>CM040742.1:47013181-47218181 GCA_022829145.1 Albula goreensis
CGTTGCCACGACAGCGATAACATTTCCCCTTGCGCGGGTAGCTAATTAATTTACCGCGCGGGGAGAAGTGACCCTCGCTTCTCGGAGCACGGTCTTTGTGCAGAGCGGGCCCAGACGTCCAGCCCTTTGAGGCTGACTGGTATACATTAACCCACCATGAGCTGACGTTGGGCCCGGTCCCTTCAGCCTCCGTATTCATGAGCTCGTCACACGGCGACGGGGAATCGGACGCCATTTCTGTCCTTTGCGGACAAAACTGTAATAACAGCCCATCATGGCAAAGGGTTCGTCGCTTTTATGGTGACTTATCCTGAGTGACTTAAACGGTTTATGTTCTGTTCTCTTTAAAACACAATGCTCCATTTATACACATGGGTATTTTCACTGAAATGATACAGGCTAAATTCAATAAACTCAAGGGTATGACTTCAGTGCCCCTCCTGAGAATGGAACCTACAACCTCTGAGTCACAGTCCCAGTTCCCTAAGCATCATATTACACCTGTACAGCCATCAGGTTAGGTCTTGACCCAGAGTGTTGTACCAAGGAGACTAGATTTCATTGGATTTTATACACACTAGGTTACGGAGAGCAAAGACGGTTTGCCGTCTTTTTTTTTTTTAAACCCAGCATTCATTTTTCTTTATTGTGCCGTCCTCTGTCATCCGTTGGTGTCTGTTTTAATAAAGTGCAGCCCTGTTCTCTGTCTTTAATCACTGCTCTGCATTATCCTCTGAGTGACTTGGTGAATGGAAGCCCTGGAGGAGAGGTGAAACATTAGTGAAAGATTAAACCTGCGGGCCCCTTTACACTCCGACAGTCTCGTTTATTTGGCTGGTCTCCGGCTCTTTGTCACCTCTGCTGTCGCTGAGGTTACCTCAGCCCGTCACTCGTGGAGTGGTGGGGTTTTGTTAAGAAAACAAGTGAAAATTCGCAATAGCTATGACCAGGCCACTCCCACTGCCATGCCCCCTTTTAGCCAATTGGCAGGAACAGCAACATACACCTTCACACACACACACACACACACACACACACACACACACACACACACACACACTTGACCTCCATGCCAAATTTCAGCCTCCACAGGCGAAAACTGTGGCCGCCAAAGGGTGGGGAAATCTTTGTGGACCAACCGACCAACCAACCAACAGAGCTACCTATAGAGCTGCTGTTCACAGCTAAAAAGAAGACATTCCGGATGTATGGAAGGATTGGCCATGGTCGTTAGGCCCAAAGTTTCACCTGCGGAGGCCCCAAACAGAGCAGTTGCTAATCTTAGCCGATAAACCCATGGCATTCCTGCTTCATTGTAAATGTCCCTTTAACGGGCTAGCGCGAGCCAGTTGAAAAGAGTTGGGGAAAATATTTTGAGTAGTAAAGCAGGTCAGTTTTCACAGTTTTTATGGTACCTCGTAATCTTTCGCCGTTGGATGTGTTGCAAAACACAGCATTAATGTGAATGATCTCAACGGTTTAAGAGTCCCCTTCCCTCGTAAATACAGGAATAATGAAGAGAACCTTAGCCCTAGGAACTCAAGTGGCGGAACCAATAATGACACGGATTTGTGCTGTGGGGTCAGCTCAGTTCAGTGCACCCAGACTGAAATTCACAGGCAGAAAACTTCCCCAGGAAAACTAAAGACTCTTTCAGCTACAGCACCCAAGAGACAGTGTGAGACGGTGGATGAGGATGACAACGGCTCGTTTCGCTCACACAAGATTGGGGAAAATGCTCGGGCCTTCACGCATGAACCTTTCTGGAGTTTGAGTGAGCTGCAGGAGTTGAACTCAGACCCCCATCCCCACCCCGCACCCCCCTTACTGTCTCCACCCCCATCCGGCATGACATCTGGACCCTATTTTAGCTCAAAAACAAAAATAGTAAGCCATACACGGAACCGATAAGAGGCTCTCAGATCAGCCCTCTCCTTCTGAAGTGGAAGGCATGTGTCTTGAATTAAGAGCCTGGTACTGGCAGGACACATTATTAACGGAGAGGTAATTAAGATAGTAATGGGAGAGTGGAGTTTCATGAACTCTTTTAAGAGTCAAACTACAGGGAGCTTTCGATCACCAATTTAGCCAGTTTTAACCAATCAGAGGATTTTGCATCCCACACCAAAAACCCTGTCATTGGATAATATCACTGATCTAGAAACAATGTCAGTGATTCAGCTTTCAAGGATATTTCCCCATTGGGTAAGAAGGGGTAAAGATTTACTTGCCAAAAGATGATGGTCAATTGCCCAAAAAATTAAAATGGACTGTCATGTTCATACATCAAAGCACTTCTGTAATTGGGATTACAAAATCAGGAGAAACTAAGCATGACTATCAGCAGTTAGTAACAGTTACATAACACGGCTCTTAGATGTTACACTTCTAATTCCCTTGGGCATGTGGCAAGCCTTTAATGTCAGAAACTCAGTATTAGGAGTCAGTGATACCTCCGCTCCACCTGTTTTTTGTTTGTTTCATGGAGACTCGTTTTTCCACATCACTAATTTTAGGCACTGCCCCTCCCCTCTCTCACCCCTCCTCCCCCGTGATTGGTTGGTAGCACACAGGCTCTCGTTGGGCATCAGCGGTTTTTATCCTCCACTGGGTTGGCAGGCTGCCACCCTGGCGGGGTGGAGGGGGAGGGATTGTAAAAAAAAAATAAATAAAATGAACTCTCCCTGGCTGGAAGTTTTACTGTAAAAAAATGCAACTTAAAAATAAAGATGATTTTGGGGAACAGCCAGCCATTGGTAAGACTTGTTTTAAAACAAGTACATAGAATTTGAATTTGAATATGTACTCTTTGCCATGGTAGTAAAATGCCAGGTAAGAAAATTAATCATGAAAACCACAAAAACAGGGAGTTATAGTGAAATTAAATTTTTAGTGCCCCATTTGGAAAAATTTGGGGTGTGGAGGGGGGGTGGGTGCATAGAGACGCAGCGGTTCCATGCGGTCTGTGCCAGGCTGGTGCTCGTCTGTGCCCTCAGGCACAGCGCGTTTACGAGGTGGAGCAGGCCTCTCACGCTCTCGCAGCTCCTGTTTTTCTGTCTTACAGACTGTTACAGGAGCCTCCGTTTGAAGCTGAGGGTATAGAATCTGTTTTCCCTTTCCTGTGTTTAGATTTTATTTTTTTTTTTTGTGCTTAATAACTTCCTAAGAGGAAGCTGTCGAGCGTTCCCTTTGTTGTGCTGGCATGTCCTGACGAGGCCTTGGATTCAGCGTTTGAGACACACTCACGTGAGTGTCTTTTCCAGACCTGAAATTCAGCTTGTTTTACTCAAAGAGTACACATATTTAATTGGAGCTTAAAATGAAAAAAATTTAAATTTTTGAACAGATTTATGATTTATTTAGTTTTAAAAAAAATTTTAAAACTGTATTTGATTTTGAGGTACACTAAGTACATTCCACCTCAGCTTTCCCTAAAATACGAAGGTGATTGTCAACTGATTTTTTTCCACCTAAATTCTCAAAGGGCCTGTCTCCATGGAGATGTGTGGATTTGTTATTTGTATGCCCGATGTAGACAACTCTATGACCATTGCATCCATGACTGTCAAACTTTGGTCTCGGTTCATATTGAATACGTAAGGAGTTTTTCCCAGTTTGCTACAGCGTATTAAAAGCAGGGACATGTGGACTTGCATATTATATTGTTGCATTTAGCAAACCTAGCAATAGGATGTCATATTGATACTGATTGATTGATTTCCTTCTTAAATGGCCGTTTTAGAATGTGACATGATTCCGGAATTTTCCGGCGTTACTATGGCATTGCTTTACTGTGAGGGTTCTCATGAGAGGAGTTTGCTTAACTCTATGATGTGAGACTCTCGAGGAAACCTTCCCTCTGAACACACAGGCCCACACTGCGACCAGAGGAGTAAATGTACAGGGAGAAGGCCATGGGGCCTTTGGGAGTCTGGCGAGGCCTGGCACATTGGTGTGGTGCTGGATGACTGTTTCATGCCTATGCATTCACTTATGGGTGGGATCATGTTCATATAAAGTTAACATTTTATGTGGTTAACAAAAAATACACCTACTTTTTTATGCACATTTTAGAGTATTTTTTAAGATGTTTTGTCTTTATTTTTAATATTTAATGCTTTTCAGTATCCTTTTGAGGATAGATAAATAAAACATTGCTGTGCTGGATTAATTACACACAGTGTGACAAAAATAAACCATGAAATGAGAAAATAAAGAAAGAAGGCACCATGGGTAATATGTGGACTAATGGCGTATGATAATGCCTGTGAGAGGTCTTGGCAGAGCTCTTGAGCTCGAGGTTTGTCAGCGCTGTCCGCGGGCGAACACCTGGACAGGGGGCTGTGGAATGTGGCACGGGCCGTTGTCCTGGCGATGAAAGGAAGGGATTGCTGGCGGGGTTAGCGTAGCCGCGCTAATGAGTCCCGGGGGGGAGAGATCTGCAGGAGACCTGTGTCCAGCCTCGCCCCTGGTCACCGTCCACACTTTGCGCTCGCCGGCCGCTTTGCCAGAGTGTCTTCCCTAAGGATGACAAATGACTCAATTAAAGCTAAGACCCTGAGGTCCTCACTTTAGTTATAAATAAAAAAACAATGCAGAGAGAGGGCAAAGGCAGAAAAATAAAGGAAAGAAATGTTCACGTTCAATGTTCACTCAGCCTCTTATTGATAAATGGTCCTCTCTTAGCTGCGGGATTGACCGTAAACTCGCTAGATTCCTATTTTCGCCTTTCGCCTCTCTGTGACAGGGGACAGACGTTAAGGAGTGCTCTGAAGCGAGACAAAACTCCCCCCCAGAAGTGCCGCCCTGACCTGTGCACCCGGCAGGTACTTCAGACAGGAAGTGCAAGCGCAAGTTTGTGACTCACCTTTTACTATTTTCAGCGGAGAGGACAGATGTAAAGCTCAGTTTCTGTGGTCCAAGATCGTGATAAAACAGCCATAATAGAGCCTGTTAGTGTGAACTACTGAATGTAACCACATTTTTTTTAAAACTGCATGGTGTCAGTTTCACACAAGTAAAACTCAACAGTCACATTCCAAACTAGTTCATTTTGTCTAGGCAGATATCTAAATACCTGTTTTAAATACATGGTGCACCAGTTAGTCAGTACATGATGGTTCTCTTTCATCATTGTGCTATGACTCTTGACTCACAAAACAAAGTCCAAAAAGGACAAAGGCTTCATTGCGACTCGCTCAGTGTAGCTCAGTTAGAGAGCGCATCACAGAAACGCACACTTGGGACACTAGAGCCATGCAATGGATTGAACTTCCAACGTTGGCCGGACAGCGTGGAGGCGAGTGACCAGTCACAATGAATGGAAGAGCACGACATATTTTATCATGATGGTGGACAGTCTAGCAGTAGAAGAGTCTGATATATGAATATCAGTGTATCAGTTCTGTTTTTTGAAACTACTCATTTTTGGGTTAATGAAAAAAGACTAAGATCTTTTCCTGAGATTCACAAGCTGGTACAAGCTCTTTCAAGCCCAAATAAGCTCATCATTTATTAGAAACATAAAACTGTATGTACAGTAAGCTATAAATAAGAATTATCTGTTGAAACTTCTTTCTGCATGTCATGACATTAAAATCTCAGACACTGTTAACCAGACTGACTTACACAGCTCACATTTTCACACATTATTCCTTTATTCAGCTGGATATTTACTGAAGCAATTTAGGAGCAGCACCTTAGCTCAAGGGTACACCGGGCACAGCAGTGGCAAACCTGGGAATCAAACCTGCAACCTCTGAGTTTCAAACCCGGCTCTCTCACCACTACCACCCCGCAGTAAGGATCTCCTGCCTTCGCTGTCATTAACACCGTCTTTTTCTGGGCTCATCCTTTCGGAAAGTTGAGGCACGTACGCTGTCTCGGTGCCAAAGGACCCATTCCCGCGGGTTTCGCACCGGCAGCCACCCGACAGTCACTGACGCACCGTTTTAGCGGGAGCCCATCCGCCAGCGGGGGACGGCTCCGGCCACCATGCAGCTCCCCCCGCTGTCTCGAGGTGACCTTTATCTGAGCGCGCTCTGTGTCTGTATGTCATTTTAGGCAGGCGGCCAACGGCTTCCTGAATTCCTTGGAAGGGAGACATTTTCCCACATAGTGGACGGGATCAGTCTGGGAGACTCTGAGGAGGGATTCCTGAAGGCTTACGTTAAAGGGGGTTGGGGTCGGGGGGGCAGGGGGTGGTTGATGAAGGTCCCTTAGAAAAACGTCTTCCTCGTCTGCGCTGTGCAAGAAAAAGGGTGATGAGGCGGAAAGAATCCTTATTTTTGCTGTTTTCTGGAGGCGCTTTGGGACTCTTTATAAAGACTGATTTGTACTCCTCCTCTCTCTAAATAGTCCAGCGCGTACGCTACTTACCGTAACCAGACCTTAAATTATGTTTCTGAAATCTTAAAACTTTGAGACTTTTTTTGTTATGGTGGAGAATGACTTAAGTTAATTTATTTTCCAGACATGATAAAAAAAACCCTAACCCTTCTTTGCTTCACTGAATCCAAAGGGCTGTCTCATACATAAAATAATGAAAAAATTAATATTCAGTGATTCGGAAGTTTTAAATTAATATCTGCATCTGTCATTGAGGATTGTACTTAGTTAATTTTTTGGTTCTTAGTTGAATGGTTTCACAGAGATTTTAACACAAAGGGATAGTGACATCAAAGTACTACTACCCTGCCTTCTTGTTGGAGAAAATAATAAGCCATAAGAACATGCCAATTTGAAAATTTTCCAGAAAGATTTTTTTAATGTGGAAAAAAAAAAAACATTTGCATTTGTACCACATTTCAGTTCAGTCTCCCATAAAAGTCAAAGCAGGTTAATAGTTGTTTGATCTGCCCAACCAATTGCTTTCAGTTTCTACCAAGGTTAGTCATGATTGGTGGGACTGTTTTGTTAACTCCTGGTGTACAGTGCTGCAATTGATTGAAGTAAATCTGTGCTGAATTCTCCTCTAGCAATGTTTTCCCAGCCGTACTGAAAACACTTACTGTTTGGTTTCAAAGTGCTTACCAAATGCCAAACTGTAACTTTAAAAAAAAAGTGAAACAATGAGAGCAGTAGTGTTTAGCTCCAGTCCCCACACGGCAAGCAGTATTGTGTGACTGCACTGTGGAGGCTCTGCACTCGTAGTCTGATCTACGCCTGACGGAGTTTCCAGCCCCGGACTGGATCTGGGCTGGACTAGGCCCGGGGCCTTCCACACAGGCACGTGGAACTTATTTGTGGTAATTCTCCAACGAGACCAAATGCCTGCGCTCACTGTCCCTGGGAAAGTATATAAAAGGAGGCCTGTGTACATGACTGTGTGTTTTTGTAATCTCCGCGTCTCTCGCAGTAGAATGTTGCTAATTATAGTGTTATTATATCATAGTAAATAAGAGCACTTCCTCTGGATGTTTTTGCACGCTGAAACTGGCCATCGCTGAAACTGGCCATCGCTGAAACTGCTATTGGGGGCTGCTTGATTTGTGGGAATGGGCGTTAATATGGCGGGTTAGCGATTTGTGCTAAAATTGGCACAGGCTGCTCCAAGCACATGAATAGACTAGCGCGCTCACTTGGGCAAACTGTCCTTAAGTCTAATTGCAGTAGCTATGCTCATGGCTATTTTCATACCGGATTTAATGAGCAGAGGGCTCTACGTCATTCAGATGCAGTCTAAGGTTGTTGTCTGCAGAACTGGGTCCTCGGCTCATTCATCCAGAATACAAAGCTTTGGTTCTGGTTCATCTAGAACCCCCGCCCCCCAAGCCAATGTCCTCCAAAAAGCACAGACAAACTGAACCATACTTCCAGACCTTTCCACCATGAGCCCTAAGCCTGTATAAGGTACAGGCCTGGCACTGGGCATGTATAAATTACAGTCCCAGTGAACAATAATGCCTCGTTTGTTTTTTGTAGGGTTTTTTTTTTTAAAGAGACTTTTGCAACGGCCTGCCTGTGTTGTCTTTTTAAGCCTCTGGTTATTCGTAACAGATGTTTGATACTGCATTGAATAAACTTGGCTATTATTCAGAAAGGATTGAGTCATTCTGATTGCGTATTGCGATCTCCAGCTGAACTCTGTAAGCACTCGCCTGATTTCAGTTCTGGCAAAGGAGAATTCAGTTCACAACTGTTGACGATCTGAAGTGTCTCTTTACGGTCCCCGAAAAAAGTGATGATCAAGCACCCATCGAGTGGTGAGTGGCATTCAAGCCCTCCTCCTGAGGAACCCCGTCACGGCTAGCAAAAAGTATGAATGAGAAAACACCGGCTGGATGAATGAGAACAGAAAAACCCTAAACCCTGAGACCAGCATTCCTCAATCCAGGTCCTGGAGAGTCAGAAACAGTGCATGCTGGGTTTTTTATTATGCCTGAAATTTCCACAGGAAGTTCAGAACCAGGAAGCCAGGTGAGGTGAGCTACCTGTGTAATCAGCTGTCTTAATTGGTCAATAAGTGCTGAGAAACTACAAAACCAGCATGCACTGGAGCTGCCCCGGGCCAGGAGTGAGGACCACTGCTATAGACCTTCCACTGTGCTGGCATGGAGAGAGCTGAGCTCCGGCATCTCAATGTTTATTTATGAAATAGCTTAACTAATGATTGTAGGCTTTACTTTTTGTAGCATAATCCTGTCCAGAGTATGCTACATTTTGTGTGTATGCTTTTGGCTGCACCACCTCCCTTTGATTCTGATATTGTGAAATAAATTAAACTATTGATCACAAAAGAAAAGAAAATAAAGCTCTGTGTTTAGAATGTCATGCCAAGCTTCAGGAAGTCAAGCAAGTAAAGATTGCAGACTCTGTCTGTTCTGGACGCACAAATAAACATTTTCCCCTTTCGGTTCCTGTTCAGTTTTTATCCACTTTTTTCCTTAGCCCCAGTTGGACACATGTCACATGGCGATTGTCACAAAGCCCCCGGCGTGTCTTTTTTTAGCGCCAGTTTCTCGGTAATGAGTACCACACAGTTTACATTTCTTTTTAATCTCTTCTTGTTTAGAAGTTTTTTTGTATGACAAATGAGATTAATGTGGGAGTGAAAAGCTTTGTGCGTTAAACTTTACTGGCTCTGTTCAGTTTTCTGCAAATTTGTCACATTTATGAGGCTAAGAAACACAGAGACTCGCTGCAGGTTTTTTTTTAAAACCCACAAATTAACATTAATAAATCATAACAGTTTTATCCGTTTGGACCACATCTTGTGCTAATTTATTAATCCTAGAATACAATCTGTCACAGCAGATCCTGCCAGGATTGACAGTGGTTATTCTCGTTTGGGACAGCGCACAGCGTAACGGTAGTATTTCACATTAATGTTCTGAGAAGAATAATAATTCAGTTGGAATGATTCTTCTGATATCACTTTTGTCAGTAATGCTTTTGATGTGGGAGGCACTTTATGCAACTGAAATCCTTTTTAATAACTAAGAGAACAACAAGGGCCAGGACAAGAGAGCGCTAGGCCTACTTGTACGATTAGATATGCTAAATTCTGCCTAACTAAGCTCACCACTGTTGGTGTAGTTAGAAATGTAAGTTCTTGCACTGTTGGATCGATCATCTTGTTAATGTACCGTTCCAGTGTGTGGATGGGCCCCATGGTCTGCATCCTGTTAAGGCACTGTTCCAGTGTGTGGATGGGCCCCACGGTCTGCATCCTGTTAAGGCACTGTTCCAGTGTGTGGATGGGCCCCACAGTCTGCATCCTGTTAAGGCACTGCTCCAGTGTGTGGATGGGCCCCACGGTCTGCATCCTGTTAAGGCACTGTTCCAGTGTGTGGATGGGCCCCACAGTCTGCATCCTGTTAAGGCACTGTTCCAGTGTGTGGATGGGCCCTACAGTCTGCATCCTGTTAAGGCACTGTTCCAGTGTGTGGATGGGCCCCACAGCCTGCATCCTGTTAAGACACTGTTCCAGTGTGTGGATGGGCCCCACAGTCTGCATCCTGTGAAGGCACTGTTCCAGTGTGTGGATGGGCCCCACAGTCTGCATCCTGTTAAGGCACTGTTCCAGTGTGTGGTTGGGCCCCATGGTCTGGTATCATAATAAAACTGAACCAGTGGCTTGCAACCCCATAGGGTTTTTTATAGTTGGTTACCCAGGATTTCAGTCGGCATGGCAACCATTTGTTCTTGCCATCAGCGCCCCCTTTGGTGAATCAGACACACCACGATCCACTCAATCTTCACACGGAGTATCACTGTGTGACTCTGTCTGTGAGAGGCTGTGAGAGGGTTACTGGTACTGGGTGAAAGTAGAGGAGCTGTTTCCCCCCAAAAAAAAGATAAATTTTATTATAATAAAAGTAGCAGTTTATTGAAACGTGTCCCATAACACAGGCTTCAGCTCTGCCACCCTTCGTTTGGCACAGCGGTAACTTTGGCCACACAATTGACAATTCCCAATCAGGGAGGAAGTAATGAGCACAAAAAAAAACAAAGAGAAAAAAAAACAAAAAGAATCATTTTTCGCTGTTCCCTGCCATCTCTTTCAGCGCAGACAGAATTGTTGTGACTGGGTCCCATATTGGCTTGCTTGTATTTCAAGCCAGTCCAGACATCCTTGAATAGACTTGTTTGTTCCCCTGCCTAGCTTCTTTATATCTTCAAAATATGCAGCTTTAGATTATCACAATTAGCATCATTATGTTCCAGTGGAGATGTGTGCAGAACTGTGTGGCCGTGAGGTTCTTAATCATATTATGTGTTTATGTTATGGGGGAGTCAGGCTGTTATCAAGTCCTTTTAGCGCTGTTGCTCGTTAGTGAGCTATTTTAGTTTCAAGGTTCTCCATCTCCCTCATATCACTTTAAAAGACAGCAAAGACGTAACTCCTGTGACTGTCAGAAAAACACGCCCTAAAGCCAGATGTTGTAATATTTCACAAGGATTCGACCAACAGTGGGCGCTCTTTTTTTTCTTGAAAGAGTTTTTCTTTTTCTTCTAATTAGTCTCTGATTGTTTATGCAGGTCGCTACATTTGGAGGTCATAAGGTCGTAACCATGGCAACATTTGAGCCTCAGTGCTCTTCTTCATAGAGCAGAAAGAGGAAAAATTCACCATAAGAGCCATTTCTGCTTAAGATGGTTCTGAAAATGTCATTGAGTCGAGCGGGATGGAATGGGAGTCTGGTTTGAGAGCTGTGAAAGGCCTTCACCTGACTCAGTCTGACAGTTTTGCCATATATTACATATATATTGAGAGCTGTGAAAAAGATTCCTTGCCTTTAAGGCCTTCACTTCACTTGACTCTTTCTAGCCATGTACTACATTCTGTAGTTTTAAGATGACACTGCATGATGATCCAAGTCTCAGACTTGGCATGTCAGAGAAGTTATGAGTACAATGACATAGGAGCTGGGATGTATTATAGATGTGATTTAGGTGTCCTATTCGATAAGTTACCAGAGAAATGAGAAGGCAATACTGATTGGCTGACTGATTCAGTGAACTATGTTACTGCTCTGCCTGTTACTTATACTTATTATTACTTATACTGAGAGAAATCAGGCTGGAGTGGGCCTTTAAAACAGCAGCGTTTTTTTACGGAGCAACAAGGGGAAAAAAGAGGTTGCTAAGCTCCTAAAATTAAGTGGATCTCATGGAAGTCTAGTTAGGAAGCTGTGGAAACCACATCCTTACTTTGAAGGTTTGCCACTTTCCATGGAAGCAGGAGACTTCATGAGCCTCCTAATCGTTTGGAGCTATTATGTGCTATATTATATAATTCTTATACATTCTAATTTAATGTATATTCATTCCTGTGGCGAGGAAAGTTTTATGATCATTTCATACAATTCAGCAATTGACAGCACATTATGGGTTTTATGAAGCGGGATTATCTGTAATGACCACGTTCCTAACAAGAAGCAGGTTGAAAGGGTGAGGAAAGATTGAGAGAGGGAGAGAGAGAAACGGCCCCTCTGATAAGAGCTAACGCCACTAAAAATCTGAGCTACCATTATGGGAATACCATTGAGCGCGGCCTCCAGTTTATCACGGGCTCGCACACTCGCGGCGCACAATAACCCTCTAAATCAAGCAAAGTGTTCTGTCACTCTCCCAGGCCCGGGCATCGGCGTGGCAACAGGCCGGTATCCGCACCTGATCTCACGGGAGGGGGTGGGGGAGACCATCAGAAAGTAATGAGGCGGCTCTGAATTTTCACCGGCCGCTGCAGAGTATCTACTGTAACCGGCGCGATATTTCACCTCGCTATCTGTTACCCTGCGCAGTACCTCAGTACGGCTGAGCGAGAGAAGCAGCACGGCTAGTTCAGTTCGCCTGAAGACGCAAACCGCAGCGCCAATATAGAAAATTAAACGTGTCATCTGGCCTTTTAAAGCTCCTCATTTCGGAGCTATGCTTCTTCCTGACAAGACCGGTCATTTGGCTCTGCAGCAGGGGGCCGTTTAGAGCTGTTAGGTACAGTATCGGGGGGGTACAGCCTTCTTGCTGATTTCCCCAACGTACCGGTCTCCGCATTAATTTTCTTTCTGCCGTTAAAGTGTCTGTCTGCCGGGTGTCACCCAATGAACAATGTGAAATATTTTAAAAAGTAATGCTGGGAAAAGCTTGATTGTCCGTTTGTGATAAATCTTGGGGTTTAGCTGTAATTCCAGGCTGTCGTTTCTGATGTAATGGATGATGCTCGTAATGAATGGAAAAAAAAACTTCAAAGCTGCCTAAAAGTAAGTTACAGCTATGCTGTGATATAAAAATCTGGCACAGTAATGACAGAGAAGCAATGGATGGTGGAATTCCACAAGACTTTAAAATATTTATATATATATATATTTATATCCTTACAAAAGGATTTTGAGGGTGTTGTTATGGCTGGTCCCATTGCTGTTAAATTTTAGTCAGATTTAACTAAGACATATTTTTGTGTGTTTTATAGATACAGAACGCTGATGACGTCTTGATCACACCGCTGGAGAAGTTTCGAAAAGAGCAAATCGGTGCTGCAAAAGTAAGTCATCCCCTCTTTCTGCACGGGTTAGCCTGTGACACCCCCAACGTCCGCCATGCACCTCCTCATCCATTCCATTCAGATCTGCAGGGGAAGCTAGCTTAGCACTGCCTTAGCATGATTTTCACTTAAAGAGGGTTTTTTTTAAAACATCTGGGGAGATTGAGCAGAACAAATTAACACGGTGTAAGAAAACATGTCCAAATGCAAATCGGAGGGAGCGAGGCAAACGAGGCCCTTGTTCCAGTTGTCTACGATTGAAAAGGCAGCTCAGAGGGGCCCGGCGTATTTTTCACCAGTGAAAACCGCCGAGGCAATTAAGCGTTCCAGCGACCTGAGGGAACCTGCCCTGAGCAAGGAAACGCAGGCACTTAGGAGGAGCGGAGTTACCTCACACCGCACGGCGCCTGAAGGAACGGAGTCTGCACCAGGCCTTTCGCCCCCCCCAACCCCCCCATCCATTCCCCCCCTCCTCATGCATGTTAACGCGTGACTCCCTGACGAGCCGTCGCCTCCCCAGGCCGAGGAAGCGTTTACGGACCGTCTCCTTCACCTCTGCGTCCCATTAGAACCGTGTGTTTAAAGAAGCTCCCAGTGAGGGGGGTCTCGTCACATTGCACCCCCCCCCCCCAATCTCCCAAAGAAAAACATAATTGCCTTAACAAGACAAGAAACCGCACAAGGATGCAGACGTCACAGACTGGGATAAGTCTCGGGAGCGACGTGGTGTTATTGCCTGTGAAAACAAATCAGCTCAATTTATGTCTCTTTTCCAAGCACTGTGCCAGCGATCACGGTAACTAAAGCCAGATAAAGTGAGAAAAAAAAAAACGCACATTTAAACTCATTATTCAAAGGGGTGGACAAACTGCAATTAGGTAGGATTTCATCCAGACAAAGTCTCAAAGAAAACTGGATAATTAATGGCACGATTGTGGACCCAGAAAACAAGTAATTGTTTATTTTCGGCACTGTGGCTGTCTTGTTTTAACGAGGTGTGAACCTGTGGACCAGCTGAAATTGGATTAGCTTTTGCTTCTGAATGCCATCTATTTTCTCAGTACAGGAGGGTGGGTTTGGGCAAGCTTGCTGTCTGTCTGCTTATTTTAGTGCCGTGTGCGGCTAGCAGAGCACACTTCCCTGGGAATCACACCGCCGATAGCCATCAAAGAAGCTGTCGCCGAGCAGAAAATTGTCTAAAACTTCTCCAGTGTGGATGAAGTCACCATGGAGAGCGTGATTCTCATTTACAGCCTAACTGAAACGCTAACCCGTGGAGTTATTCCCGGCGCTAAAGCTGCTTGACTTTGGGTCTCTCCTGGCAACAACAGCTTCAGTTAGCATTAATTCCAACGTTTCCCCGAGACTGCCTTTCATCATGCTATTCAGGAGTGAGGGTGAAGAAACGTTATGACTCTGACAGTCCTGAGCTGACGGCTGAGTTTTTATTTTCCTCAGGAATGTGACCTGATGTTGTCACATATTACGATTCCATCCGAAATAGAAGTTGGAGTGCAGTCCTGTTTTTCTGCTCTGAGTCATGCTGTCTTTTCATCAGAGAGTCTCTGCAGGTTTAACTCCAGTCCTGGAGGGCCGCAGTGTCTGCAGGTTTAACTCCAGTCCTGGAGGGCCGCAGTGTCTGCAGGTTTAACTCCAGTCCTGGAGGGCCGCTGTGTCTGCAGGTGTAACTCCAGTCCTGGAGGGCCGCAGTGTCTGCAGGTTTAACTCCAGCCCTGGAGGGCTGCAATATTTGCAGGTTTAACTCCAGTCCTGGAGGGCCGCAGTGTCTGCCGGTTTAACTCCAGTCCTGGAGGGCTGCTGTGTCTGCAGGTGTAACTCCAGTCCTGGAGGGCCACTGTGTCTGCAGGTTTAACTCCAGTCCTGGAACTGTGTCTTTTATGCTGGTTTTTTCATTTCCTTTCAACCAGCAGCCAATTAAGGCCCAGCAAAGCAAGGTGTTTAGACTCTTCAGCCAATCAGTGACTAAAATTGAGCACTTAAAATTCTGAAACATGCTATATGCCAGCACACACACCGGCCCTTCAGACCAGGGGCTTTGCACACGTGGTTTACACATGGCTGAGGACGAGGGTTTGGAGACGCGAGTGTCCCAGACGCATCGTAACGGCGTCTGTTTTCATTTCTCAAGATCAGATCCGATAGCTCATGAGTGCCCGTCAGCTTGACACCTGTTTTGACAAGCGGCAGAGCTGGGAGCTAACGTGCAGGGAGAGCCGTGCTAGCGTCAGCGCTGCAGGGTATGACACTGGCCTCCTCTGTCCACCCCTTCTCCGATTTCCTGGAGAATTGTGGGATCAGGGGGGTCAAGTGCCTGCAACACTGCAATCCCAGACAATGGAATAATGCCTCTCTTGTCTGCTCTTTGTCATTTTACATGAACGTCTTTATTTTATTTTATAATGTTCTCTTTTGTTCGCGTGGGGGAGAAACAGAACACTGCAACCATACTAGGGTAACAAAGAAAAAAAAAACCTACTTCATTTGAAAGCTAGGAGATCTCTATGGAGTCATAATCATGGTCTTTGTTGCTGTCACTTCTTGGGGACAGACACTGTTGCTGGAGAGGACTTGAACTCCAGAAAGGTTGTGAACGCTGTGTTCCTACACTTTTCTCATTGGGTATGGCTACATTTGGCCCACCTTATCCATGACTATATGGTTCCAGGAACCGCGGATGCACAGGGCACATATAATGACATAGTTTTACCCTATATATGTTCATAACTTGAAACCCCACCAATATGAAGAACTGCTAAAACCCATTTCAGATCATACTGAAGATAGTATTCTAGCATACACTGCACACAGGAATTTCAGATGTTCTTTTTCGAGAATATTCTGGATTTTCATATCATATCTCATATCTATCTATAGCTATGTACTCATCATTGTACTCATATAAGTATATTCACTATTTATCCACATCACAAACATGAACACAGTCAGAGTGAAAATATATATACGCTCTCCACACACGCACACACGTGCACACACACACACACACTCACAAACATATTTGCAACTCAGAGGTTGCAGGTTCAATTCCCAGCTGTGGAAATTGCTCTTGTCCCCTTTAGCAATCTACCTCGCCTGAATTGCTCCACCATGTATCCAGTTGTATCAGTGGGTGGTTTATAATGAGATAAGCTGTGTAAGTCACTGTCGACAAGAGTGCATTGTAAAGGCCTCTGATGTAGCATGTGTGTGTGTGTGTGTGTGTACAGTGTATATATAATATATTTTCACTCTTAAGCACATAAGTACTGAAATTAACTGCGGTTATAGTAGCTTCTGGAATTTCACTGTGATCATAGATTTCTCTGATCATAAATTCAGTCTGTCTCATAAATGTTTTATTAGTCTGGAAAAATTGGCTAGCTATCATTAAACGCGAGTCAAGCTAGCTGTGTTCAATTTACTAGCTGGATACCCGGCTTCCCAGTGACAGTAGTTATTTATTTATTTATTTATTATTTTAAACTGTGCAATGGACCTCCCTCTCGTGATTTAAAATGGATTACAAGAGCTGGGCCAATCAGGACAAAGCGAGGCAACGCTCATCCTCCTTTGATACCCGAAGCCTGTACCCTAGTGCACTGTACGGTCCGTGTCCTTCTCCCTGTTTATAAAACTGGCTCATTAGAAGGCCGGTCTCTGTTGTCGCTCTCAGGGCTCTTTATTTCCACAGGCCATTTCCTCCTCCTGCTAGTTTAGCCCCTCCCAACCCCCTTTCCCCATTCCTCTCCCTGGATAAACATTTGCTAACCAGAGCAAGATAAAAGGCAGTGTCCATGGAGGACCCGGGGTCGGGGGCCTGATTTTGACTCTAAGCTGGGAATCCTGACGGACTGCAGAGTCGGACCTCCCCCCCCATCAGTCCCCCCCAACCCCCACTGTTGCTCCCGACGACGTTGGGAAAAGTCAGATGAGCTAACTGGGAAAGGATCCGAGGCTTGGAGAGGAGGCTGCCTTATTTGGAGTTTTTGGCCTCGGCTCTGTGCTGCTCTCCCAGCTGGTGATGGGGGAGGGGGGAGCTGTGGGGGGGGTGTGAGGTCACTCCTTTCTGCATTGTTTGATTGGGCCAAAGGGTAATGCTTCTTAGCCTGTGGCCCCCCTGAACCCACTGATACACACACTCACACACACACACACACACACACACACACACAAAACATGCATTTATACACAGACACGCAAAAATACGCACATACACACATGCACTCACACAGACACGTGTACACGTGTATACACACTCACAAACATGCATGCACATGCACACACAAGGCTATACTTACACATACACACACTTACACATGCACTCAAAACACACACAAGCATTCTCACGGCGCACTCTCCCGTTCTCTGTCTCTCCCTCTCTCACACCCACACCCACTCGCACCCATCCTTGCGACGGCTCATTAGGAATGCTTAAGGAGCATTTGCACTCGAGTTCATTGGCTTTTGTAACGACCTTGAAATTATCAAAGGGATTAGGGTCTGTATGAAACAAAGTGCCCGACTCCTTATGGCCGGTGGAATGAAAGGGGGAGTTAATCGCTTTCCGTAGAATAATCCTTTTGCGTCTAGTTATTCCTTATTAGCTTCTGAGAGATTGAGTCCTGCTTCTCTTCTCTCGGCCGTGCCGCACTCCCCCGCCGCGGGTCAGTCCGCTCATTGTTTATTTCTCGTTTGATGAACTGGTGTAATTTTTGAGAGTGTGAGAGGAAGGCGGCGTGATCGTACGAGGGTAATTGTGTCTCCTCTGTCTGCTTTAGCTTTTAGCCGTTTCACATCGATTCATGCCTGAATGAGCGGATCAGTACGCCCAAGTTAGCGAGTCTGGAGAGCCGTCGATTTCAGGCTCCTCCAGAATCTGATGTTTATATGACCCTCATAGCCACGTCAGGTCAGCTGTTACCTGTTTGATCACCTGCATTCAAGCAAACTACCTCACACGGTGCTTCAAAAATCAAAATTATCATGACAAAGAGTGATGTGGATGCACAAACTCATATCATCAGTTAAATTAAGCAAGGGTTTGAATAAACGTCTCCTTTCCATCGAGACAAGACGATTAAAAACAATGTTAAATAGTTAATAAGAGTAAAATATGTATTTGCACTCTTGGTTTTGCCAGTGGCCTGTGAGCGTTCATAAACCTGCCTGTCACTTGTGCTCTGGGCACTGTATGCAAGAGCTTTGAGGGAGTGAGGCAAAGATGAGAGGCAAATCTGATCCCAGATCAGGGCCCACACTCATAAATCACCTCAGATTACTGGGGTTGCTGATACAAGCACTGATCTGAGATCAGCTGTGGCTTTCAGCTCATAATGAATATGGCTAAGTTGTGGAGAGGGACAGACTGGTCCAGGATCAGTTCCACGGCACACGGCTTTATTGCAGGCACAGCCATGCCCAGAGTACATGTAAAAAAAGAGGTACATTCATCACATTTGAATCCATTTTTATTGTTTTTATCATTTTTTAAATCTTGCAAGAGCCATAAAAAAATAAATTTTTAAAACCATAAAAATATATTTTTCTCAGCCTGTGAGACGCTTTATGAATATGGCCCCTGGTGTACTCCCACTCTCTATCTGTATCTGTCCACCCTTTCTCTCTCTCTCTCTGTCCCTTCCTCCCTCTATTTCTCTCCATCTGCATCTCTCTTTCTCTCTCCTCCTGTTTGTTATTTTATCCATTCATCACTCTCTCTCTCCTTGCCCCTGTCTCCGTGTCTTTCTTACCCTGTCCCTGTCTCTCTCTCTCCCTCCCTCTCTCCCACCCCCTCTCTCTCTCTCTTTCTCTCTCTCATACTGGTCTCTCTCTCCCTCTCTCCCTCCCTCTCCCTCTCTCCTGCTCTCTCTCTCTCTCTCCCTCTCTCCTGCTCTTTCTCTCTCTCTCTCTCCTCTCTCTCTCTCCCTCTCCCTCTCTCCTGCTCTCTCTCTCTCTCTCTTTCTCTCTCCCTCTCTCCTGCTCTCTCTCCCTCTCTCCCTCCCTCTCCCTCCCTCTCTCTCCTGCTCTCTCTCTCTCTCTCTCTCTCTCTCTCTCTCCCTCCCTCTCCCTCTCTCCTGCTCTTTCTCTCTCTCTCTCTCTCTCTCTCTCTCCCTCTCCCTCTCTCCTGCTCTCTCTCTCTCTCTCTCCTGCCCCCCCGCCTGCATTCCATTCAGAAATCCGATGGGCCATAGACCAGGAAGCACATGGTGCAGTGAGGTCTTAGGCCCTGGAATTTCAGTGTTCCCTGGGGACAAATCCAACACAGCGACCAGGGCTAGCGTTACCGCGGGCCCTTACCGGCGTGCTGCTAGGGACAGAACATCCGCAAACACATGGGGCTCACTGTCTGTTAAACAGGGCCCGGCACCTCCACTCACATCACTGAAGCACCAGTGCAGCTTAACTACATTAATCTGAGCTAAGATACAGTACAAGCAGGAGTGTATTCATACTAAGCCATGACAAGAAAATTATAACCATAAGTACCAGAAGCAAAACAAGCTGGGCTTGTAGCTCAGAGGTTACAGTGTAGTGTAATGGTTAGGGAGCTGGGCTTGTAGCTCAAAGGTTACAGTGTAGTGTAATGGTTAGGGAGCTGGGCTTGTAGCTCAGAGGTTACAGTGTAGTCAGTGTAATGGTTAGGGAGCTGGGCTTGTAGCTCAGAGGTTACAGTGTAGTGTAATGGTTAGGGAGCTGGGCTTGTAGCTCAGAGGTTACAGTGTAGTATAATGGTTAGGGAGCTGGGCTTGTAGCTCAGAGGTTACAGTGTAGTGTAATGGTTAGGGAGCTGGGCTTGTAGCTCAGAGGTTACAGTGTAGTATAATGGTTAGGGAGCTGGGCTTGTAGCTCAGAGGTTACAGTGTAGTGTAATGGTTAGGGAGTTGGGCTTGTAGCTCAGAGGTTACAGTGTAGTGTAATGGTTAGGGAGCTGGGCTTGTAGCTCAGAGGTTACAGTGTAGTGTAATGGTTAGGAGCTGGGCTTGTAGCTCAGAGGTTACAGTGTAGTATAATGGTTAGGGAGCTGGGCTTGTAGCTCAGAGGTTACAGTGTAGTGTAATGGTTAGGAGCTGGGCTTGTAGCTCAGAGGTTACAGTGTAGTATAATGGTTAGGGAGCTGGGCTTGTAGCTCAGAGGTTACAGTGTAGTGTAATGGTTAGGGAGCTGGGCTTGTAGCTCAGAGGTTACAGTGTATTATAATGGTTAGGGAGCTGGGCTTGTAGCTCAGAGGTTACAGTGTAGTATAATGGTTAGGGAGCTGGGCTTGTAGCTCAGAGGTTACAGTGTAGTATAATGGTTAGAGAGCTGGGCTTGTAGCTCAGAGGTTACAGTGTAGTGTAATGGTTAGGGAGCTGGGCTTGTAGCTCAGAGGTTACAGTGTAGTGTAATGGTTAGGGAGCTGGGCTTGTAGCTCAGAGGTTACAGTGTAGTATGATGGTTAGGGAGCTGGGCTTGTAGCTCAGAGGTTACAGTGTAGTATGATGGTTAGGGAGCTGGGCTTGTAGCTCAGAGGTTACAGTGTAGTATAATGGTTAGGGAGCTGGGCTTGTAGCTCAGAGGTTACAGTGTAGTATAATGGTTAGGGAGCTGGGCTTGTAGCTCAGAGGTTACAGTGTAGTGTAATGGTTAGGGAGCTGGGCTTGTAGCTCAGAGGTTACAGTGTAGTATAATGGTTAGGGAGCTGGGCTTGTAGCTCAGAGGTTACAGTGTAGTATAATGGTTAGGGAGCTGGGCTTGTAGCTCAGAGGTTACAGTGTAGTATAATGGTTAGGGAGCTGGGCTTGTAGCTCAGAGGTTACAGTGTAGTATAATGGTTAGGAGCTGGGCTTGTAGCTCAGAGGTTACAGTGTAGTGTAATGGTTAGGGAGCTGGGCTTGTAGCTCAGAGGTTACAGTGTAGTGTAATGGTTAGGGAGCTGGGCTTGTAGCTCAGAGGTTACAGTGTAGTGTAATGGTTAGGGAGCTGGGCTTGTAGCTCAGAGGTTACAGTGTAGTGTAATGGTTAGGAGCTGGGCTTGTAGCTCAGAGGTTACAGTGTAGTATAATGGTTAGGAGCTGGGCTTGTAGCTCAGAGGTTACAGTGTAGTATAATGGTTAGGGAGCTGGGCTTGTAGCTCAGAGGTTACAGTGTAGTGTAATGGTTAGGGAGCTGGGCTTGTAGCTCAGAGGTTACAGTGTAGTATAATGGTTAGGGAGCTGGGCTTGTAGCTCAGAGGTTACAGTGTAGTGTAATGGTTAGGGAGCTGGGCTTGTAGCTCAGAGGTTACAGAGGTTACAGTGTAGTGTAATGGTTAGGGAGCTGGGCTTGTAGCTCAGAGGTTACAGTGTAGTATAATGGTTAGGGAGCTGGGCTTGTAGCTCAGAGGTTACAGTGTAGTGTAATGGTTAGGGAGCTGGGCTTGTAGCTCAGAGGTTACAGTGTAGTATAATGGTTAGGGAGCTGGGCTTGTAGCTCAGAGGTTACAGTGTAGTGTAATGGTTAGGGAGCTGGGCTTGTAGCTCAGAGGTTACAGTGTAGTATAATGGTTAGGGAGCTGGGCTTGTAGCTCAGAGGTTACAGTGTAGTGTAATGGTTAGGGAGCTGGGCTTGTAGCTCAGAGGTTACAGTGTAGTGTAATGGTTAGGAGCTGGGCTTGTAGCTCAGAGGTTACAGTGTAGTGTAATGGTTAGGGAGCTGGGCTTGTAGCTCAGAGTTTACAGTGTAGTATAATGGTTAGGGAGCTGGGCTTGTAGCTCAGAGGTTACAGTGTAGTATAATGGTTAGGGAGCTGGGCTTGTAGCTCAGAGGTTACAGTGTAGTGTAATGGTTAGGGAGCTGGGCTTGTAGCTCAGAGGTTACAGTGTAGTGTAATGGTTAGGGAGCTGGGCTTGTAGCTCAGAGGTTACAGTGTAGTGTAATGGTTAGGGAGCTGGGCTTGTAGCTCAGAGGTTACAGTGTAGTATAATGGTTAGGGAGCTGGGCTTGTAGCTCAGAGGTTACAGTGTAGTGTAATGGTTAGGAGCTGGGCTTGTAGCTCAGAGGTTACAGTGTAGTATAATGGTTAGGGAGCTGGGCTTGTAGCTCAGAGGTTACAGTGTAGTGTAATGGTTAGGGCTGGGCTTGTAGCTGGGCTTGTAGCTCAGAGGTTACAGTGTAGTGTAATGGTTAGGGAGCTGGGCTTGTAGCTCAGAGGTTACAGTGTAGTATAATGGTTAGGAGCTGGGCTTGTAGCTCAGAGGTTACAGTGTAGTGTAATGGTTAGGGAGCTGGGCTTGTAGCTCAGAGGTTACAGTGTAGTATAATGGTTAGGGAGCTGGGCTTGTAGCTCAGAGGTTACAGTGTAGTGTAATGGTTAGGGAGCTGGGCTTGTAGCTCAGAGGTTACAGTGTAGTGTAATGGTTAGGGCTGGGCTTGTAGCTGGGCTTGTTAGGCTCAGAGGTTACAGTGTAGTGTAATGGTTAGGGCTGGGCTTGTAGCTCAGAGGTTACAGTGTAGTGTAATGGTTAGGGAGCTGGGCTTGTAGCTCAGAGGTTACAGTGTAGTGTAATGGTTAGGGAGCTGGGCTTGTAGCTCAGAGGTTACAGTGTAGCATAATGGTTAGGGAGCTGGGCTTGTAGCTCAGAGGTTACAGTGTAGTATAATGGTTAGGGAGCTGGGCTTGTAGCTCAGAGGTTACAGTGTAGTATAATGTTTAGGGAGCTGGGCTTGTAGCTCAGAGGTTACAGTGTAGTGTAATGGTTAGGAGCTGGGCTGGGCTTGTAGCTCAGAGGTTACAGTGTAGTATAATGGTTAGGGAGCTGGGCTTGTAGCTCAGAGGTTACAGTGTAGTATAATGGTTAGGGAGCTGGGCTTGTAGCTCAGAGGTTACAGTGTAGTATAATGGTTAGGAGCTGGGCTTGTAGCTCAGAGGTTACAGTGTAGTGTAATGGTTAGGGAGCTGGGCTTGTAGCTCAGAGGTTACAGTGTAGTATAATGGTTAGGGAGCTGGGCTTGTAGCTCAGAGGTTACAGTGTAGTATAATGGTTAGGGAGCTGGGCTTGTAGCTCAGAGGTTACAGTGTAGTGTAATGGTTAGGGAGCTGGGCTTGTAGCTCAGAGGTTATGCTAAATGCCTGAATATGTACATTAGGAGTCAGCAGTGTTCTTCCGGGATCCTGGCAGAAGGCTTGCTGATTTTCATATTTTCCAGCTCTTAATTGGAGAATTAAAGTGAACATTTGGACATTTAACTCACCTCAACTGGTTTCTTGGGTCCAAAATAGTTTTTTAAGGTGAAAGCAAAAAGCTGTACTTTCCACCTGGTCTCGTTCAGCGCACAGCTGGTTTTGCATTCCTCTCCGTTCCAGGCCGATTTACCGAGCTCTTCAGACAGATGGCTGTCGCCAGGGATTGGTCGGTCAGCGGTTTTGTTACGGTCGTCATCGCGGTGAGAGATTCGCGATGTGTGGGCGTTTTGTGGGATGCTGGGACTGCAGACATTCGCACAAAGAAGATGAAACGGTCTTCCCTTCCCAGAGTCCAGCGGGGCTGTGGTTTTTTATGCAAGACCTGCTGTAGAGAAACCTGCTGAGGCCTTCATTCAGTCCAGCCAAAATTCCTTGCCTTGAACTTGCTTTTTTATTGTCTAATTTACTGAGAAATAAGACAAAAAGACCATAATGCTGTGCTGAAATTGCGCACGTTATCAGGAGACAGTGAACGAAACTGGCTTAGTGTTAACATTGTCCATGCCTAATTCAGAGGGAGAAAAAGTTTAACTTGTGCAGTTAAAAAAGGGGTCAAAACATTAGAAGCATGAATAAAGAAATGTGCTTTGCTCAGCTGAGGGTGAAACCCCTCCTACAGCCGAGTGAGTTTTTTCTGAGTCCACCTCGTCTCTCTCTGGCTGAGAGGAGCTGCACTGGAGCAAGGCATGGAGTCGGCACTTCACTGACCCTGGACAGCCGCGAGGAAAACCGGGCTTGTCAGAATTGCTGTCAGAACATTTCCCATCTGGAAGACGGATGCCTCACGCTTATGATTGATGGTGCAGAATCTGCTGTTTCTTTCTGTTTCCTTTTTTCTTTTCATTTCTCCTGCGTTTCTGTTGGAAATATCAGCTTTGAGACGGTGGGGGTCGGCATCAGCGAAGGCCTCTCACCTTTCTCACCTGTGCTTTTACTCCCGCTGTCGTCTCCGCGGAAATGCTGCCAGTAAGAAAGCTCAGCTGGAATTTGACTCAGTGTTCCTCGCTTGTTGTTAATAATATTCATATTTGGTAGGACTTTAAAAGGGTTTTTCAGGCCCATAGTGCTCCAGGATAGAGTTACTCAGAGGCTAAAGCAGCAGGGCCTGTACGATGGCCTTGTGTTTTAGTGTATGATATGATTTGAGACTTCTGGCAACATGACTGCAGCTACAGCACCATAGAAATGTATTTAAGTCCAGTAGAGTGCCGATGCGACTGTGAGCCTCAATTGAACGGCTTGACGGACCCATGTGATTGACATGGGATCACGCAGCTGCAGGGTGAGACTGTAACTATGTCATTTTTAGTTCCAGCTCAGATCAGACTAAGAGGCGAGTCGTAATGGTGTGGAGTAACCGCAGGCTCGAGTGGCTCGTCACGCGCTGTCATTCACCTGCCACACAAGGTGCCGGGGTGTGGAGGCACTCTGTGGAATGTGACAGCTCCACTAAATGACATCCAGTTATCATAAATATTAATGTGAGCACAAATAATCCGACAAGAGAGAAGGCAGCAGGGCTCGCTGCGAGTGCCTGTTCGTGTGGGGAACGTTACCCCACAGCGAATAAGAGCAGGGGGTTATGGGTCTCTGGGTGGCTCACTGGAGTGGAGGTGGCTGCTTGTGGCACGGCTTTCAGCTGCACCATTACCTGTTTTGACCCGAGGTACTCGCTAATGAGGCAACAATTGGCTCAACCTCGTCGGGTTAAAACAGCCTGAAGTGGGGTATGGTTGAAATGAAGTGTCATGAATCCCGTTTAGGTAGACTGCATTCTGTTTTTCTCCCCACAGCTGGTGTGATAATTGCTCAGAATCACTGCATGGTAGCTTCTCCCATGGTTTTTTTTGGTTCAGTGAAACCTCATTTAAACCCCCCCCCCCCCCTTCAGTCTCATCACTCTCTAGCGGCCTCTACTGGTTGGCTGTGCACCTGCAGGTCTGTGAACCGATTGAATGTCGATGTGCTGATGTCAGTTCTTGTGTTAGCATAATTCTTTAACAAGGGTTTGTCATTTGCAATATCTCCACCTGGCCACTTCCAAGGCTGGCCACGACCCCTTTTAGCCAGTTGGCATGAACAGAAACAAACACTTTCACACTCCACACACACACACACACACACACACACACACACACACACTTGCCCTCCATGCCAAATTTCAAATTTATTTTGTTCACGCAAACAAAATAGATAAAATGACTTCAATGAAAGATAAGAGTATATCCATGGGGTTGGGCAACATTTTGAACGTGACTGAGCCTCTTATGACTTGACTGTCATGATCCTCTGAGCAGCACTGAGACAGTGTGGTCTACCAGCTGGGCACTTAAACACAGTCTGTGTGCTGGAGCATCGTGAGTGTAGCCGTGGTGATTTCCACTGATCTCCGTGGCTACAGTGGAGCCTGATTGGTCCTTCCAGATGGCCCCTGGGCAGACTTCCTGGTTAATGGCGCTGCACTGACTGTGTTCAGATATCGGGAGGCAGCAAGACCGTCGGTACATCGTCACTGTTGCATAGTGATATCCTCAAACAGGTCCCTATGCAGAGCTTCACCACAGTGGATCTGATCCAGTATGAAACTCAGAAACTGAAAAATCACAAATCTCTGTCAAAACCTGGCAAATGATTTGCTGACCCTTCTTTAAAATGTGCCCAAGCAGTATTCCTGGAAATGTGTGTCCTCCAGCACAGGATAGCTAAATAAACACGAACGCCTTGGAATAGGCCAGCGCTCTTGACGGCATCCAGACGAGTCGGGCCGCGTGACCGTTGTTTGGGAGATTGATGATTATGATCATGAAGGCTATGAATAAGCGCTTTGTTTATGTGTATGCGCGCACGCTGGCCTCGCAGCTGTCGGGTCTTACGCCGGCTCGATGCTGGGCCTTCCCCCTGCGCCTGCTGGACAAGCACCTGTCTCTGGAAACATGTCACTGTGAGAGCAGAAATAGCCAGCGGTATTCACCAGAGGATTTCCTTCAGCAGAAGAGCTGCCTTTTTCCGGGAAGAGGATGAACTGGACTTCATTTGGCCCTGCATGCCAGGTTCATACCTCTCTGCTATGAGCCTGGTGAAAGTAGTGCAGTTCAGAGTGATAGTGCCAGGTTTATTCCTCTCTGCTATGAGCCTGGTGAAAGCAGTGCAGTTCAGAGCGATAGTGCCAGGTTTATACCTCTCTGCTGTAAGCCTGGTGAAAGCAGTGCAGTTCAGAGCGATAGTGCCAGGTTTATACCTCTCTGCTGTAAGCCTGGTGAAAGCAGTGCAGTTCAGAGTGATAGTGCCAGGTTTATACCTCTCTGCTATGAGCCTGGTGAAAGCAGTGCAGTTCAGAGTGATAGTGCCAGGTTTATACCTCTCTGCTATAAGCCTGGTGAAAGCAGTGCAGTTCAGAGTGATAGTGCCAGGTTTATACCTCTCTGCTATGAGCCTGGTGAAAGCAGTGCAGTTCAGAGTGATAGTGCCAGGTTTATACCTCTCTGCTGTAAGCCTGGTGAAAGCAGTGCAGTTCAGAGTGATAGTGCCAGGTTCATACCTCTCTGCTATGGGCCTGGTGAAAGCAGTGCAGTTCAGAGTGATAGTGCCAGGTTTCTATCTCTCTGCTGTAAGCCTGGTGAAAGCAGTGCAGTTCAGAGTGATAGTGCCAGGTTCAAACCTCTCTGCTGTAAGCCTGGTGAAAGCAGTGCAGTTCAGAGCGATAGTGCCAGGTTTATACCTCTCTGCTGTAAGCCTGGTGAAAGCAGTGCAGTTCAGAGCGATAGTGCCAGGTTTATACCTCTCTGCTGTAAGCCTGGTGAAAGCAGTGCAGTTCAGAGTGATAGTGCCAGGTTCAAACCTCTCTGCTGTAAGCCTGGTGAAAGCAGTGCAGTTCAGAGCGATAGTGCCAGGTTTATACCTCTCTGCTATAAGCCTGGTGAATGCAGTGCAGTTCAGAGTGATAGTGCCAGGTTTATACCTCTCTGCTATAAGCCTGGTGAAAGCAGTGCAGTTCAGAGTGATAGTGCCAGGTTTATACCTCTCTGCTGTAAGCCTGGTGAAAGCAGTGCAGTTCAGAGTGATAGTGCCAGGTTTATACCTCTCTGCTATGAGCCTGGTGAGAAGCAGTGCAGTTCAGAGTGATAGTGCCAGGTTTATACCTCTCTGCTGTAAGCCTGGTGAATGCAGTGCAGTTCAGAGTGATTGTGCCAGGTTTATACCTCTCTGCTGTAAGCCTGGTGAATGCAGTGCAGTTCAGAGTGATTGTGCCAGGTTTATACCTCTCTGCTGTAAGCCTGGTGAAAGCAGTGCAGTTCAGAGTGATAGTGCCAGGTTTATACCTCTCTGCTGTAAGCCTGGTGAAAGCAGTGCAGTTCAGAGTGATAGTGCCAGGTTTATACCTCTCTGCTATGAGCCTGATGAATGCAGTGCAGTTCAGTGATTGTGCCAGGTTTATACCTCTCTGCTATGAGCCTGATGAATGCAGTGCAGTTCAGAGTGATTGTGCCAGGTTTATACCTCTCTGCTATAAGCCTGGTGAAAGCAGTGCAGTTCAGAGTGATAGTGCCAGGTTTATACCTCTCTGCTATAAGCCTGGTGAAAGCAGTGCAGTTCAGAGTGATAGTGCCAGGTTTATACCTCTCTGCTATAAGCCTGGTGAAAGCAGTGCAGTTCAGAGTGATAGTGCCAGGTTTATACCTCTCTGCTATAAGCCTGGTGAAAGCAGTGCAGTTCAGAGTGATAGTGCCAGGTTTATACCTCTCTGCTGTAAGCCTGGTGAAAGCAGTGCAGTTCAGAGTGATAGTGCCAGGTTTATACCTCTCTGCTATAAGCCTGGTGAAAGCAGTGCAGTTCAGAGTGATAGTGCCAGGTTTATACCTCTCTGCTGTAAGCCTGGTGAAAGCAGTGCAGTTCAGAGTGATAGTGCCAGGTTTATACCTCTCTGCTGTAAGCCTGGTGAAAGCAGTGCAGTTCAGAGTGATAGTGCCAGGTTTATACCTCTCTGCTGTAAGCCTGGTGAAAGCAGTGAGGTTCAGAGTGATAGTGTCAGGTTTATACCTCTCCGCTATAAGCCTGGTGAAAGCAGTGCAGTTCAGAGTGATAGTACCAGGTTTATACCTCTCTGCTGTAAGCCTGGTGAAAGCATTTGACTGTACCCACGAAGTGAAAATGTGATGTTGTGACATCCGATTGGTTGCTGTACTTGGTGACGTTTTCAAGCGGCCGGTCAAAGTTCACTGATTTCAACTTCTTCTCGACGCTCTGTCGGTTGGCCGCTCGACACCTGCAATCCCATCGTGCCCCACGCGAGCGTCTCGCCGGTCCCCATTCAAAATGAATGGAGGTGGCTTCAGCGGCGGGCGTCAACGCTGCCTGTGTGTCTTCACCGTAAGATGTGAACCACCTCATTTTCTTAGTGACATGATATACAGTATAGCCACGTTGCATCATATTCCAACATGCACGAGATAATCTGTCACAGCGCATAAAGAATCGGTCTGTGATGAAGTATGAAAATTGTGTTTTGAAGCTAAAATAATCACACTTTCACTGAAATGTCGATTTCTTGACTTGGGTCATCGCTGTCAAACTGCAGGGTGTGCCGCCTCAGCTGAGAAGCATCAGAAGTTGGGAGGCTGCGGCACTTTTTGGCCCGACCGTATCGCGAGTGCTTGGTCTTTTTCCGCCATTATTTTCCTCTGCAGAGAGCAGACGCTGATAATCACTCAGGGCCTGTTATTAAACAAATAGGAGCCGTGAGCAGAGCGAGGCTTTTAAGTCCCTCGCTCTAAAGCCAAGGCGGAAAGTTTTCCTCAAACAGGAACGGCTGACCCGCAGCTTCACACTCACCCATCAGATGAGAGGAAAAGGGAGAGAAAGAGAGAAAGGAAAAAGAAGGGGAGTGACAGAGAAGAGAGGGAGGAGAAGGAAATTAAGGAGAATGAGACCGAGAGAAAGAGATGGAGAGAGGGAGAAAAACAGAAGAGAGAGCCAGAGAAAGGAAGATGGAGTCGGAAGAGACAGAAAAAGAAATGGAGAGAGTCAGAGAGAAGAGAGAGTGGAAATGTGGAAACTCCAGGAGTGTCTGTCATCAGTCTGAGTGTCTGAGTGTGGAGGTCAGGTTAGTTGCCCCTTTAAAGAGCGTAGAGTTTTTTGGGTGAGGTTGGGGCTGGGGTAGGGGGAGTTGGCTGTGAACGCGAGGCTCTCTGAAGCCCTGTTTAAAAGCAGCCTCAGGTGGAATCTCCGCTGCATGTGACACAATGTTCCGTGATGTCATCACCAACAGGCTACGCTACTTGCAGAAATCCCCTGGCTTTGTGCGGCCGCGTAGTGGCATTGTGAGACTTCTGTGGATGACATTCACACACACACTCACTCACACACTCACACACACACACTCACACATTCCCGCCAGTCTCCAGCAGATGGGGTGGAGCCTGGCATGCATCAGTGTTTCTGCACCATCCTGTAACTGCATGACTGCATGCGCCCTAGCACATGTCTGTCTGCTATGGTTAGGGAGTTAAGAGAGAGTGTGTGTGTGTGTGTGTGTGTGTGTGTGTGTGTGTGTGTGTGTGTGTGTGTGTGTGTGAGTGTATGTGTGTGAGAGAGAGAGAGGGAGCACAAAAGTATGTGCGTATATATCTATGTATGTGTGTGTGTGTTTGTGTGTGAGACAGAGGGAGCACAAGAGTGTGTGTGTGTATATCTGTGCGCGCGCGCATGTGTGTCCAAGACAGACAGCACGAGAGTGTGTGTGTATGCAGGTGTGTGTATGCAAGTACGTGTGTGTGTGAGCGCCTGTGTGTGTGTGTGTGTGTGTGCGCGTGCGTCACAAAGATGAATTCCTCCCGCAGAGTGGAGTAGCTCAGAGATAAGGACCACCTCTTTCATCTTTTTTATTTTTTCTTTCTTTTTTTCTCTCTCAACTGTAAACAACCCATTTTTAACTGATAAAATAAAGGTTTGTCTCACCTTCCAGCAACTGCCACTCTCAGCCAGATAAACCTTTACCGCCAAATACCGCCACAACGCGAGGACAACATCCAGCCAGAGCTCACCCCTGGACCAGGGTCCCCAAAACCTCTGAGCCACAACATGACCCCCACTTCACAAAAGAAAGTGTAGCCTAACTGTTTGCAAAATGGAAACAAAATTTTCATAAACACTACCATATGGGCTATGTACTTTTAGTGGGTGCAGTGTTTAGTTTGGAAGTTCACGCAAAAGGGAACTGCTTCAACGCCCCCCCAAGCACCCAATGGCCCAATAAGAAAAGGGGAGTCCAGCTCTTGGGGGGCCGCAGTGTGTGTCAGCAAACGAGAGGCTTGCCGAGAGAGTCCATTTAAGTTGTTTGCACGGCCCTCCACGGACTGGAGTTAAACCTGCAGACACTGCGGCCCTCCACGGACTGGAGTTAAATCTGCAGACACTGCAGCCCTCCAGGACTGGAGTTAAACCTGCAGACACTGCGGCCCTCCATGGACTGGAGTTAAACCTGCAGACACTGCGGCCCTCCAGGACTGGAGTTAAACCTGCAGACACTGCGGCCCTCCAGGACTGGAGTTAAACCTGCAGACACTGCGGCCCTCCAGGACTGGAGTTAAACCTGCATACACTGCGGCCCTCCAGGACTGGAGTTAAACCTGCAGACACTGCGGCCCTCCAGGACTGGAGTTAAACCTGCAGACACTGTGGCCCTCCAGGACTGGAGTTAAACCTGCAGATACTGCGGCCCTCCAGGCCTGGAGTTAAACCTGCAGACGCTGCCTGGCCCTCCAGGACTGGAGTTAAACCTGCAGGCACTGTGGCCCTCCAGGACTGGAGTTAAACCTGCAGACGCTGTGGCCCTCCAGGACTGGAGTTAAACCTGCAGACACTGCGGCCCTCCAGGACTGGAGTTAAACCTGCAGAGGACTGGTTAAACCCGCAGTACTGCGGCCCTCCAGGACTGGAGTTAAACCTGCAGACACTGCGGCCCTCCAGGACTGGAGTTAAACCTGCAGACACTGCCTGCAGACACTGTGGCCCTCCAGGACTGGAGTTAAACCTGCAGACACTACGGCCCTCCAGGACTGGAGTTAAACCTGCAGACACTGCGGCCCTCCAGGACTGGAGTTAAACCTGCAGACGCTGCGGTCCTCCAGGACTGGAGTTAAACCTGCAGACACTGCGGCCCTCCAGGACTGGAGTTAAACCTGCAGACACTGCGGCACTCCAGGACTGGAGTAAAACCTGCAGACACTGCGGCCCTCCAGGACGGGAGTTAAACCTGCAGACACTGCGGCCCTCCAGGACTGGAGTTAAACCTGCAGACACTGCGGCCCTCCAGGACTGGAGTTAAACCTGCAGACACTGCGGCCCTCCAGGACTGGAGTTAAACCTGCAGACACTGCGGCCCTCAGGACTGGAGTTAAACCTGCAGACACTGCGGCCCTCCAGGACTGGAGTTAAACCTGCAGACACTGCGGCCCTCCAGGACTGGAGTTAAACCTGCAGACACTGCGGCCCTCCAGGACTGGAGTTAAACCTGCAGACACTGCGGCCCTCCAGGGCTGGAGTTAAACCTGCAGACACTGCGGCCCTCCAGGACTGGAGTTAAACCTGCAGACACTGCGGCCCTCCAGCACTGGAGTTAAACCTGCAGACACTGCGGCCCTCCAGCACTGGACTGGCAGGACCTTTAATCCAGCATTTAATACAGAACAGCACCGCTGCATAAATGCATATTAAGTCAGCTACGTATGTTGCCAGGGATAAAAGTATCAGCCAAGAAAATAAACTCTGTGTGCTGTGTGGCCTTACAACGCTTGCTATAGAAACATCTTGAAGGGACGGCTTTGTCAGAGGGATCTCTCGTGTGTATTTCCCAGAAGTCTCGGCGGGCTTGCAGAGCGGGGAGCGTCTAACTCAGGGTTTTTCTTTGTTTGTTTTGTTTTGGGTTCCTCTAGCACAAGGCCCCAGCGCCGCATCGTCTGTAATTAACATCCTCGACATCAAAGGGGCGCTGCTGAACCAAGCTGCTCGCTCGCCCGCCGAGGGCACGGAATCCCTGAGCTATGACAGAGAGAAACGCAGGAGCGCTGTCTCCCGATCCCCCGCCCTGCCACCCCCTCCTCCTCTTCCTCCTCCATCTCCTCTCCTAGTCCCCCCGGCCAGCAAACAAAGCCGGATTGCAAGGCATTGTGGGAGAGCGGTTAGACACTGCTGTGCAGTGCATTTTGGGTAACAGCCTGACAGTATGTATGCAGAGCTGGGCTTGTACCTTAACTGCTGAATATTAACCAGACAGCACTAATGCGCCCCCTTGCTAACCCATTAGCATGGCCCAGTGCGGAGCAGAAGCAGGTGTACTCTGAGTCCATCTTCTGCCCAAGCTTTCCAGTTCAGCTATTCGGCCTGTTCTGCCCTCCTCCCGTTTAGTACCAATAACAGGGCAGTAACCCCCCGGCCAGCCAATTCTGATTATTATTTACAGTATTTCATTTACTCTGCTGTTAACTTCAGCAGAAGTGCTGGTTAGGAGCAGATGGGCTCCCTTCTGAGCTGGGTTCTGCTCAAGATTTCTTCCTTTAAGCCAGGGAGTTTTTCCTCGCTTCCACTTCCTTCCTCGGCTCTTGTAAAATCACTATAGTTGTAAAACCGAACTGAATTGTACTTCAGGGGTTGCAGGTTTGAGTCTGCCTTTGGGGCACTGCCTTTGGGCCAACGGATAGCTGACTCTGAATTGCTTGGGTAAATATCTTGCTGAATGAATGGGTTATATGTTTTAACGGATGGAGGTAATAGATGCGTAAGTTGCTGCGGACAGGAATGTTAGCTGTATTGTTGAGTTTTAAAGGAGCAGCTGATGCTTAGTGTGAGAATGGCTGCTGACTTCATGGATGAGACTGTGTTACTGCCGTGGGGTCTTTTTTGAATCCTGGTGTGTGCCCAACGTCTACCTAACGTTTAATGAAAGTCCACCCAGCGTCTGGACAATGTCTGCCTTACGTCCGATCTCCATCTGTCCAAAGTCCGCTGCAACGCCCATCCAGCGTGGTCCTGTTGTCTGCCGCCCCGCGGCTGCAGGTTCATTAACGGCTTCAAAGCGGCTCCCCCTCTGAGCAGCAGGTCTCTGCATCGGCCGGGCCGAATGTGTCTGCAGACGCTCTTAAAAATCTCCTGATGGTGGAATGGCCACAATAAACACAGAGGAGGGGAGGTGGGAGGGCTGTCTCAGTGCGGGGAGGGTCGGGGGGGGATGCTAAAAGACATGAAAGCACCTCTGTCTTTTTTATAACCAGAGCCAGTCCATCCTCCACCCGTTTAGGACCCAAAAAAAGGACCATTAAAGGAACGCCCTCTCCCAGAACGAGCACATCCGTGGGGCTGATGGGCTCAAAGGATGACGCATTTTTCAGCCGCTGTCTTTCCCCAAGTGCTGTGAGTCCACACAGGGCCAGGCTACAAGTGCAGTAAGGTGTTTAGCCTGCAATGGCAAATATCTGTGTGTATAAACATATCCAGCTGTATAAAATGCACTCCTAATGGAAGCTGTGCAAAGTCTAGTCCTCTAAACGTCCGTATGTAAATAGAGACCTATGACATATCTCCAGTCAAATATGTGCTTGGGATACTTTCAGTCGTTATACATCGATAAAAGTAGAAAATTCCTCTTTGGAGAATTTTCTGTTTCTGTCAGAACATGCTGTACAATGAGAGGTGATTTTTCTTCTTGGTTGTGAATATTGGTGGAAATAGAGGTTTCTTTGACACTTGCCAGAAGCAGCAGGGATTCTGCTGGTGTCTGCAGGGTTCAAGTGTTTCAGATGAAGTGTGTGACCCAGGTCCCAGTTGTGGAAAGGACCGGTGAAGTGAATGGACGTAGTTGGTCAGTCCCACACAAAAAGATCCAGAAAGTGGATGCGGGAGGTGGGCGGGGCATGGCTGGTGTTGGCACAGCCTGGCAGCTGGGTGCCCGTGGGTACATCATGCCAGAGGTTCCCGCGGGTTGTCTGTTCGCCCAGCCCACAGTGGCGACAACCCGGCATTTGGCACTGCCGCACAGGGTCATGGGAAAAGGTTTTGTTTATGTCAAAACAGGAAAACAAACAATCAGGATCCGGTTTCAGTGACAGGGTCCAGAGAAGGACCTCTCTGCTGGAGGCCCAGGGAAACAAAAAGAGAAAAACTGGGAGGAAAAAAACCTGGAGCACACTGAAAAAGTGAAAACGTGCTTAATTTCGGGCTTATTTTCTTGCTTTGGAGGAACCGCCAGAGCTGGTTGGAACTCAAGTCATGCACCGTTCAAAAAAAACGGAAAAAAGGGGGAAAAGGCTGGTGTTTCTGGCAGCCGGGGAGGACATTTCAGCTCGAGGAGGGCCTCATTAAATTCTGCGAGCCGAGCTGGTGAGAAGCGCAAAACTGCTTGTCTGAAGATCCTTTTATTTATCATCTGCCTTTTTTTTTGGCATGAGTCAGCCGTCTCCGGGCGTGGCCCGACCCGGCCAGCAGGTGTGCTTCTCTGACTGAGCGGAGCAGGTCCAGACCAGGAGCAGGACACATGCAGTGTCAAATGTTAGAATTCAATCAAACGTGCTTAGTCTCTTTTAGGCCAAAAGCGACTCAATCAAAATGAATCACATGCTAACATGATCGTCTTAGAATGAGTTTCATTGTAGACAAGCAGCCATGCCTTTTGAAATGTGTTCCTTTCATTCTAAAGTAATCTAGCACACGGCCCTTAAAAAGCCTCAAGTCTGCTTTGACTGAATTGCACTAAGACACTAAGGACTGGGTTCAGTCAGAAGCTCATCGTGTCTTTTAACGTATAAGCAATTACGCCAAAATGGATTTAGGCCTTTTAGAGACCAAGTGCATCTGATTGAATTGCCCTCAAAGAGAGCAACTGCTAAGACTGGTTGATTGAATTCAGCCCTTACTGTTTCTGCAGTGCAGGACTGCAGTATCTCTGCGGCAGGGTTCAGTGGGCTGATCTGAGACAGACTGCTGTGGCCTCCCTGTGCTTGAGCCCAGGGCTAAAAGGTATGATTTACCTGAGCAAGGCCTCAAACAAACACGGCGGGGAGCTGCTAATTTGAGACCGCTGTTCAAACTGTGGGCGAATACAGAAACTCTGCACCCACACTGGCCTTTCGAAATGACCCCTGTACTCATACTTCGTTAACTCAGGTACTCCATTACCTGCTCACTCATCAATGGAAATTTCCCATCAATGACCACATACAGAATACTAAGTAGAGAACGTGACTTGTAACCAAAGGTTACAGATTTAATGACCCCCACCCCCCCCCCAAGGAAGTTGCTTACTTTGAACTGCTCCAGTGAATGCCCAGGTAATGGATAACATTTTGACCTGGCTCAGTGTCTTTGTCCCAGGTTGTCTCACCTGAGCGGAATGCATGTATAATGTAAGGTAATCAGTTCTGTGTTTTGGCTCTGTGCGTAAACATCACCTGTGCCAGGTGAGCACGACACTTTGCCCCCCAGAGATGTCGTCAGCGTTGTTGTCATCGTCTGAGAAATGTTCCGCATTGCGTCGGCTCTGTGAGTTGCCTCAGGACATGTTTAGTTTCGCGGGGGGGTGGGGGTGTGATATCGTCACCTAGGAGCTGTCAATCACAGAGAGAGTCACTTCTGGCAGCCAGTCACAACATACGTAAAGGATCTTCCCATTTTACAGTCTGTTTCCTAAAGAAAATTCAGTTAGGGCCTGTATTTGAGAAGAACCTCAGGGTATGGTTGCTGATCTGGGATCTGGTTTTATTTTTAGCTCATAATGGACCAGGTTAGGATACTGACAGGGAAACCTCATCGTAGCTCTGTGCTCTTATTCTTGAGACTTTTCATGGATACAGGCCTTGAACCGTAACGAAACTCATACATGTGTGAAGTTACATATGCTGTCACCTGATTCCACTGCTGGTTAGAGTTGATGATGCTATTGTCTTAGAAAATTCCAAGTGAGTCATAGCTGTATATTGCCACCTAGTGGCTGGTTAATGATATTACATCCAAGCCACAATCTCCCCAGTGAAAGCCAGTGAATGACAAACACAGTGATAACAGGACCTCAGTTTAAAGTTTCAGAACTGTTGTTCTCAGAGTACGACCCATGTTTGTTTACAAGTATGTTGTTTGTTTACAAGCATCAAGTCTTACATAACGTTTTATCTATGTGAAGATTAGTCTGAGCTTATCACGCTAATCACAGGAAATGCCAGCGCTGGTAGAAAGTTAATTTAATTTTTGTTTACTCTCTTGAAGGAAGGAAAGAAGAAATTCGACAAGGAAACTGAGAAGTACTATTCAGTATTGGAGAAGCACCTGAATTTGTCATCTAAAAAGAAGGAGTCATTTTTACAAGAGGTAGGTCGTGACTTGATTTATTTAAGCACAACATCAACGGTGTGTTGAATTAGACAAAACAGCTTTCATTGTACTTCATTACATAGATCCCCACAAACGTCACTCTTAGGTAGATTCAGTCAAATGCAAATTAGTGCCTTTAAGGCCCTTGTCCTACTCTATTCTGAAATGAAAGGAACATAATTCCAGAGAACGTGTTTGATTACCTCAAATAAAATATATTCAAAGAAATCTGTTTTTCAGTGTAAAGTCTCCTCTGATTTAAGTGCATATGCCATTTGAATTGCATGTCGCCTTTCATCTGTGGTATTTCATTACAATTAACGATCCTGAAGGTCTGTGGATGGCGCGCCTGTCGCCCAGGTAACCAAATGTTCCCACCCTCAGGCCGACGCTCAGCTGGACCGAGAGAGGCAGGTATTTTACGACGCCTCGCTGGAGTACGTCTTCAAGATCCAGGAAGTTCAAGAAAAGAAAAAGTTTGAATTCGTTGAACCGGTAAGTTACGCCCTGGCATGTTTGAGCGAACTGTGTTACGTTTCATCAAATCTTCATTCAAGGAAAGCGTTGGCAAAGACTGAAACCCGTTCCGCCCGGTAGTGGTGTTGGATAGCTGTGCGGAGAAATGCGCTCCCCGAGCCAGCGGCGTTCGAAAGCAAACAGGATTTAGAAGATAAAGACAGACCGATGGGATTTTATAATTGCCTTGGGTCTACGCCTGTAGTAGTCTCAGGGCTCATTAACACTCACGAAAATTGGGGAAATATCTCACTTTTCATGGTAGAAGTACTACTACTTGTGAAATAGCCTAGTACAAAAAACGGCGGTGTACACCGAAGGACCTATATTCAGGGCATAATACAGACCCGCGAAGGATTGCCCACCCTAAGAGAAGCGCAAACGCCGTCTCTCGCCAAATGCAACCTGTACTGTCAGTCGCTGCGCAGTGCGCACTATCATGGCTTGTCAAACTGGCCCCTCCCCTCAGGCAACCCGCGAAACACCTCGGCAGCGGCGGATAAACACTACAGAACATGCTGATTACCGATGCCCATGTCCCGTTAGCCCCATACCAAGCAGACCGTTTTCGGTGTAAACAAACCATCAGGTTTGCATCTGTGTGTCGTTTCCTCACACACACACACACACACACACACACACACACACACACACACACACACACACACACACACACAGTGGTTTTAGAGGTGCAGCTTAGCTCTCGTTATCTAGTCTGGTTTAAAGGCCGGACAGTTTACGCTCTTCGCAGGCTTTGGGTTCAGCGCGGCGTTTTCGTGTGGTTTGCAGCTACAGGCATGTCACCCCGCGGACCGCTGAAGCACATCACAGCCCTTTTTTCTGCGGCTAATGAACGACTCTGTTGCCCTTACAGAAATATCGTATTTGTCGACTTGCATTTAGTTTCGAACGTCATTTCAGGGACACTGATTAAAATAATCCCTTCATCTCTGGCCATCATGACTAAGAGGTGATTGGGCGGAATGATCTTGTTTACTTCTGATATGAATCATGACTCAGACCGCATCCTGTGTCTGTCTTCCTGCAACACTGAGCTCCTGATCACATCTTATTACAGGGTAATTACTCTTACATTACATTACATTACATTCATTTGGCAGATGCTCTCATCCAGAGTGGTTTATAGTGTGAGAGAATAAAACTGCATCCACATGGGTTAGACTGCGATGAGTACATCCACTCCACGGGAAATGACAGTGTGAAACCCGCCGCGCAGATGGGACGATTCTCCTACGCCAAACCAACCAAAATCCAATTCCAAATCCAAAGCCAACTCAAAGTCAACCCAAAGGCGATGGTTTGGCAGAAGCTGTTTGAGAGGGGTGGGGGTGGGGGGGTTCGCTCATTTTCGATGTGACATTTCCGGGGACGTTGGAGTGGCCGAGGATGGGCGGGGGGGTCAACTAATTACCCCCACACATCTGTCATGGCCCCCTGTCTGTAATTAAAGTCGTCACTTGCCTTACGTGGCTGCTGCATTGCGCAAGAGCATCTCTGCATTTTCAGAACTCTTCAACAAAAAGTGAACCCAGACCAGAAAACGGCTTCACTTCTGACACAGGCCTGGGGCAAATACGTGTTTGAAATGCTTTGACTTTCTAGATGCCACAACGATTTGAAAACACTTCTCCAACTCCCTATAATTTTTCAGTATATGACGTCTGTAATATGCGAGAATATTACTGATATCTAGAGGGTTAAAATGACTCAAATAACGATTTGGCCGATGTCTGTTTGGAGGTATTCTAACCCGCCCGTGAACCCGTTGGATGGGGAAGCGATAGTGTTCTGTGCGCATACATCCCCCGCAAATTGCCCATCTCCACCTTTTCCTGACCTTGCTGTCTTTCCTCCATATCACACACTCAGTGTTACATAATATGGTCCATTTCAGACTTTCCATTTACAGAAAACGGCGCCTTAAATATCCCAGAGGCTGGCTCAGTTTTTATTCAGTAAATTCAGGAAAATTATGGGAACTACTCTGATCCAGTGTTCCATGAGGATTTTTTTTTTCAATTAATGTGAATCGAATTTCAATTTAGTTCCTGTATTGGCTAAACTGAATTGTTATGGACCTCCAACCTGGTGTGTTTAAGATATTTCCTTTAAAGGGAGACTGAGACCCTGTTATCAGCCCTGCCCCTGGATTCCGCATCGCTTCCTGTCCATGCAGGTCCATAATAATAAAATAACATTTCCCATTTCAGTCATATACGAGGAACAGATTATCTCTTCAAAAGACTGTGGCCCAGGTGACAGATGCTATTTGCTGTGTGTGTGTGATGTTACTGCAAACTGTCGTATTTTATCTATGGTTTTATGTTTCATTTTTATTATAACTTTTCATATTTAACTGCCCAGGAACCACCACCGTACAAAGGTGCAGTGTGTTCTTATCTCTGTCAGGGAGCAGTCACCATCCACTGATTGTGAGAATGTTTTTTTTTCTGTTGCATTGTGGGTAAATAATTTAAATACATGATTTACTCTGCCCTGAGTTTATAAGTCCAAATGAGAGCAGGTGAAATCATAAGTGACAGTGGAATTATGACTGACTGACTGAAAAAGGAGAAGCAGCAGTGTCCTAGCTTATCCCTCCCTGTTCCAGTGCAGGTGTAAATGGCTTTGTAAAGAGCAGATCGCACTGGATTTTAAAATACAGATATAAATTTTTACCACCAGCCAGTCGGGTTCTGTGAAAATGAGTCAGTTTCTTCTGCGGTGAATGACTTTTATGGGCCCGTAGTCTTGGGTACCTACAGGAGAATTCAGAGTGAAGCACAATAGTACAATACAGAAGAAATCTGTAACTTAACCCCACACCATCATGACGTCTCTCTCTGATTGGTCCAGACACCCCCACCTGCCCCAACACTGACTGTCCGTCTGATCTGTGGTGGCGGCGTGGGGGGGTCCTCTTTGAAGGAATTTCCAGAAAATACCACAGCAAGAGGCCTGAACAATTCAGGTCAGGGCCGTTAGTTATGCGTCTGCGTCACTCACTAAATGAAAATCTGATTAAATGTCTCGGTGTCTGCCCTTTCCACTCACTTCCAGGAACAGCCTGTCAGGGTCACAATAGGCATTTTCCCCGCTTAATGTTAGTTATTGTCCTTTTTGGTTTTGGTTTCTGATGAGTCAGTGGTCTGAAGGCGAACTCTGAGGATAGGGGTGTGATTCGTAAGGCATTCTCTGTGAGGCTCTTCAGATGACGGTGATAGTGTCTTTTTTTTAAGTGGAGGGGGGCAGGGGGTGGGGGGTGCTTTTACAGGAAACATCCAGCTCCCGGATATTAGGGACCCCCGGGGCGTGAGAAGAGAGCTGGGTGACTCTTTAAAAGGTCAACGTCCTGATTGTTTGTGTTGCCGATGGTGACCGTGCGGTTCAGGGCCTCGGCCAATCGCGGCTGGGGACACCGAGTGTGGCTCAGGAGGGCGATGGAGGCCAAGATTACAGCTAATAAAAAGAAGACACGGCCCGTGTGAGTCATCCCAGAACCGCGCTTTTGTTTTATTGGCGCTGTCTGGAAAAGGGGCGCAAATATCGAGCCCCCTCCTCGGCGGCCCTTCCTGGCTAAGACCGCGCGATTGTTGAAAGCTTCCATACTACTCTCTCGCGGCCCATAAGCGAGGGGTAAAGATGCGCTGGCCGTTTCGCGGAAACCCGGGGCAACAGGTGGTGTTGCCTCAGATTGGAATCGACCGCCGCTCCTTAAACGGAGATAGAGAGTGCTATCGTGCTAAACGATGATTGAGCTGCCTCAATTGGGCTACTAAACAGGAAGTTCAACGATCTGGCCTCTGTCCCACCTGCCGCACACTTTCAAAACCAGACCTTTTTATTCATATATATATTTATATATTTTCATTGCTTGTTGTTTGTGGTGTTTTTTTTTACCCTGTCTTTAAATGAACAGTATTGTGTCTGGAAAGGTTCCACTGGGTGCCCAGAGGCGCATTAGGTACTTAGCGGCTGGCGTATCCGTCATTCTGCTCTGTCCATTAGCTGGCAGTTGTTGGCCTGTTGGAAGAGCCTTAATTGATGTGCTGTTTGTGCTCTCCCTCCCCCCTCTTGTTGTTTTTCCTCCTCAGCTGCTGGCGTTCCTCCAGGGCCTCTTCACCTTCTACCATGAGGGCTACGAGCTAGCGCACGAGTTTGAGCCATACAAGCAACAGCTGCAGTTCAACCTGCAGAATGTAAGCTCTCTCCTCCCTCTCTCCCTCTCTCTCCTTCTCTCTATCTCCATCTCTCTGTCCTCCCTCTCTCCCTCTATCTCCGTCTCTCTGTCTCCATCTCTTTCTCTCTATCTCCATCTCTCTCTCCTCCCTCTCTCCCTCTCTCTCCTTCTCTCTGTCTCCATCTCTTTCTCTCCTCTCTCCATCTCTCTCTCCTCCCTCTCTCCCTCTCTCTCCTTCTCTCTGTCTCCATCTCTTTCTCTCCTCTCTCCATCTCTCTCTCTCCCCTCTCTCCCTAACTCTCCTTCTCTCTATCTCCATCTCTCTGTCCTCCCTCTCTCCCTCTCTCTCCGTCTCCATCTCTCTGTCCTCCCTCTTTCCCTCTCTCTTCTTCCTCTCTCTCCCTCTTTCTCTCTCCATCTCTCTCTCTTTGTCTGCCTAGCCACTGAGGTGACTCAGGGTTAATAGTCTTGTGGGTGGGGGGTTTGGCGAGTATGGGGTTGGCATGGAAACGGACAGATAGATGGACGGATGGTGCAGCCTCGTCCACCTTTGTCAAGCAACACCTGGGCACGTCAGTCAAAATTGCAGGAAACCATTTCTTCCGTCTACGATGAATCAGTTCCCCTTAGGTCACCCTCTCTCCCAGTTCCTCTGCGGTATCTCTCAGCAAATGATGAGGTCTAGGTGGGCTGGACAGCCTGTTCTCATCACTAGTTGTTCCTGTAATGTTTTCTTGTGTTCTTTTTTCAATAAGAAAGAAACAGTTTATTGACTTTGTCCCTGTGATTGTTAAACCCATAAGCTTTCACACCAAAAAATGTGGAGAGGGGGAACCAAGTGGCATGTTTTCTGGGGAGGGGTGTTCGGTGTACCCCATCTCTATACAGGGTGGCAGAATATCCCTGTAATATCCATGTACTGCGAGCAGCTCTCTTTAACCATGTCATATCAGGTCACCCAAACTGCACACTACACCTCAGTCATCTGTGTGACTTTGCCTGTCTGTAGGCTGACTGTTGCGGTTGCCAGACTCAGTGAAATGTAGTGTCATTATTTGTTTGTAGCACTGCAGAAAAACACAATGACTGATCAATGATTGCTATTGAGTAACTGTTTGAGGGCTCTATTTTAGTGGCAAATGCAAGGTGCAAAAGTCAATTTAAGAGTCCTTTTTTATCTTATATGTATTATTTTATGCATATTATCTATAGTAGCTTCTGCCATGTTAGTTTCAAAGCTGTGTGTTATCGATTTCACACAAATAGAATGTAGAAATAATTTGGCTGTAGATGAACTTTGCCCAGATACAGCCGTTACACAAACCTGGGATTTGACAGATGATGCAAACCTATTTAATCATTTTCACCGTAAATTCGGACTGTCGCAACCGACCGCTGAGCTTCAAAGGTAGGACTTGGCGTGAGTTTGAGAAAATTTGAGCTATGTTTGAGTCTCCTGTTAATCATCTTGAACTCCCTCGGCTTCGGAAATTCCCTTTGGAAATTACTCTTTGACGTTTCCTTGTTTTGTTTTTTTTTTTTTTTTGTTTTTTTTTTTTATTTTGTTCTGCCTGGCGAAGACGAGGAACAACTTTGTGAGCACCAGACAGGAAGTGGAGAAGCTGATGCGCAGGATAAAATCAGCGGACCAGGACTACAAAGCACCAGGCCCGTGGACCATGGAAGGCTTTCTGTACGTCCAGGAAAAGAGTGAGTCCGCACAGCCCCCCCTTACCGCTCTTACTCAAACTCACTGCTGACGATTTTCACACAGACAATAGACTTTCATTTTTAGTAGCGGAGTGTGGAATCTCACCTTCCATATTTTTTTACGCTAATTGAGGCAGAGGGAAGTTAGAGAGGGTCACTGTTATTGCTGGAACAGGGCCTCAACCCTGGACACTCAGGGGCAAGCATACATAAGTGGTACTGACTACTGGTATCATTTCATTTTTAAAGATCTCACCTTCAGTCCCTATTTTTGCCTTTATTGAGACAGTTGGAAATGTGAAAAGGAGCACAGAACTGATTAACTCAGAGCGGGGCCTGAATACAGCATCTTTGCTTACAGGCATATATCTGGGCTACTACCAGGGGGCCTTTTCTACTAAGCCACAGCCTGGCCTCACAGGCCATTATCTGGACCAATATTGATTTTGCTACAGTCAACACCTTGTTTTATATATGCGAGTAAAATACATTTTGATTTCTTACACAAGTGTATTTATTAATTTGGCCTTTTGTTTGTGAGGCACACTTACTGTGCTTACTTGTTTCTCTCAGTCTGGTTTAATTTTGCCAACTTGAATGAATGAAAGCTAAACATGTAGCCTTGCAAATGAGCACTGGGCCAGCATTGATGAGGTCTGTCTCAGGCTTTATCAGGGATCACAGTTTAGGCAAGGTTTGAGGACCCAAAGTTCCACTGTTCCAGGGGGCTAACTTTGGTAAATATTATGAAGAGAAGCAGGCTTTTCTGTTCATGGAAATAGCTCTAAGTCAGTGTAACATGTCCAAAATACATAATAACTGATAATGACTATTTATGATCTATGTATGGATTAAAACGGCCTCTTCAATATTTTGCTTCAGCATGTTAACCAAGGTTAGCCGGCTAACTTGGTAAGCAAGCTTCATAGGATACCAGGAAACAGACAAACAGACAATTTTCTACATCATACTTTCCGATGTAATAAGGATAACCCGTGGAGCTGCTTTGTGGTACACCACCCTGGATATGGCTAATCTGGGTGTTGGTGTTGGTGTTGTTGTTTCCCTTGCTGCTGTGGTTTCTCAGCCTTCACTTTGCTTCCTACTCCAGGGCCACTGGGGTGTACGTGGATCCGACACTACTGCACATACGAGAAAGGGACTAAGACCTTCACCATGAGTAACTCCGAAAACAAATCTGGTGGCAAACAGGTGCAGATTGTTTTTTACTTTTCTGGATTACATCTATAGTTTTTTAAGCGCAAGGTTGAGAGCAAATTCTGTGCACTGAGGATTTATGCTTTGCAGAAAGGAAAATTTGCTCATTGACTGTTCACTCTTAGAGTGTAACGCAGACCCTTTCACTTCAGTGATATGGAGGTTAAGATTTAGATTCTACTCTGATAGTCCAAAATAGAAAAACGTTCCTGGTAAACTGTGAAGCTTTTTTATATTTTTCTTGACTTCATTATTTATTCTGCAAATAAACTTTTTGATATTGAGTGATTTTTCTTAATTCAAATATAAACACTTGGGTTGTGAAAATATCAACCATCTTTTCTCTCTCTCTCTCTCTTTTTCTTCTTCTCTGAAGAACGGTCTGGTCATGAGTCCGCCGGAAATGTTCAAACTCAAGTCGTGCATCCGGAGGAAGACGGACTCCATCGATAAGCGATTCTGCTTTGACATCGAGGTGGTGGAGAGGTCAGCGCCCGCCCCGCTGTCTCAGCTTTAAGAACACAAGAAAGCGCAGCGGGCTCGATCAGTGGCAGGACCTCCTGGCACAGTGGAGTCAGAACCATTTAGGCTTCCCCTCTGACCAGTTACTGCTACCTTAACTGGTTTAATCACGCATACAGGCATTACATTACAGTCATTTAGCTGACGCTTTTATCCAAATTGACTTACAGTTGATTAGGCTAACCAAGGGCCAATCCCCCCTGGGAGCAATGTGGGGTTAAGGGCCTTCCTCAAGGGCCCAACAGCAGTGGTGTTCTTGCTGTGAACCAGCAACCTCCAGGGTCCCAGTCATGCACCTTAGCCACTAGACTGCATCCAGCTAATTCTTACATGCTTGTTTTCTTGAAAAACCATCCAGCACGACTGGAGCAGTGTGATGGAGTGAGGTTTCCAAGGAGTGAGTTGAAAAGTTTCGCCTTTTCATTTGCCCAGTAACCCAGTGAATAAGCCTCCTACGTCACATTTGTAATGTATTTATGAATGTACATCACAATCACGGAATTGTTTTGGGAGGAATTCCGGAGTCATTTTGAGACTGCTGCAGTGATGAAAGAGTTCAGTGAAGGTGGAACGGGGCTTTATGAATCTCATAATGATTGACAGGCATGTTTTGACACTGCAGTACAATTCCAGCAGTCAGTGATGTCCCTCACACTCTGCACTCATGCATACACGGCGTAACTGAGTGTGTAGCCCACTGTCAAAGCATTTTGTTTCACTGCAGGCAGTTAGCAGCTCCTGATAGACAGAGAAAAGTGTGAAAGTAATAAGTGCAAGATAATAAGTGTAATAGTACTTGCAAATATGTTGCCCGTTTGATTGGTCAAAGCAGCTACCAGTCTCAGCAGAGGAATGCGTAGCTGATAACAGACACGGTTTGCATCCCGTGTCTCTTGCATGTCTCCAGTGCTCCCCCTTGTGTACTGTATTTGCAACTGCAAGCCTTTTTTCCTCCACTTTGTACCCATTTCCTCTCTCTCTCCCTCTCCCCTCTCCCTCCCTTCCCTCTCTCCCTATCTACCTCTCTTTCCCCATGTTTAATGTAGAAATCCCGTCTGTCACGGATCTCTTTTCCGGCCTCTGAAAATTTTCTGTAAAGTCCGGTATGTGACCTGAGTTTCGTGTCTCTGTAGCTCAGAGCTGCATGCCGTTTTGCATGGGCTTTTTCACACCTGCATTCACCGAGCAGCCACGCCCACGAGCAGCACCCCGCCCCCGCCTCCACCCCCGCCTCCGCCTCCTCTGGATCAATATTCAAAGTGCATGCAGCGTTGCTTTTTTTATTATTTTACACACAAATAACTGGCATGGGCTCCTAAACATGAACTTAAGAACTGAAGACGCTGCAGTGATGGTGGAAGTAATTGGGGACGCCCAGCTGACTGGCTTGTCAGGCTGCAGTGAAAGATCACAGCATTCTGGTTAATTTCTCTATCTCTCACATAGTTTTGGTATGTGTGTTTATTTGGAGTGTGTGTGGGTGGAGGGGGGGGGTGCAAACAACACCTTTCTCGCACCAAAAATTGAGATGTGAAGCTTCCCGTGGATTTTAGCGGCGATGCGTACACACGGAGGGAAGGTCATCCTGCTGCAGGGACAGATTCACCCAGATGGATTCTGGGGAATCTTTTACATCAGCCAGTCTGGTCCCGGCTTTTCTGATTGGCCCACACATCGAGTGGCCGGGACGGGCCTGCCTCGCGTTGCAGAGAATCAGAGTTCCCCATAAAGAGGTTACCACGGTAACCGCCATAGGGTGGAGGAATGGTTGTACACTTCAGTTCCATCAGTTAAGGAAATTTAATGAGATTCAATCAAATACTAAATAATTGGTCCTTACAGGAAATTATGTAAATTTTTATTTTCAATATGTGGATTGAATTTCAGTTTATTTCCTGAACTGGGTGCATTGAAATGAAATGAAATCCCCCCCACCCCCAAACCCTGCCAATCACCATGTCAGGATAATCCAGGCCCCCTTCCACCAGTGTTTGTTTTCTGTCACTCCTCTTAAATGAGCTCTTTCTTCCCTAAGAGGAGGACATTGGGCGGCTCTCAGTTTCTGTAAGCTGTAATTACACACCCTCGTGCATGCGCGTCAGCCAAAACGCAGTTAACGACTCCTCCGCCGCACGGGGCAATTACAGCAAAGTGCAGGCAGTAAACAGGAGCGGCTCGGTTTACCCGACCGGTGCGACCGACGCGCTCGTGCGGTTAACCTTCCTCGCTGTGGCGAGAGCCAGCTGGCAGCGTACACGGAGTGCTCTGACAGGAAGTCGCAGGGCGGGAGCGGGACGTGACCACAGCGTGGCGTGACAGAGGACTCATCCAGTGCTAACTCTAGGGGCCGCTGGCGTACGGTGTCCTGGTTTTACAGCGTGATGACAGGTGTCTCAGCTGTTCATTATCACACACAAAGCCACTCTCCAGGCTCTTGTTAGGGACGCTCCACTTTGAAGTTACGGGCCGTGAATCATCCTTTCCTTGCGGTTTTCAGGGAGAATGAACAGCCATTGTGCTGGGTCTGGGAGCTGCTCTTTGGAGCAGTGTGCAGGGTACAGTCCACTTTCATTCTGTGTGACTTTGGTGATGGGTGGAAGGTCAAAGGTCAGCTGACCGTGTCACCTGAGGGCCATGGGGGACCAGAACAGGTAAAGCGGTGTCACAGGATCACACCTGGGCCACACCTGGCTGTTGAACACTGGGAATAGGGAACAGGAATGGGCGGTGCACTCAGCACGCAGGGTGGCCATTTTAACTAGGGATTTTGGACAAACACAAATCTTGGAAGTTGGGCAAGGAGTGCAATGGGAAGTGCTGAATGAATACATCCTGCTAACACAAGCTCATCCAATGGGTGATGGACAGCCATTTGGTTCAGATGAAGCCTGTTTAATTTGGGTTCCCCCTTTATGGAAATGAAATATATTGTATCACTGTATATTATCAAGACCATTGATATCAGAAAAAAAAAACATAAATACACTGGTAACAAATACAAGTAGCCGCTGTTGTCAGAAAGTGAAATTTTTATAAGCAACATTGACGTTAAATTAATGCAACATTATGTGTTCCATCATAAGTCCATATGATTTCCTAAAGGTGCAGTATGTTCCATTTCCATTAGGGCTGTCACTAGCTGCAGGGTGTGTGTTTTTGGGACGGAGCGGTATGTTCCACAGGGCCTAAAATCCCCCCGTTTTCCTGCTTCTGTCCCAGGCATGGGATCACCACCCTGCAGGCACTGTCTGAGTCCAACAGGCGGCTCTGGCTGGAGGCCATGGACGGAAAGGAGCCGGTAAGAGATTGCCTACCCTTCCCTCTCAGAGATATATGGCGAGTTATTTGCTCGTGTATCTGTAACATTAGTTAATGGTGTCTGAGGCCTGAAGCAGGCTGGCTCTTGGTAAACGCCGCCTGCTCCCCTGAGGCTTGAGCTGGGCTGTATTACACCTGAAAGCCTCAAAATAACAGGGTGTCCAAACCCGTGGCTGTTTATACATCTGTGAAAACAGGCCTGTGTTATTTTGGGGGAAAAAACAGTATTGTAATAATTCTGTTTATAATCCATTATTAAACAGTTTGTTAATCATTAGTAACCCATTTATTAATCATTATGCATGGTTTGTTCATGCATTTTGAGCATGAGTAAATGATAATGTCTGTGGTTTGAGGCAGGTTTGTTTTTGTGCATATGTCAGATCACTGCTGGTCCAGCTATCAGGCCAGCCTCCATGGTGAACTTTGACCTGACTCAGGCAACGGGGCTGCAGGCAATAGTGACTAAGAACAGCCTGTCTCAAGCTACAGACATTGTTTACCAATACTGACAAATACATGAACAGATAATATTTAACATTTAATAAATCCATTGCAAATGGTTAACAAACTAATGAATAATAAACAATCTTTTTTGTTGACCTTTATCTGAAGTCTTATTAAGCAAACATGATTTTTACTAAATGAAGTTTTCAAACATCCAGTTTTTGTCCTTATTTTTGTGTGTCATTGTTTTAGTACATTGTTTATAAAGAAAAGCCTCCATAATATTGTGTATTTCAGGCGGATAGTGATTTTAGTGACCGGCACATGGATTCGGTAATGCAGGGATCTTTGCATTGTGTTATGTGTGTTTCCTTACGGGCTGGTTTGGACTGTGAAAAATGAATGGCGTGGGGTGGTGATGTTTTAACACGTAACACAGTAAAGGGTAGAGGCATTCTGTTTGTGGGGTTTTCAGTGTGTCATTCTGTGCTTCTGATAAAAATAATGACCTATACCTGCAGTATGTGTTACCTTAGCAATAACTGGACATGAGTATTCAACTAACATTGAGTTTGGTTTCTTATACAGCTAACTGAAAACCATTTCTTTGTTTCTGGTACAAATACCAGGTACAAAAATCTTGGTCAAATACATAATCATAAATTGCAGGCTTGGAGGGCTGCAGTGTTTTTGTATTTTCTCTTTAATCAACACCCTGGTTAAGAAAAATCAATCCTTTAAGTGAAATTCCCAGCACAGACAATGTGGCCCCCCAGGACTGGAGTTTGAGATACCCCTATGTAGATGCCAGTAAAATTCAAAACAACTAACACAGATCTGTGAGGAGTTTCAAGAAAACATGTTACTGGCCAAAATGTACCATAATATGTAAACAGAAAAAAAGTGTTCAACGCTTTACTGGTATCTAAAGGGTTAACTATTTTATATAAATATTTGATCCAGATTTCCTTAGTGGCCTGTTTTTTCAGCGTGCCTCACAGAGTGCGGGCCCTGAGCCGGGGAATGGCGGAGTGTGTGGTCAGATTTGGGTTAAAGATCCTCTCGCGTATATGGGGTGTTTGACATAGTGGTGGTTGTAATGAATGATACAGCAGCTTGACCCTGGGAGCTGAAAGCACACCGCATGCCTGTGAATCTGTAACCCGTAAAGTCATTGTGCATTCCTCGGCAGATATACACCCTCCCGGCCCTCCTCAGCAAGAAAGAAGAGAGTAAGTGTGCCTTTTCTGTTATGCTGTTGCATTACGCTGTGCACAAATTCATGATTATGTTCAAGCGTTGTCCAGAAAAATGAGTATTTGATATCTTATTTCTCAACTTCAATTCATTCCTGTGTTTCATGTTGAGAGCTGAATTTGCCCCAGACAGGCTCTCTCTTTCTTAAAAGCCTCTGGAAAGAGCAGTTACAGTTTGTGATGGTTCTTAATTTTAGCCATTTTTATTCTGTTGGTCAGTGGCGGAGTTAAACTCCGCCTCCATTTGGATGTGCAAGATTTTGATTTGTCAGGAGGAGTGACTGGCTGTGGGATTAATTAGACCCGCATCACAGACCACACCCCCAAAGTTTGGTAGGCTAATCTGAAAGTGCCGGCCAGATCAGGCTCATCAAAAGGTTATGCAGGCTACTGATAACCTCGGTCCTGCTCATAAAATAAAAATTATGTTGGAAATCAGCAGCCACTGTAAAGGTAAGGTTCGAGATTACATTAAAGTTGTTCAGTTTTATCCAAAGGGCCAATCCCCTCCAAGAGCAGTGTGGGGTTAGGGGCCTGTGCTCAGGGGCCCAGTAGCTGCACTGATCTTACTGTGGCTACACTGGGGCTTCAACCACCAACAAGCTGTCAGGTTCCAGTCTAGCACCCTAGAGCACCTGCACCTCAGGGTGATGGGTTTGTTATGCTTGGCCCTTCAGGTAGCGCAGTCACATACCGTGATGTGCTACGCCTCAAAGCATGTGAAGCGAGGGCCCTGCTTGTGTTTTGGTGGCAGACTGCGCGGCTCGGCAGGTGACAGATTTCTCCCTGTCTGTGTTCCACAGTGTTCCTAAACGAGGCGGGCTTTAACTTCGTCAGGAAGTGCATCCATCTGGTGGAGATGAGGGGTGAGTCGTCTGCCGCCGACACGCCGCCGCCGCGCCGCGGGTCGTTTGACAAGCACGTCAAAGCGAGCGGCCATACAGACCATTTAGAAACAGCATAATCATTAGCCTCATAGCTTAAACAGTTCGTTAAGCTGTGAATGGAGTGCCATTTACCATCGGGCCGGTCCAGCCGCCAGAATTTCAAGTGTCAAACATTTCCTACTGAATTCCACTGGGCCACAGCGTGATCATGCAAAATGTGTGAAAACTGAGTGTACATTCACAGTCTGTAAACGTGTGTGTGTGTGTGTGTGTTTTACGTATGTCTGTCTCTGTTTGTGTGTGTGTGTGTGTGTGTGTGTGTGTGTACGTCTGTCTCTGTGCATGTCTGTGTGTGTGTGTGTGTGTGTGTGTGTGTCTGTCTGTCTGTGTGTTTGTGTATGTGTGTCTCTGTGCTTGTGTGTGTGTGCGTGTGTATGTCTGTCTCTGTGCGTGTGCATGTGTGTGTGTGTGTGTGTGTGTATGTCTGTCTGTGTGTGTGTGTGTGTGTGTCTGTCTCTGTGCATGTGTGTGTGTATGTATGTCTGTCTGTCTGTGTGTGTGTATGTCTGTCTGTGTGTGTGTGTGTGTGTGTATGTGTGTATGTCTGTCTCTGTGCACGGATGTGTGTGTGTGTGTGTGTATGTCTGTCTCTGTGCGTGTGTGTGTCTGTCTGTCTGTCTGTGTGTGTGTGTGTGTGTGTGTGTGTGTATGTCTGTCTCTGTGCATGTGTGTGTGTGTGTCTGTCTGTCTGTCTGTGTGTGTGTGTGTGTGCATGTGCCTGTGTGTGTTGTGTGTTCCTCTGTGTTTTTGACATACAGGGATTAACACCATGGGGCTGTATCGAATAGGAGGGGTAAACTCCAAAGTCCAGAGGCTTATGACGTCAGTGTTCGGTAAGACAAACCGCTTCATCACGTGCAATAACATCATTCTGTGTTTGTACCTTTGGGAAAAGGAGGAAGAAAACCAGCTTTACATCATGTGTTTCTGAAAAGCATTTAGCCATTTTAATCATGCGCTGTAAACAGGCCTGAGCTCTTTTTTACAAACATGAAAAGATTAATAACAAGCGCAGTTAGTAAACATCAAAACAGGACATTGGAGAGAGAAAGGCTAAGGGTTGAGAGTTGAGCTGAGTTCTGAGCTCTCAGTTTGGTGTTTAAATGGATGCATCAGTAGAGGAGTTCAGGAGTTTATTACTGCCCCCCCCTACCTTGCAGCGGCTAAAGCCCCCACCGATATGGACCTGGATCCAGACACCTGGGACAATAAAACCATCACCAGTGGACTGAAGAATTACCTCAGGTCAGCTCGACCTCGAAAGCACACAGCCGAGGGCGCGCGATCCGTTTAGCACCGGCGAGGACGGCTCCCTTAGTGCCGCAGCCTCCAGCGGTCCACCAGCCCAAGGGTCCGGCCCATGGCTGCGCGCGTTAGATTAGCTCACACACGCCTTTGAAACAGACTTAGAAAACTTTGTCCTCAGAGAGGCAGTTTGTGGTGCAGCACAGAACATACAGACACATTAAAAGATAAACAGAAAACACCATAATCCAAACCATCTATAGCAGCTGTCATAAATATCATCAACACAGTCCAGGCAGACATATAAAATGCATGTCGATATTGTATAGGAATAGTTGTAATAAATAAATAGATAGTGAGTATCTTGCACATATGGGCTTTGGGCTTTTCAAAAGCTCTCTGTGGGCCACCTGGGCAGGTAGCGGGTGTTTCTGAGGTGTGCGTGCTCATCAGTATTAGAGGGATTTTTCTGATGTAGTTTGGCTTGTTTGGGAAAAAAAGATGGACAGAGTAAAGATGGAAAATAATATGTAGGCATTCCAGAAATTTGCAACTGCATAATTTCAGAACTGAATGGAAAAACCCAAACCTGCCGGAGAGGAAAGGAGAGCATATTTCACATGTGAGTGGACCATGGCTGGATAAATGGAAAGGGTTTTTATAAAGTCATCCAACACACCAAAAAAAGTAGCATTGCATTTTTCATTCATTCTGACTCTGGATCTATATCCCCCTGTCAATTAGCAAAGCCGAAGTCACAGATTCATCTTCTGATTTTAACAAATCAAAACTGCTGTTCCACCCGGAGCGAGGCACAGCTCTTGATTTGTTCTGCTAAATTGCAAGTTGTAGAACCAGTGCATGCAAACTTGTTCGATGAGTGAGAATTTTAGGTTCGCCACCAGATGTTCGTGTTGTAGGATGGTGCCACATGGGAGCGGCAGGCTGTTTTAACCTTTTCTCTCCCCCCCCCCCCCCACCTCCTGCTCTTCCGTCCAATCAGATGCCTCTCTGAGCCCCTAATGACATACCGGCACCACAAAGACTTCATCATGGCAGTCAGTGAGTAGCGTGACGAAGGACTTTCCCCGAAATGACAGTGTGATGATGTGAAGTGATGTGGGGCGGGGGGGGGAGGGGGGTTTGGAGGGTGTAGGGGCGGAACAGCCTGGGGCGGAAAAGCCGTTATCACCCCTGATTCACGCCTCGTTTCCTCCAGATGTTGGAAAGATTCTCACCGTTTGAAGCCTCATAATATTTTCAAACCCACCAAAGCACCTCCCAGATGTGCATTATGAGTCTAATCAATGCCTCGTCCGTCCCAGGAGAGCGAAACAAAGCCCGAACAGGAAGCGTCCCAGATGTGCATTATGAGTCTAATCAATGCCTCGTCCGTCCCAGGAGAGCGAAACAAAGCCCGAACAGGAAGTGGAATGGAAAGTGGCTACACCCACGTTGTATTTGAACTTGAATTTGAATTTGAATTTGAATAAGCCAATTTAATTTTGGTTAGCAATTCTAAGCAAGAGGGGGAACTTGGATCTGAACTTGAATTTGATAATGCCTTGTGCATTTTGTTTTGGCATTCTCCAAAAAGTCGATTTTAAATGTTAATTTCCAGTTTTTAGTCATGTGTTTTGAATGTACTTGAAAGAGCCAGGAAACATTGACATTACACAGTTGACATTGATGTCACTCACAATGACGACATACAGCGTGTTGCTTTGTGTTTCAGAGTCGGATGATCAGAACTACAGGGTGCGCGCTGTCCATGCGCTCGTACACAAGCTGCCCGAGAAGAACAAGGAGATGCTGGACATTCTGATCAAGCACCTGGTCAAGTAGGTTTCCCTCCCACCCATGTGATTTCAGCCACCCCTAACGGTCATGAAAATAACGGAAGAATCTTCAGCGGTGAAGAATATGCTCTCACAATCTGATAAAACCATGTGATGTCACCCAAAGATGACAGGAGGTTGGCACCGATCAAAATTGGGATCAATGAAAGTTGCGGTGAAATTCAGCTCATGGACAGTGAAATGGCCACATCGACATTTGAATTGGATTTGAATTAATCTCATTAATGGGCTGAGTTAGAATTCCAGCCCTGGTGCCGATCCTGATTCCTACCAACTTCTCAGAATCTGTTGGAAGTCCTGTTCCCTAACTGATATACCATACTTTGTGCTCTCTTCATCCATTACAATTTCTCTTTATTAAAACAACAGAAATTGCGTTTGAGAGGAGCTCTTTTTCCGCTCACCTTTTGCTCTCATTATTTTTTATTATTTTCTGTGACACTGTATTCCCTGGCAGCATAGCGGTTATTTAATACCTCTGGCTTCTTCTCTCGTTATCTCAAAATTCACGTCATAACTCTCCGTCTTTTGGTTACTTGCTGAACTTTCGATGCACCTCTTTTTTGACACGGTCACACTTTGTTTCTCCATTTTTCCGCGCTCTGGCAGCCAGTGTCGCAAGACCCCGCTGACGTATCGGCATAGCATACTGAAGTATTGTATCAGTGCTCTTTAATAGCCTGTGAATATAAGGTGTGTGTGCCATTTTTCCAGACTATTTTTAGGGGTTAGGAACAAACACACATATTTATACTCAAGCTAATGGTGCTTAATCTTTTCTTTGTATCCAGTTACTGCTTTCCATTATATTAGCCGCTGATTCTGGAATGTTATCCTGGAATTTCATCAGGAAAAACAGGGATAACTGGCCTTGGAACAGCAAATCTCTCTTCTCCCAAGGAGAATAGCAGTTTTTACCACACAAATCTGCACAGATCACAGGCCACAGATGCCCTCAGAGCAAGCCTAGGGCAGAAAATTGGCAGGGAAAAACTACTCTGCTTAAAGGAGGAAATCTTGAGCAGAGCCCATCTGCTCCTAACCAGCACATCTGTTGAAGTTAACAGCAGAGTAAATGTAATATTATAAATAATAATCAGAATTGGCTGGTAGGAGGATGTTGCCCTGGTATTGCCATCAAACAGGAAGAGGGCAGAACAGGCAGCTTAGCTGGACCAGAGGATCAGAGAGCGGAGATGAGAGACAGAGCTCTGATCACACAGCCGTGTGTAAACCCTGGTCTCTGGAGTCCGGATCTGGACCTGGAGCCGAGCCACAGAATACCACTGTCTGCGTCCTCATTGTTAATTTCATTAATATCTTATGAACGTGTCCGGCGGTGTAAAATGACCCTTAGCTACAGTGAGCGTGATTTATTTATGGGCTGACCGAGGTTCCCGTTCCCTGGATCACCCCTGGGTTAAAGGAGGTTAAACATGTCTGCGGGATGAAAATCAGCAATCTGACACAGTGAAGAGTCACATGACTGCTCCCATGTGATCAGTCACTGGATAACACTTTGAGAAGAGTCTGTTCATTTTTATTTTAAATGTAATGATTATCCACTGGTATTTCAATGTCCTTAAAACATGTTTTATGAACACTGGAGTTTGCTTGATGCTTGAATGAGAAGGTTTGTTACATTTTTTCAGTTTGCTTTCAATATGGTGCTACATCGTTTTTTCGGCCACCTTTATGGCCAGCATCATAGTAAACAACCACATACACCAACACATTGGCGTCACTTACTATTATAGCATAAAATACCACAGCCGAACCTTTCTAATAGCCTGTGAAACAGGAGGAGTGCCGTCTCAGCAGCATCACACGGAATCTGCCCTCATTACACTCAGCCTCATGATGAGTCCAGTTTCACACCTGCAACGTAATTTAAGAGCCGTTAGTTAGCGTAGCAAAGCTGTTAATTCAAGCTTGCTTGGTGCTTAAATTAACGGGTTTCCCTTTCCCTTCAGTGTATTTATTCATTAATACATATACTTTGGGAAGTTGTTTTACTGGCTACTGTACATCTAATATTATATTTGATAATACTGACTGTAATAATATTAATACAACTTCTGCTGTTACTACTGCTACTGACTGTGTAAAGTATGTACTGCTGTGCTGTAGTGTGTCAGTATGCCATTATTCCATGTGCCACTCCAAAAGCATTTTTGATTGGTAGAAACATGTCAGTGATTGACAGCTGAATGGTAGCTCCACCCTCATCCAGCAGTCTAACACTCCAGAATGTCTGCCCCTTCCTCCCCGGCAACAGGGTGTCCACTCACAGCCAGATGAACCTGATGACAGTGTCGAACCTGGGTGTGATCTTCGGCCCCACCCTCATGCGCTCTCAGGAGGAGACCGTGGCCGCCATGATGAACATCAAGTTCCAGAACATCGTGGTGGAGATCCTCATCGAGAACTATGAGAAGGCAAGCGCCACTGGCCCCTTCGATAAGCAGTGTTAGCAGGGCACTGAACTAGCACCGAGGGAGTGAGGTTTCATTGAAACACCAATGGAAAGAATGTAGCATTTAGTAACAGCTACTTAACCATATGGTCCTGTGACGTCATTGGCTGTTGAGAGGCAGACATTTTTGATTGGTTCAAACAAGTCAACGATTGACAGTTGAGTGCAGCCCCAGCCTATCAGGGCTCCAGAAACCGTGTTTCAACCATCACTGACCTTAGCAGCAGGAGCTCAGTCATTTTATCTCTGAAGAGCTACAGCAGTAATTGAAACTGTCAGACCCAAAGTGTTCAGCTTGCAGTGAAACTCTGAGCTGATATTTGATCCTTTTTTTGGTCATAGACTCAGTATATCCCTCAGTAACCAGCAGGTGGCGCTGTACCCAAAGATATGTGCACAGGCAATGATAGGTTGAGAAAATGATGGCAGAAAATGTTACAATAAAAATTTTTAAATGTACTATTTTGCTACATTAACAAATAACATTTTATAATTTGATAAACATTAAAGATTAATTCACAAATAAATATTCGTTTAAAACTCAATATCAGTATTTGTTTTGTTATTTACTGTAGAGGCTGTTAAACTGCAGGGTAGAGATGGATGTACAAGATGGCAATTAAATAATGAGACTAATGCTGTAATTCAATTTTAATGAAGAAAACAAAAGATTTGATGGCCGTAATGTTCAATTTCACCAAAAATGTCAAATTTATACAATGCTCAATTTTTTAACTGACCATTTTTACGACACATCAGAAAAACATCTCTACTTCAAGTGATGCGTAACAGCGGACTGAAAACGTGAGCGGATCGAATCTTTCAGGGGTTGTTTATGCTTGCCCATCAATGTCAATGTATATGTGTGCCATGATAAGCCCAGTCTCGTGCATGCGTGCTGTGTTTTCCTGTTTTGGCCTTGTATATGCGACTTAGATGATGTTTTCCTGTGTTTTGCCCAGTCTTTTCCTGTTGTTTTCCTGAACAGCCACGCCTTATATGTTTTCCTGTGTTTTGGCCTCGTATATGCGGTGACGTTTTCCTGTGTTTTGGCCTCGTATATGCGGTGACGTTTTCCTGTGTTTTGGCCTCGTATATGCGGTGACGTTTTCCTGTGTTTTGGCCTCGTATATGTGGTGACGTTTTCCTGTGTTTTGGCCTCGTATATGCCTGGTGACGTTTTCCTGTGTTTTGGCCTCGTATATGCGGTGACGTTTTCCTGTGTTTTGGCCTCGTTTCCTGTGTTTTGGCCTCGTATATGTGGTGACGTTTTCCTGTGTTTTGGCCTCGTATATGACGTTTTCCTGTGTTTTGGCGTTTTCCTGTGTTTTTGCCTGTGTTTTGGCCTCGTATATATATGCGGTGACGTTTTCCTGTGTTTTGGCCTCGTATATGTGGTGATGTTTTCCTGTGTTTTGGCCTCGTATATGCGGTGACGTTTTCGTTTTGGCCTGTGTTTTTTCCTGGCCTCGTATGTGGTGATTTTCCTGTGTTTTGGCCTTGTATATGTGGTGATGTTTTCCTGTTTTCCTGTGTTTTTTCCTGTGTTTTGGCCTCGTATATGTGGTGATGTTTTCCTGTGTTTTGGCCTCGTATATGTGGTGATGTTTTCCTGTGTTTTGGCGTTTTCCTGTGTTTTGGCCTGTGTTTTGGCCTCGTATATGTGGTGACGTTTTCCTGTATATGCCTGTGTTTTGGCGTTTTCCTGTGTTTTGGCCTCGTTTTCCTGTGTTTTGGCCTTGTATATGCGGTGACGTTTTCCTGTGTTTTGGCCTCGTATATGTGGTGACGTTTTCCTGTGTTTTGGCCTCGTATATGTGGTGACGTTTTCCTGTGTTTTGGCCTCGTATATGCGGTGACGTTTTCCTGTGTTTTGGCCTCGTATATGTGACGTTTTCCTGTGTTTTGGCCTCGTGTATGCGGTGACGTTTTCCTGTGTTTTGGCCTCGTATATGTGGTGACGTTTTCCTGTGTTTTGGCCTCGTATATGCGGTGACGTTTTCCTGTGTTTTGGCCTGTGTTTTTCCTGTGTTTTGGCCTCGGCCTGTGTTTTGGCCTCGTGTATGTGGTGACGTTTTCCTGTGTTTTGGCCTCGTATATGCGATGACGTTTTCCTGTCTTGCTCAGATCTTTCACGAGGCTCCAGACCCTGCCTGTCCACCGGCAACCGCAACGTGCCTGTACACCCCCACCCCCAGCCCCCTGCTGCGTATCCTCAGAGAGTCAGCAGGTCCAGCTCCCGCCGCAGCAAAGCCATCTGCCTGTCCACCGGCAACCGCAAACCCCGCTGGCCTGTACACCCCCACGCTGTGCCTTGCCGACGCCGACAGTGAGTCTGCCTGCTGCGTATCCTCAGAGATACGAACAGCAGAGTCCCTGCTGCTCGCTCACACATAGAGTGGTACCTCAGAGATATGAACATCAGAGTCCCCACCACACACTCACACATACAGTCATACCTCAGAGATATGAACATTAGAGTCCCTGTTGCGCACTCACACATACAGTCATACCTCAGACATACGAACATCAAATCCACTGCTGCTTATTTACATGTATTGACATACCTCACAGATATGAACATCAATGTCCCTGCAGCTTGCTTACACATAAAGTCATACCTCAGAGATATGAACATCAGTGTCCCTGCAGCTTGCTTACACATAAAGTCATACCTCAGAGATACAAATCAAAGCCACTGCTGCTTATTTGCATACTCACATGAGTACAATAAACCCATATATAAATTAAACAAAAACATAGCAAAACTGATGAAAATGGAGCAGTCAACATGTAAACCAACAAAAATATTAGCAATAATAACAGATTCTCCATTCTCTCTCCCCCCCTTCCCTGCTCTCTCTCCCCCCTTCCCTGCTCTCTCTCCCCCCTTCCCTGCTCTCTCTCGCCCCTCCCCCGCCCCGTCCCAGGTGACACGTTCAGCAGTAGCCCCGGCAGCACACCGATGGGCAGTATAGAGTCGCTCTCCTCTCACTCCTCTGAGCAGAACAGTTCTTCCAAAATGGGCCCGTCCAAGCCTGCCTCCGCCCCCACCCCCAGCCCCGCCCCTGGCCCCACCTCCTCTCCTCCCGCCCCCGTGGCGGCCATCCCCACTGTCGCCCCCTGCTGGCCCTCTGTGCAGGCGACCTCCAACGGGGCTAAAAGCCCGTCGGGCACGGCCAGCTCACCCGGCACCATGAGTCCCCCCGGGACCAGCAGCCCGGACTCCAGCTCCAAGGAGGACGCGGGCCGCACTGACGGCGAGTCCGAGGACACCCAGAGCCTGTCCTCTGTCACCACGGCAGGCAGGCGCACCCCTGACCCCGCCCCCAGCCCCGCCCTCACCCGCCAGCCTGCACTGAACCGCTCGGCCGCCTCCTCCCTACGATCCCTGCACATCTCTGAGGGTGCGTACCTTATGATCAGTGGGCGATTTGAGGGGGATGAAGGGGAATGCCATCCCCCTTGTTAGCAAAATGACCAAAATGCATCCCCCTTGTTAACCTGCCATCCCCATTTTACACGTGTGTGAGTGTGTGTGTGTTGGTTGGTAGTGTTGGGGTGGGGGGCTTCCATTGTGCTATCTCCCCCGTTAAAAAATGAACAAATTGCCCATTGCTTACAGTCCCATTTAATTCAGTTCAATTCAATTCCATCCCATCCAGTTCAGTATAAAATTAGATTGGTTCAGTTCAGTTTAGTTCCATTAAATTCAGTTCAGTTCAGTTTAGTTCCATATCATTCCATTCCATGCCAGTTCTATTCAGTTCAGTTCGTTTGAAAAGTGATTTATGGGAAGGCAACAATCACATTATTTCCACAGTGGAGCGTAGAGAAAACATATCTAAATACATATCAAAAATACACTGATTCACATATAATAAATGCATGATGAGTATATGAAAACTGACATATTAATATAACAGTGACAAAAACAGCTTTGCATTTTCTTTTGGTGGAACTATTTCACAAAGTATAGGTCAGCAACTGGTCACCCGCTAAGCACATTTACAACAATTATAATACATGGCCTCACGATACAATGAGAACATTTCACATTCCGGACTCTGACACAAAGTGTCCCCTCTGTCCTCTCTCTCCCTCTCCCTCTCAAAAACACGCACAAATAAACACTTCTCACAGCAGATTTCCTTGTGCTACTTTATATCGTACAGTCAGAAATCAGTTTTCCCCCAAGTAAAACAACAGCACCAAAACAAAACCCCCACTAGTAGTGATTAAGCCAGTAAGAAAAGAGGAAATGTTTCCCTGGGTTCCCTTGGGCTAGCTTCTGAGGGCCTGATCGCTCTGGGAGATTTGAGAGATATTTTTGACCTTTAAATGAAGTGAAATATCCCTGTGTTTACTCAGAGTGCTGACAGTGTTAACCTGACCTTGTCCTATGAATTTGTCTGGTCTTTCCCGTTAAAAAAAGGATAACGATCACAGTAGGGACATCAAAGGGGGCGTCCTAGTTTGGACATTTGGCGTGTGAGGTTCCGGGTGGCGGGAGGGGGGTGGGTGGGGTGCTTGAGTTTGGAATTATCGGGAGGTTCAGTTTCAGAATTCAAGCAGGTTGCAGGATGTGGAGGTCTCAGGTTTTTGGGGTTTGGGATTTTTGGATCTTTGGGTGTGTGGGGAGATGGGATGGAAGGGTATAAGGAGTTGTTTGGGGGTGGGGCACTGGAGTATGGGGCGGTAGAAGGTGGGGTGTAAAAGGTTTTCGGAGGCGTGCCGCAGGAGTTGAAGCTGATGGGTCATGGGCTTTCCCTCCTCACAGGCCGGGGGAGCTGCACTGGGTCAGTTCAGAGTCTGGCCTCGCTCGACCCGCGGGACAGCCCCAAACCCCCCGTCCACCCCGACCTGCCCCCCAAGCTGGTCACCCGCCGGACAGGCAGGCCGGACACCTCCTCCAGCAACGGCTACCAGAGGCCCGGATCAGTGTAAGGACCACAGCGTAGCATTGCAAAAACCTCAGGGGGTTGCTGGATCAAATCCCTGTCGTGGCATTGCCATTGTGAGGGGGGTGAAAATATGAATCCAACAAAAATGAAACTTTTTCAGCATGAATGCATTGATTATGTATAGGGACTGTACAGTATGATAATGCTATAAAATGCTGGATTAAGAAAGTGAGAAAAAAATAGGTGATTGGTCATGGATTTAAAAAAAAGAAACATTTAAATGAATATATATTTCACAGAGTGTACAGCATGCTGGCACTGAGCTCAGACCGCTGTAGGTCTTATTCAGTTGTTGAGCTCAGGTCACATGGTACCAGTGGACATTACGCTGTGTGACAGCACTAGGGTCTCCGCTTGGCGGGTAAGCTAATGTTACATAAGCACAGAATGGAACCTCCCACAGATAAGAGAGTGTGTTACAAACCACAAAAATCATCCCGAGGCCCGTCTCTCTTAACGCTGCCCATACCGAGCATTTTTCTCCAGCGGATCGCCAGCTGTGCGTTCTGCTCCTGCCCCAAAGCCAAGGAGCAGGGTGTTCTGATCCAGGGCACCTATCAGCAGAGACAGATACGCGTTGTGTTTACTGTGAGCTGTTAGCATCAACACGCCGCTAATTGGGATCGAAAGTATTCCTCCCTCCATCCCCTGCTTTAGTGCGTAGCAGTAAGTATCTGCCTTTGCGCCTGGCGTCCTCAAGCAGTTCCATCATTTTGGACGAAACTCCTGAGTTTTAATGATCTGCGGTAATTTATGGCCCATGAGAGTTCATGGGAAATGAGCTGGCTTTCTATGAGCGGCTGGGCCGGGCCGGACCAGGTTCCTTTAAAAGCTGTCCAAGAGGAGGGAGGAGGTTTATGCCGGCCCCCAGATGCAGGCCTGAGGCCGGGTCTCTCACAGGCCAGCCTCGGGGCCAGACGCTCAAACCTCGAGAGATCCCGAGTCTTTCCGTCTGAGAACAGCACTTGAAGTGGTTGCCACGCCAATGACGTGGAAGCTCAGTCATTGGTCAGAATGTCAGAGAGCAGTTTGAAAAAGAGTGGCTATCGTCAACTTAAACCGCCCATTTCACTGAGTTATTTGAATTTCCTAAAAAAAAAAAATACTGGTTACCTCTTTAAAAGTTGATGACTGCATTTGTTTGTGTTGAAGTTTCTGTTCTGTGCTTTTGTGGTGCAGTCGTACTGATGTGTGTGTGTGTGTGTGTGTGTGTGTGTGTGTGTGTGTGTATTTACCTACATGATCCTACATTATTTAGAGTTGTAGATCTATTTATTTGTACCCATACCCAAAAATACCTTTCATATTTTTCTTATTTACCTGCATGAACATTGGAAAGATCTTTGTAAAGCAGGTTTGTGCAAATACACCCTACCCCATTCTTTCAAGAGCACCAAAGCTGAGTGTCAGACGGAAATGAATGTCGCCGGGGGAGGTGTGTTAACCTGTCGAACTGCTTTCACTTAGCTGGGACAGCATAATGGAGCATTGTGTTTAGGATGAGGCAAAACAGCTATACTCCAGGCTATGGTCAAATCATTCATATTGTCTCACACTATTTGAAATTCAGTGGTAATTACTGCTCATATTTAAAGATCAAAGGTGTCAGACCCCCCAATTGATAAAATAATCACCTCACCTTATTTTACTTTTTATGTAAACATGCATGCTTCAGAGCAATGGTGCAGCTAGTCCATGATATACTGCTCCTCGTTTATTTTTCATGGTTATTCAGTATCTGAATATGGACAGAACAACAAGTCTGTGCAAAAGGCTTTTTTTCTAACTTATTTAAAATGTATGCTTCAGACTTAAGTATCAGCTGGTTAAAATGTGAAATTTAAATACTTTTTCACAATATTTGTTGAGTATATTACAAAATATTCCTAGCTCTGCTCAAAATATTATGGAGGATAATCACAAAGAAACAATAGTTTTCACGTAGGTGCCTGTTGTTTCTGCGGTGCTGTTGGTTTGCTTATTTACCTGCATGAACATTGGAAAGATCTTTCTGAAGCACGTCTGTGCTAATACACCCTACCCCATTATTTCAGGAGCAGCAGTGTTGGGTGTCTGGGGAAGGTGGGATAACCTGCTGAGCTGCTTTCCCTTTTCGCTTGGCCTGTGTGGGCTCTGTAGTGGCATACTGCCTATTTTTTTCAGGTTTATTTATCCTTTATTTTACCGGGAAAGTCCCAATGAGATAAATTTCTCTTTTGCAAGGGTGACCTGGCCAAGACGCAACAAACAATACATCCATTATAACAATACAACCTTTAAAATTCATACAGAAAGGAAGGAAGAGAAAACTTATTATAAAAACTAATTATGAATAAAAGGCACACATTTTCCAATCACAGCATATGATTGTTAGAAGCATGTACATACACCAGTTACGATATTTTGAATCAGATCTTTGAATTCAGCTAAAGTAACCAGGTTTTTAAGTCTTAATTGTTTTTGCAGCATGTTCCATGACCAGGGTGCGTTCTAGTTAAAAGCCGTCTTACCAAACTCAGAGAGGAGACGAGGTACTTTTTCAAAGCATCATTGAATTGGAATGCAGATTGTGATTGCTGTTAGCCCATATTAAATGAGAAGATTGTAAGTGGAAGTTAACCAAAAAATAACCTTGTAAATGAATAAGTACCAATGATATAATCTACAATTGTTTAGAGAGGATACACCCACCCGCTGATAAAGGAGGAATGATGTGTAAGTGACGTAGCATTTGTGATAAAGTGTAGCGCGCCATGGTACACTGAGTCTAAAGCATGCAAAACAGAGGAGGCGGCATGCATATATATGACATCACACTCATCAATCATTGGTAAGAATGTGGCAAGAAAAATTCTTTGGCTTCATATGAGAAGCGGGATTTACTCCGAAAGTAAAACCCTAACTTTACTTTCAGCTTTTTCAACGGATTGTCAGTATGAGTTTTAAAACAGATATCTTCATCAGTCCATAAACCAAGATTCCTATAAGATTTTACATGCTCAATATGTTTTCCATTTGAAGAGTAAATGCAACTATCTGCAGAAGACATCTTGTGTGCTCTTGAGACAACCATCGGTTTGGTTTCCCCTTAATTTAAAAGCAGTCTCAGGTGGCAAAAGGCAGCTTGTATGGAGTTGAAAACCTCTTGCAAATCCTGTAATGCCTGACCCACTGTGGCAGCAGTGCTATACAAAATTGTGTCATCAGCATAAAGATGAATTTTAGAATTTTAATTCTGTACAACAAGGACAATATTATTTATATAAATAGTGAAAAGAATTGGGCCGAGAAAGGACCCCTGTGGTACCCCATTAGAAACCTCTAAGCCACAAGGTTTATGATGATCTACATAAACACATTGAGATCGGCTGGAAAGGTAGCTCTCAAACCGGCCAATCGCCTTGATACCAACAGCGATGCTCAGTAGTCCATAATGCATATCAAAAGCCTTGGAAAGGTCTATGAATAAGGAGGCACGGTGCTGCTTATTGTGAAGAGCATGAGTAATGCCATTAATTACCGACATAGCTGCAGAAGATGCACTATGGCCTGGTCTGAACCCTGATCACACCTGTCTCAGTATGCAGTTATCATGCAAAAACTCTTTAAGCTGTTAATTCACCAGTGAGTCCAAAGTCTGTGCAAGACAAGAATGCTTTGATGTAGGATGGTAATTATTCAGGTCATTTTTAGGTCATGTATCAATTTTATTGTGTGTTGAGTAATCTGTGTGTGTGTGTGTGTGTGTGTGTGTGTGTGTGTGTGTGTGTGTGTGTGTGTGTATTGTAGACTAATCTGTGTGTGTGTTGGGTGTGTGTGTGTATTGTAGACTAATCTGTGTGTGTGTTGGGTGTGTGTGTGTATTGCAGACTAATCTGTGAATCTGTGTGTGTGTTGGGTATGTGTATTGTAGACTAATCTGTGTGTGTGTGTGTTGTAGACTAATCTGTGTGTGTGTTGGGTGTGTGTGTGTATTGTAGACTAATCTGTGTGTGTGTGTGTCTGTGTGTGTGTGTATTGTAGACTAATCTGTGTGTGTGTTGGGTGTGTGTATTGTAGACTAATCTGTGTGTGTTGGGTGTGTGTGTGTATTGTAGACTAATCTGTGTGTGTGTGTTGGGTGTGTGTGTGTATTGTAGACTAATCTGTGTGTGTGTTGGGTATGTGTATTGTAGACTAATCTGTGTGTGTTGGGTGTGTGTGTGTATTGTAGACTAATCTGTGTGTGTTGGGTGTGTGTGTGTGTGTATTGTAGACTAATCTGTGTGTGTGTAGGGTGTGTGTGTGTGTGTTGTAGACTAATCTGTGTGTTTGCTGCAGGGTTGCAGCCAGAGCCATGCTGTTTGAGAATCCTGTGGCCTCTCAGCCTGCTCCTGCAGGAAGGTATTTACCCCCCACACACACACACACCCAACACACACACACACACACAACACAGACACACACACACAACACACACCCAACACACACACACACAACACAGACACACACCCAACACACACACACACACAACACACACAACACAGACACACACACACAACACACACCCAACACACACACACACACACACACAACACACACACACAGACACACACACACAACACACACCCAACACACACACACACAACACAGACACACACCCAACACACACACACACACAACACACACAACACAGACACACACACACACAACACAGACACACACACACAACACACAACACACACACACACACACACACACACCCAACACACACACACAACACAGACACACACACACAACACACACCCAACACACACACACACAACACAGACACACACCCAACACACACACAACACACACAACACAGACACACACACACAACACACACCCAACACACACACACACAACACAGACACACACCCAACACACACACACACACAACACACACACACACAGACACACACACACAACACACACACACACAACACAGACACACACCCAACACACACACACACACACACACACACACACACACACACCCAACACACACACACACACTAACTTATTATTTCTCAAACACACACAAGTTTACTCTGACACACACCTTTTAGCCACTGCGGATGAGAAGCAAAGTAATTTCACTGTATGACTGTAATCATTCCATAATTTAAAAGAGAAGCTTTTTTAGCCATTCTCTGATGACGAGTTACTGCCTTATTCACTTCAAAAATGTCAGTACCAATTGAATTAGCCTTCAGCAGCCTTTTTAAATGCCACACAAACAGTGACATTTAATCTCAGCACGCTCTCTCACAGTCATTTTCACAGGTATAGTCCCATTTAAATATGATATTACTGCAGAAGAAACTTATAGATTAAGATCCATTCTCTTTCTGCAACGTGAATAGGAGAGAAGTTTGACAGTTCTCTTCGCTGTCAATCAAGATGGAATGGAGGTGGATTATAACAGGGAATGTAAGGTGTTACCTTACCCAATAGAAAACAGAGAGGAGCTCTGCCAATTACAGAGAACGTTGGTATAACGTTGGTTACCAGTATTGATGGTGATTGGTGAATTATTTCTGGCTATACTCCTCAGTGATACCCATCAGTCACCAGCAATAGAGACAGGAAAGAGGAGCTCCACCAATCACAGGGTATGTCTGTAACGCTCAACAGAACAAAAATGGCTGTGATTGTTGATACTTAATGGTTGTACTCCCAGGTGGTGTGTGGGTATTACCAGGAAGTTCAGCCAGTAGGTATCCACCAATCATCATTAGCTTTACTATTTTGGTTATTAACAACATGTTCTGTGATTGGTGGAGCCACAGCTGTGTTATCCCTGCTTTATTATCTGTAAGGGACAGGTGTACGTTCCTCTGCTTCTGTGCACGCCTCTCAGGAACTCAACAGCCCCATGTATGTTCATGTTTTTTAAATTGCAGAGACGCCAAGGCAATGTACTCCTGCAAGGCAGAGCACAGCCATGAGCTCAGCTTCCCCCAGGGGGCGCTCTTCTCAAACGGTGAGTCCCCACCAACAACAGACTGTAGCCTCATGCCTGAAAGACTGCTGTTTCTATTGTTACGTAAAGCTGCCCAACTTTGCTTACAATCTCATGTAGACGATAGGCCAATTGGAAGCAACTACACAGAAAAGGGGGTATATTTAGAGGGTGGGTACAACCAAATGAAGCCCCAGCCAAGCAAGTCCAGCTTGGTAATTCTAATGTCCAGCCAGTGAAATTCCTGGATGTCGTTGCCAAAGAAAATCAATACTTCTTTTCCAGTTTGTTCGTCAGAGATCGAGCGTCAGGGATTGAGATGAAACAGGCATTAAATTGCTCTGGAAACCCATAGAAAGTGACATTTCAGAGTCGCCTTTGAGTGACCCTTCTCCAAATTTAGGCGAAGGAGGCTCTCAATTAATGCTAGTGATGGGAGAATGAGGCGTCATGACAACCGGAATGGGTCGAGCCGACATGCTATCGGTTGCTCACTGGCTTAAACCAGTCCGTGTTCTTTGCTCTGATTGGTCCAAAGAAGTGAGTGATTGACAGCTCATTGTAGTTCCCACCCATTGTCGTGTCACCCGTCCAATTAGTGAAGCACAGAGAGAGCTGAGGGAAACCCAGCGCGCTGGGTTTTTGAAGGAAACGGTGTGATCTGGCAAGAAAGACGTTTTTCTCCCAGAAATAGACTCCAAACTGGCCCGGCCGTGGTGCAGCTGAGCAGGTCAGAACACCCTTCTGGCAAAACACTTTCAGGCATTCCATTGTAACAATATCCACCGTTGTGCAGAAACGCTTAAGGGAGTGCCAGGCCTGTGAGTAATGACTGGTTTGACCTGTTAGGAAGAAAAAAAAAGTAGTTTTCTTTGTCAGGCTACCATTGCAAAATGCGTATGAAATTTCCCTCTGGATTCTACCTATTGGAAATAAGAATGGAGGCAGGGTAAGGTCCAGGCAGCCAGACCAGAGTTTGCTCCGTTGAAAGGCAGTTTTTATGTCACAGAAGCCGCGCTGATCCTGTCAGACCCGGGTCAAACACATATTTCAGCTCTGAGGTTTAGCTCTGTAGGAAAAAAACACCCCTGTTGATCCCTGAACATTTTCAATGAAAAGTGCAACTGAAATGTGTGGCTTACATTAAAATCATTTTGTGTATTACATTTTATCTTTATCATGGCTTGATGATGTTTTCATGTTGCGTGACATTTTGCTACTGAAAGTCAGATTGACAAGCAGGACTGGTGCCATCTCAAAATACATTCTGGAACGTGTGGGAGTTTAACAATTTCAAAGGGCCAAATTTCAGGTTGTTTGAGCTCTGGGCACCATTATGCAATATTATGAAACATCTGTAATAACCATTCAGAGTAGTTTTTGCATATGGGATACATATTCTCTATCTTAGAATTTATTGATAATGATTGATCACCCAGCCCAATATAGTCGATGTATTTGAGAAAAATAGATGTTAGAAATCTAAATATGTCCCGTAGAGTGTTATTTTCATTCTTCTGTGGATGCGTGTCTCATGTTTATTAGTGCACATGTCTTCAGGTGCGTCTGATTGAATGGGTAATTAAAAAGAACTCGCTGTGCTTTCTGGAGGCAATTACTGTGAAGCACCATCCGCCGTGAAGAAGTTTGGTCTCTTCTTGCCAAAGATATGGGCAGACAGTGTGCTGCGTTTGATTTAGATCGATTTCTGTGGTTGATCAAAGGCCGTGGTTAAGTAGTAACTGAACTGTAGTTGGGTTTAGTGTTTGCCGTGCCTTTTAGGATGTTTCTGCAAGTTTGCCCAGGGGGCATTCTGTGATTTAGTAGGTCCTAACTGTACCAACCACAAGCACACTTTGGGCCTTATAGTTTGTAATTGAGGCCGTTGTTGAGGTTTTTTGGCTGTTATTTATTTATTTTTTTTTAAGCGAGGTGCTATGGTTTGCGGCATATTTTTCAGGTGAAATTGTTTTGTTTATAACGAAGTGGTATTTTTGTATGCTTGCTTTAATTGGAATATTTTTTCCATCATTGAAGTTATTTTTTTTGTGAGGTAGTGATAATTTTGTTTTTGTTTTTCTGTGGTTGTATTTGTTTAATGTTTTAATCTGGTAGTTTTGTTTTTTGTTTTATTGACAGTGAGGTAATGTTTAATATTTGTTTGAACTTTTTAAAAAACTTTTTAGTGTGATAGTATTGGTTTCCATTTAGTGTTCATTTGGGTAACATTAACCTTATGTTGTTTTTGTTTCTGTAGGGTGTTTTTCTGTACTCAGTTTTTTTTGTATTTACATGTTTTCCTCATTTCCACAGTGTACCCCTCAGTTGAGCCCGGCTGGCTCCAAGCAACGTATGACGGAAAGACCGGGCTGATCCCCGAAAATTACGTCGTCTTCCTCTAACGAGTCATGAGGACAGAGCCGAACGGTACATTTCATGGTATCCATGGTAACAGTATCCTGTACAGTGAGCGTCGTGAGAGGCAGCTGCTGTGAATTTTGTGCAAAGCTGTCATGCAGGAAGATGACGAACCTCAGCCGTAGAGTATATTAGTTTTTGTAATATATAAATATACATTCAGATGAAGATATTCATTTCTGTATATGGAACTATACTAGGCAATGAGTTTTTTTTTTTTTTTTTTTGTGTAAAAGAGTCACATCTTTTCTGACTGAAAGATAATAAGAACCTGCAATAATATTTTTTAAGATGTTTGATGTCGCCTCTTACTTTGATTTCATTGCTTCTGCCTTGAAGTATTTTGTTATTGTTTTTGTTTTGTTTTAATTGTAAAGATGAATTGATCATCGCTGCCGTGTACATACTCATGATGGGTCTCTCGACGGCTCATGTTCCCAAAGATGGAAGATTTCACTGCAGCCTTGTGCAGTAGAGCAGTATTATGGTACTATAGAGTGATAGTAGTCGCGTCGCATTTCTGTGTTTTTCATACCAGGTTATTTGTTGTAGAAGGCACCCCAGGGCTGTTCTCCAAAAGAAAGCATCATTAGTTCACCTTACCATTACTGTATCACATGAGTATTTGCAACTGGTTGAATATTAATTTATTTGGAGGAGGCTGAGGCTGAAAACGGCGGTGGGGGAGGGGTGGCGGGTCGGCGGGTTGTGAGTAATTGGATGTAGCGATCGTGAACCGAGTCAACAGAGCCCAGTGGACCGGTTTAACAAGGCCTGGGAATGTCCAGCGATTACCCCTCTCATCAGACCGCCTTCTGAGCCTTTTAATTTCTGATCTCGTCTTGCGGGGTGAGGCGCCTCTGAGTGATTATCACGCACGACCTCTCCACCATTTCAGCCTAATCATTCTCTAATGGAGATATGTACAGAATGTTCTGTAGTTGTTTGTTAGCTCACTTACATATGAGAGATTTAACTCCTCTTGAGGCGAAGACGTTTTAGTGGGGTCTCCGGAGTGAAATGGCACACAGCAGGCCTCTGTTTTTGCTTCCATTGTCCCTGTCCGAAATCGCATACTACGCCATGTACAGCAGGCAAAAGACACATAGCATGTAGTGTGTCCGAAATCTCAAACCGGCTGAATCAGTATGCAAGCGTTACCCGGATGGCCTACTGCTCCTGTCAAAATTCTGCAGTGTGCAAGGACTGCGCACTGCGCTATCCCACAAGGCCGTTGGGTGGGTAGATACCAAAGAAGAAGACGGCAGAGACGGTTCTGTGTCAGTCAGACTGCAGAAAATAATAACCATCGTATGTCTGACATTTTCTTTTTAAACTTTTGTTAGAATTTAGTAGGCACTGATTAGTATGCGATTTCGGACTCAGGGATGCTGTCCTTCAACGCAGAGATTTACCCAGAATCCTCTACTGGGGCTGGGGGTGGGGTTAAGAGAGGCAGTCTGTCACATGCTGAAATAAAGCAATCAGTCACTAGCCTCACTGATTAGTTGTGCACTTTTGATAACCGTCAAGGTACGTTTCTTGCATGTATGTGGTTTAATCTTCTTTTTTATTGTTTTTTTTTTAAATCCCTCATCGTCTCTTGCCTCTCCATCAAGGTCTCTAATCAGAGAAAGTTATTTCTACACTGTCCTTGAATTTAACGACTCCTTTCTGCGAGCCTAACATACTTTGTGTGTGTTTTTTATAATTACTGAAAAATGTTGTGTACAAGAAAAACAATTACTGCAAAAACAAAAACAATGTTCTTGGTGACTCCTGTGTCAGACTTAAGGAAAATAGGGCATTAAATTCAACAGACCGCAAGTAAACAGAGGTGCAGGTGCTGTTTGCCTCTGGCATTTGAGGTGACTGCGGAAATTTCAGAGGGAAATCACGTGTCCTAAAGTCTTTATCCGGAGTACGGTACTGCAGATATTATGTTGTTCAAACATGTTCTTGTCACTCCCTTCCAGAAATATTTATTGAGATGCAGAGAATTGCGGATTTACATTATTTTACTCTCTTCAGATTAATCCACCATCTTGGATTAATCCACCATCTTGATGTTCTGCTGAAGAATGAGATAAGAGAAGATACATTCTTAATAAGATAATGAGATTAGTCCAAAGAGCACATGACATGTCAGTTGTATAAGGGATTGTATTTAGGAAGTGTTAAGACAAAGACGGCACTTATACTGTATATGTATATCTTATTCTTATAATTTTATTTTTCCTAGTACACTGGTGTACTAGCACTGTCCATATCGTATTATTTTAACAAGTAGCTAATAATCTAATAAAAATATTGTTAAAATATTACTGTAGTTAAATTGAGCTTGATATTTAAATATTTTATTGTATTATCACTGTATTTTAAGCACTCGCTGTTTTATGTATTAAAATGACAATGAAAAATATTTTCTTGACTTGTCCCTTTTTTCAACAAATATCAGTAGATCAACTTGAAATATAATTGAAGTATAATTATAATTATCACAATCATAATTTGAAGAAGAACCATTTTTTTTATTTTAAAAAATGGTACAATGGTCTATGAAATATGGAAAACATGACATCTCATCCAGCTAGATTCACATAATATCCCATGCTCAGAATTCATACGCTGAGTTCTGTGTTCATCCCTACTTACTCTATATGTGCTGTGTCTCAGCGGTCATATTCTTGTTGCCACGAAGGTAAAAATGGAGCCCATTTCATTAGGAACATTAGGTAATGTCCGTGATTATTATTTAAAAACCTGCTGATGTTGATTTCACATCATTAGAAGGTTATGGTTGCATTCTGTATTGGTTTCTTCCCAAACTCCTGAAAATGAACTTTGGCCTTGACACAGATATTGTTGTTATGGGTGGCTGTGGCTATCCAATGGGAAAAACCCCTTGTGTCCTGAAGAGGTTACCTGGTTTCTGTGTTCTGAGCTGAGGCTGGTCGGTGGGTGGAGCCACCTGCTTGTTAATTGGTTAATGGAATGAGCCTGTTTGATATGGTCCACCTGTGGCTAATCAGGCTCAGGGTATATTAGTTTGAGCCTTTTTTGTGCTCTTTTGGGACTGAGCCAGGTAAGATGGGGAGTGTTACTCCTGGTATTGCTCAGTCCCAGTACAAAATGCAATAGTTTGTTTTGTTTTAAGTTCAAAGTTTCTTTTTTTGAGAGCTGGATTTCAGTTTTGTTTTCTCCTCTGTGTCTCCATCTTGTCAACACCTTCATGGTGTCTTGCAGAACTTATTTTTCCAGCAAAACCTGAAATAGTGGTTATTTCATTTTTACCTCCCAATGGGGTACATTCAGCAGTTAGGGGTGAGAATTGAATTTCATGCCTGGGGTTATCAAGTCTGTGACACCAATTATTCAATATAATATATAATATTACTCTTACTCTGGCAGAAGAGCTGCTGTTCTGGTGTTGCATATATGTGTTTACAGAAAATACCCTACATAAATTTTACAAAAAAATGTAACTTTGAACTTTTTACTGATTTCAGATCAGTAATGACAAAAACAATGAGCATCATGGCATTTCAGAGAATATAAATGTTTACCTTTTGAACAAATGTCCATACCATATAGTATTTATTTATCCCAAGAAGGTGATTACTAAATGCACTGCTTGCATTTAATTTCTTTTGAGTCAGCCATTTAAATATGAACATCTTGGCCATCATAACTGCCATAAATAATGTTAAACAGTTACTGATTTGTATTTCCTGAACACCGTGTGCCATAGCCACAGCTCAAAGGCTGTGACTTGGTTTAATGTGTGATTTTGAGTGTTTAACCTGCAATGTGGTGTGCTGGTTAAATTGGCCCTCTAAGGGAGGTTGCTGGTTCAAATCCTGGAAATGGCTATTTATCCGTTTTTGATCTGAATATTTAAGTATTTAAAATTTTTAATTTAAAATGATAATGCATAGGAAGAATAGTTGGGTTAAAACACTGGACAACAGTGTGTTACACAACATTTTTTTTTTTTTTTTTTTTTGCTGGCTAGACTGGTTGTAAATGAGGGCAAAGTCATGTTTTGTAGCAAAGAAGGAAATGGATGCCTGAAAGGTATCTGGCACCAGGACGACAGCCAAGATCAGCGTGTTCTTGTCCTTATAAGTGCAGGAGAATGAAATGTGACCTTGACCGCAGATGCTGGAGAGAATCCTCCCGTTTCCATTCCCGGTTTGTGGGGGTGACCAAGAGGAAAAGATCTCATTGTGTGGAAAAACACAAATTTACAAGGCACAAACAAACGCACAAATTCAAACAGAGCAAACAATCTCACACTCGACTGTGAACCAAACCGCAATGATGTGGCATCTTTAGCAAAGAAATATTTAAATAATGTTGGCATGCAGGCATGGAACACAGTCTTCTCATTTTGCCACTGATAAACCATTAATGTCTGGTCTGTTTTTCAAAATAAGGCAATAAAATGTTGATGTTTACCCATTTTAATTTAGTTTCCACTTGCCTCACATAGTTACCACAAGCAAAGCATTGCATTATATATATTTTAAACACTTAAAACATGTCATACTACCAAAATCATTTACAACACATTTCAAGGTCTGTTTTGTGGTTTTTATATACATCCAAGTAGTTGGCTGATATAATATAAAACAAAAAAACAAGGAAACAGAGTTCCTCCAAAGCCCACAGTAACCCACCTTTGGAATATGACTGCAACCAAATTAAGAGCAAAACATATTTCTACATTTTATGTATAGCATGACTAAAATACACAAGCACAATTTCTGACTTTCATGTAAAGTACTGATGGCAAATATTTTCACCCAGCAAAAAGCAAGGGATGTAAAGGGTTCCATCAAACAAATCTACACAAGACCAAAGTTTCAGAACAGGGAAATGTGTCCTGAAGGAACGTACTTTATTATCTGGATCTCTGTGCAAATACTAGAAAGGGCTAAATATTTATGAGCCTTTTTTTATGGTGAAACTTTCCACAAGCTTAACAAGAGAACTAGCAGACGCTCCCCATCTGTTTGCAGCCTGTAAAACAGTACTGAGCTCACAGCACTACTTTTACACGCATCTATAGAAATGAGTCGTGCTGGTGATCATTATCTTAATCTCCATGGCAACCATAATTTCCAGTCCTTCCGCCCCTCCACACACACACAGGTGTGCATACACAAGGCACTAGAGTTTGGTTTTTGATATCTGGCCCTTTGGGCCAGTAGCACTGCTGGGTTCTCATCTTTCACCTGTGACTGATTTAGACCCAGCTGAGCAGTGGCATCCCTGACGGCTGGTTTACAGCACCTCAGCTGTAGCCTAGAAAGAGCTCTCCAAGTTGGTGACTCAGCTCACCTGGTCAACCAAATCTGAATCAGACCCCGGTTACAAGGGAGGAATGAAGACCAGCAATACTCCCTAACTTTGAAGGCCTCATAACAATAACTACATCCCAAAGACTCACCTGGGCTACATTACATCACAGGTATTTGGCAGATGCTCTTCTCCATATACTAGCGACCATAGACTACAGGCTGTAGGTGTTAAGTTAACATTCATGCAGAAAGGTATTCATTCTGGAGATGCTGATCACAATTATAAAAGAACTTTTTTTTTTTTTTTCTCTCTCTGACCCCCTCCCCAGTTACCCCCCCTACACACACAACAGTGGCTAAAATAAACAGTATCCCGGTAACTCGGTAATTCACAGACTCCAAACTTCCTGCTTCCTCTTGAAACAGATTAATTTTAGACTGTGATTCACCAATGTAAATGCCACAGTATCATGAACAGAAAGTTAATTAAAGAAACCAGGCAAAATACCAATAAACTTAATCATTTTTTTTTTCTCTTTCGTGGAGAAACTCTGATATATAAACACAAAATACAGTCATTCGGCTAATCTCAAAAGTGAAACGTACAAACAAACAAACAGCTTTATCTGCAGAGGACAGAGAGGGGCCCAGGGACCAATTCAGAGAAAACGCCTCCCCCCTCGTTACATCCTGCAGTGATTTATTTAAAATCCAGCTCTGCGGAGAAGATTGTGACTCCAGATTTCCCATGATGCTCTGGGGAGCCTCCACTTCTGTGCCCTTACTTGGAGTGAAAGAGGAGGGGCCTCACCATGCCAGCGAGGACCCGGGGCATCTGGGATGCGATGACCTCCGACATCATCTCAGGAAACTCCACCCGCATAGCGTCGGCCTGGATGAAGGTGCTCAGACAGTACAGGTTGAGCTTCTTCACAATCTGGACAAAAGGTCAAAGTAAAATAGAGTTCAGTTCAGTTCTGTTCAAAGGAACTGGGAAAAGACTCTGCAGTTCCATTCTGTGGTCACAAGATGGCGCTGTTATTTGCAGGCCAGAATTACCAGATTTGGCAGCCATATTATTTCAAGAAACAAAGAGGGCCTTGGAACGGTGACTTTATCTTATACTAGCAGAGCTTGGCCTATCTTACTACAACAGGCCCCCACTGCTCCTGTGCCAGTGGGGAAAGGGGGAGGCACCTACTTCATGCATGTGGTCCATGATCTTGGTCAGGTGGTAGAAGCGCTTGGAGCAGGCCACCACCCCCTTCTCCCGCAGGTGGATGGCTTTGGTTAGCTCGTGGATGTAGTTCCGCCTCATCTCCTCAAACTGTGCCTGGCTCTTCAGCCCCTCCAGAGGCACTGTGGGAAATGTAGTCTGCTATAACACATCATTCTCGCATACACCACAACTATATGGTGAACCATCAGATTCACTGCAGGTAACAGGTTCCTGGAAACATATGTTTCTTGTAAGTGGCAAGACAAATTTCTAGTTTTTTGGAGTCGCACCTTCACCATGGCCCTTGCCAGCTCAAGAATTAACCACACATTTGCATTACTGCGCTGTCTGTAACACACCCCTGCTGATGGCTCGCCCACAGCCCCTGTCCAGGGGTGAAACCAGTCAAACACTGCCTTTAAATCCTCTAAATGTTTGACCATGTACTGTATTTTATCACTGCACCCAGTTTAGCCTTCTGAGAGATTCTTGGAACAGGCAGCCCAAATGGTCGGTCTGTGTCTCTCCCTTGCGTACTGTAATAAAGTTCAATTCTCTTAAGGGAAGTTATCAGTGTGGTGTTTGTGGTGATTCATTTCAATCCCCGGGAAAAAGTCAAAATAATCCTAACAAAGGTCGTTTTCACTTCTAAAAATGGATACATCTATGCACATGTGTTCACTCAAACGTACAACTACCATTTTAAATATGCTTTATAGGGTAAACACTATCTAACCATTGGCTTATTGGGCTACAGATACTAATGCTATACTAATGCTATCAAAAATCAGAGGTGGTAGTGACAGGACACCATATTGAGACCAGACCCTCCATAGACACATTGCAAAAGAGTCTTTTAAACCTTTATGGCAGAGTCATAAAAAAACAACACGGCCAATACTTTTTCGGAAATTCAGAATAGTTCAAAACTGGGGAAAACTCTCTTTCATTCAAATTCTGAGTGGCTGTTGTTGATACATAATGTGTGTGTGTGTGTGTGTGTGTGTGTGTGTGTGTGTGTGTGTGTGTGTGTGTGTGTGTGTGTGTGTGTGTGTGTATTTTATGAATGAAAGACTGGCTGTGAAATGTGGATGTGCAGTCTATGATTCTGGAACTTAATTTTAATCTCAAAATGGTGCGCTTAACTGTTTTCATTGAACTTTCTGAATCTATATAATCTATGACTGTTATTAAACCATATGAAACAGGAGCCCTTGTTATTTCATAACATTCATGGCATAAATGATAAAATCCATATGGCAACGGCCCATAAATAAATATCCTCTTTCTTTAGTTTGCATTTATTTTAAATTAAATATTTGTTTTAGTTTTATGCTTTCTTGCATTTTTAAAAGTACTGTCAGGTAGTCTGAGGCTTTGAACCAGCTCCACGACACAAATACCATGTGATATTTTGTTTCCTCTGCTCATTGGTTACTGAGTGGGCTGGCTCTGTTCATGACCAGAAGACTTAATCCCAGCCTGTAAGGATACATGGTGGCATATTGGCATTTCTGCTGAGAGATCACTCATCTCAACTGCGCAAGATAATAATTACAACCCCTCACTCACCCCCACACACACACACACACACACCTCCTCAAGGACCGGCAGTACAGTTTGTTCCTGGCGTATCTCAAATCGTGAGATTTTTCCTCTGGAACATTAGAAATGTCAAAGTTCTGACGGTCCTCAGTTTTGAGATTTGTGGCAGGTTATCATGGGGTTAGATGTGTGGTTTTTTTTTTTTTTTTTTTGGGGAGTGCAGTAATTTCATGACCTTACATTTTAGCTGTTTAACAGATGCTCTTATCAAGAAACAAACTTACAAGGCTGTCATATTTTTTACAAACTATCTATTTATACAGCTGGATATTTACATGAGGCTATCCAGGTGAGGAACCCTGCTGATGAGTGCAATGGGGATGTTCTACCTGGCAGAGTCCTATGAGACTGACTGTTCTACATCACCGAATTATATCACTCATGCAATAAGTGAACTGAATCATCACAGTTTTTCACCTGTCTAGCAGACCTCATTATAACCACAGATCTGTTCACACCTGTGATCTGCCACCTTGACCTGAACTGGTAATTGCAGGAATTGATTTATCAATAAAACCAGTGGTGGGTAAACAGGGACTACTCATTCCACTTGACCCAATTATATCACCTCACTGACCTGTGTTCAACCACAAGAACCACCCTCGCTGAACTAGTGACGGTGTGATCGATTGCTTTTTTAGTCACTGTCTGTCTGGATCAAAGTTCTAACTGTTCTATATTTCAAATACTTTCTGAGACTCATCATTGTTCAGACTAACTCCATCGAATGCAGTTTCCCATAAAATAAACTAGTTTTTGGACGCAGATCAGAGCCACGCCTTCGTTTTTCTCATGGTGGTAATATAACCTTTGACCTGTGAGTAACGGGGTGCATGGGGCATACGGGGCGTACCGGTGTTGAGCAGTACCAGGGCCTTCATGCACAGGAACTCCTCCTTGGTCACCTGCAGGCTGGCGAACTCCTGTGGGATAAACTGCATCGCCAGGCACAAGTCGTAGATCGGAGACCTCTTCATACGCTCCCTAGAAAAAGTCACAGCCGCAGTAAATTAAAGTGCTATACAGCAGACACGTTTCAGCAGGTTAATCCACAGGTTCGCAGATGAATCCTGTATTCTTAATTAGAGGGTATTTTACAACTTCAGCCTCCATCTCTGCCTTCGTCTCTGTATTGTGAGTCGCTCTTAATTACAGCATCTGCTAAGTGCCAGGAATGTAATGGAGCTTTAGATATCAACAATATATATCTGATTTCATAGTTTATAATATTATATGGGATTTGTTGTATATCTGATTTCTGCAGGAGTTAGGCTTTAACAAGCTGTTTCTCCAGTGTTTTACCTGCTTTTTGACAACACCTTTTCAAACTATTTTTGTTTATTATCTAAAGTTTACCCAGTTTCGTCTATTTTAAAATGAATCCTATACCTGTCAGTGCATATTGAAGCCCTAGCAACTGTAAATTGCTGATTCCGCTGAGAGATTATATTATAGTCATTTAGCTGAATCCAAAGCGACTTACAGTTAGGCTAACCAAGGGCCAATCCCGCTTGGGCCTTGCTCAAGGGCCCAACAGCATTGGTGTTCTTGCTGTGGCTGGACTGGGATTTCAACCACCAACCTCAAGGGTCCCAGTCATGTACCTTAGCCACTAGACTATAGGCTGCCCCAATATATGTATGACACCTTCAGTACAGCTGTAACCTGCTTACAGTACATTTATATTTCACACCACAGTTCACATGTTTTGCTTCAAAGCCACATTTTTTCTGCACCTAAAATGAACTCATCAGCACCACATAGTGATGGTGAGTGAGTTTTACCCACACATTGGGGGGATTGGGAGGACGAGTCGGCGTGTTCATGAGAATGTAAGGAATGGCTCGCTTACTCATTGAGGATGAGGTCAGGGGCGAAGTACAGGTACTCGCTGGTGACGTTTTGGAAGGACCTCCAGCCCAGTGAGAACACCATCAAGCTCATCCAGGAGTACTGAATCAGGGCCATTTGGTCGTTGATGTGTAAATTGCGAAATCCTCCAAAAACAAACACACAGGAAAAAAAACATCCCTTCTTAAAAACAAGCACGGTCCAATTTCTCATACTCAGGTTATTCATAATTTCACATTCAGCATTTGAACCGCAATAGAAAAAGGCATTCAACGGACATTGAATACTCCCATTAAACTGTGCACTGTATACATAGTTGGTAAAATGGTTTAAATGTTTAAATTTTCACTCCTCGATAGGTGTGTCTTTGCTTCTTCCTCACTGCAACAGTGCCTGTCATCCTTTGAACTATGAATAGCAAAGCAACTCCAGCCAAACTTATTTCCTGAATTCACTCAAAGAGGTGCTCATGAAATTGAGTGATGACGGTAGCTTTTAGAGGCTACATCACTTCTGTTTTTGTGCAATAACATGTATTGCAGGATGTGCCACATCCTTTTAGGTGGGACGCATTTGACTCTTATGGCTAAAATACTCAGACATTGGCAGAAAACCATGGCCCCCATTTGCCACCCCTCTCCGTTTGGTATTTCCTCTTCCCCTTTGATCGTTGGGACAGAAGAGCAGTTTTAGTAAGGGTCATCGTGGGGGTTTTTACAAAGTGGAAATGTCATCCTGACTGACTCACTCTGCTGTTTGTGCTCCGTTTTGCGCCGGTAACAGTCACGCCCTATAAAGCACTGTCTCACCTCCATCAGACAGACATCAAAGACAACTAAAATCACATCAAGTCTGACCAGGAGTGTAAGGCAGGGGCCAGAGATTACAGCGACCTGTTCTGAGCTGGACCACGCAGCTGATTGGTTGTTAACTGGGTTTGTAACTAAGGAGTTGCAGGCTCAATTCCAGGGTGGGTCACTCTCATTTGTGTTGTGTAATAACTAAGGAACTTCACCTGTAACTCTGATTGCTGGTAAAACTGCTTTCTGCCACTGCCATTTTGATTATGTCTTATCAAAGATACCGTAGCTCAGTAAGATGAACCAAAATACATTAAAAAAAACATTAACTTGACTCCATGCAATAATAAATAAACTATAAATGAGAATCTGCTAGGTCTGGACTCTGGACTCTGGTTAGTGAGATTAACCAAGCTTCATTAAAAATCTACATCAACTGGACTCTATGTAAAAATAAACTATAAAAGAACATCTGCAGGGTGCCTAAAAAATGAAGAAAGCGATGGCTCGGGTTACCTGGCAGGGACTTGGACCACTTGACGATCCAGAGCAGCTGTCTCTCGCCCAGACGGTTGAGGCTGTTGAGGAGGACGTTGGGAAGGTCAGGCTGGCTGTTGTCGTAGCCGGAGTACACCACCTCGGGCTCGATGCTCTCCAGGACGCTGATGATCTGGGGCGAGAGCTGGAGCTCCCTCACCCCCGGCCTGCAGGCCAGCTGGAGCAGGGCCTGGCCATCAGCCGACAGCCTGCGCGGAGGGGCCGCCGCCAGGGCCTGAGTCAGGCCTGCTGCTTTCATCGCACTGAACTTCTTCAGCTTCCGACCTGCGGGGGGGGGGGGAGGAGAGGGGAGGTGAGGTGAGGTGTGGGGAGCGGAGGTGTGGTGAGGTGTGGGGAGCGGAGGTGTGGTGAGGTGTGGGGAGCGGAGGTGTGGTGAGGTGTGGGGAGCGGAGGTGTGGGGAGGGGAGGGGTGGTGAGGTGTGGGGAGCGGAGGTGTGGGGAGGTGAGGTGAGGTGAGGTGAGGGGAGGGGGGGGAGGGGTGGGGTGGGGAGGAGAGGAGAGGAGAGGAGAGGAGGGGAGGGGGGGGGAGGGGAGGGGGAGGTGGGTTTGAGCCAATGACAGGAAAAGTTCCTCCATCATAAATTTGCATGCAGTCATATCATTTTTTTTTAAAACATGACAAATATTTTTATCAAATCTAAATTAATTCCAAGACAAAAAATACACAACTATTTGGCAAAGAGGGACAGTCCACAATATATGAGCACTGTGACGCTGAGATGCCCGAGCCATGCTGTACACTGGCAATAAAACAACATTAAATCCATCTAATCTCCACTGATCTCAACTCTGTGACCACACATACAGCAGAGAAGAACCTGTCATCGAGTGCAACACAATGGTTATCATGCTCTCACTGGCCCTGGGTGCCAGGCTCGTGCCTCTCTGTGGTAATACTGGAAAAAGGTGAACAGTGAACAGCAGTAAACCCAGACGCTTCCTGGAAATCAAACAACCGAGCGTATCAGCTCAGAACACGGCAGCAAAATAAATAAACTCAGAACATAATGGCAAAATAAGTCGGAGTAATAAAAATCAAGCTGACGGCAAGAGCTGATTTAAACAGACAGGAAGTACATTGTTAATATTTAAAATGGCGGAAATTTCATAGAGATGAAGACTTATTCAAAACGGATGACCTTTGTAACAATAAAACTGGTAAGCAAAGCCTGAAAATCCTGAAGAGAAACTCCTAGATTACAAAAAATGGTGTGTCAATCTGAAGTGATTGTAATTTAAACTGAGTTACTAAACTGAGAAAGCTGTAGTTTTTGGGGGGCTCCTGGTTTTTCTCAAATGTTCACTGTGTGCTGTTTTGGAAAGGGAAAAATTGTGAGCATTCCAGAATGACATGCAGAGCTGAGCCAATACGCACGCACCAAACAGAGAGCAATCAGACTGCTACCATAGAGACATCCACACCAGCCCTCTGATGCAGGCCAGCCTACTTAAACAGAGATCACCTGACCGTTCTTTCAGGACAAACGTTGGATACAGACAATCAGGAAGAATTTAATTAATCTTGTATTGTTGAATGTTTGTGTTATGGAAATAAAAATAACTGTGAGGTCTTGCAGTTTTCACTTTTCATTTCAGTTAGTTTAACTTCCTGGACATTAAAAATTGTTTTCCATAAAACATGATGGAGCAAACGCACAGCCGAGTTGAATTTTAATTGCATTAATAATATTGATTTGTGAATGTATGCATTTGTATCGACGTGAGAGAGTGCGTGCCTGTGTGTGTGTGTGTGTGTGTGTGTGTGTGTGCGCCTCTGAGAATCTGTGTGTTATTTTCTCCCCCACTGTAATTTTATGCCTTGAATGCACCCTCCTATCCTATGGCCCCAGGCAGTACACCGAAGTGCCTTAGTCATCGCCGGATCCAGGCCCTCCCTGTGCTGTTTAAAATCCCCCCCCGCCCCAGACTGACAGTCCACAGCAGTGTTCGTCTCCACAACCACAGAGAGCCATGCTGGGTCACCATGACCCCCTGGCTCCGCTCCACCTCAAACAACCCAGCCAATCAGCACAGCCGTCTCCGGCGAACGCGCTCCGCTTCAACCTCGAGAGCACTTAATTACACCGCACTGCCACTACGGCCTGTTTACCCGGCCGCTCCAGAACACACACCTATAAAACTGCGATGAGGAGTGCGGACGCAGCGCATTACGCTGTGCTAATGCTCGAACGGGGCCGAAGCCAAGTAAACACAAAACCCCACTTCGCTCTTCCTCTGTGGCCGCTAAGGAAGGGGCGGCCTCTCATTCCACAGATCCTTAATGATTTCCATCTTGTTTTCGCTGAAAAGGGCTCCGTGAAACAGACAAACCCCCCAGATATGATCAGGTGAAATTCGGGGTACCTCCCAAGATCATCCCGGCCTGGTAGCATTTCCTGAGACGACATGCGGGGCAGTTTTTCCGGCGGATCTTGTCCACGATGCAGTCGTTTCGTCCCGCACACAGGTAGTTATGATGGCCTAGTGAGAAATGAACAGTGGCAGAAAAATACCTTAAAAACACCTTTCCATGCACAAATGATTATGTTAATTATAAATCACAAATAACAGACAGGATATGCATGTACTGTAGAAAATGAAATAAAATTGAGTAAAGTACAATTTGGGTCAGAAGTGTCAACAAGTGCTCTTTGGAGATACATATGTCTGTCCAGAGAAGAAAAAATGGTTAAACACTCAAACTATGTGTGTGCTGTTGGATATAAAAAAGTGAAATACAAGAAAAAAAAAATGCAAGGCACTCCATTCACTAACCAAACAATGTAAGATGTGTTTATTTTACATTGCAAGATAGTTAAAAAAAGAAAAAAAAAGATGTTAGGTTTTTTTAATTATAATTTTATCCCTGCCATGTAAAATAAACGCTTTCAAACATTGTTTGCTTAACTACAAAGCGTGCTGGATTATGCTGAAGTATCTGGTCTGTCACAGTTTTTAAAATCCATCAGTACACAGGGGTGAAGTATTTTCCCATTGCTCTTGTCTAAACATGCTTGATACTGTTTTGGCCTTTTCAAAAACGGTTTACACACACCGAGACACATGAGTATCTGTCTCAGTCTGGCTCTCAGCACAGGGGAACGTCACATGAGGGATTACAATCAAAAAACATTTAACATTAAAAAGTTCATATATCCTTAAGTTTTTCCCTCCATTTATCCCAGTAAGGGATGCCTGATCACACTCAGGCTGTGCTTTAACCCTCCTCTTTCACTGTGGGAGAACAGACAAGCAAACCAGTAATGTTTGAGCTGAGGTTTCATGAACCCCTGTTAGGGTGGAGTTACACTCAGCTGTCAATCATCTGCTTGTTTGAACCAATCAATCTTTTTCTCCCCACAGATGCAGTCATTGATGTAAATCATTGAGTCACTGGTACTATACGGTAGCTCCTCCCATTTCTGGTGCACACCCTCCAATAAGCCACCCTGCAGTCCAGAATTATCAATTTTGACAATCAAAATCTGAGTGGACTTTCGCTAGTTATTAAATCACACCAAAATGTGATTTTTTTTTTTTTTTCCAAATATAATGTTCCTCCAATTGTGAATTAATAGCGCTTGATGGCTAGCATCTCTTATTCCTGTTTTAAACCACCAAATCACAGCAACCTCTGTGGATCAAGTGGTCACAGTTTTGATCAAAGGATTGTGGTTTTTTTTTTCCCTTCATATTCAATGCCAAATTGAAAATGTGTGACTGAGTACTGGAACTAAAAAAACACAAAAGTTAATTACAAAAGTGCATCTCGCTTACAATGCCACAGGTCTAACCATTGTCCTTTCTTACTGTGCAGGTTTATAAAGCTGGAGGCTTACTTTTGGGATGTGGGGGAAAGGCATTTTGTCCTAAGAGCTCTGAAGATTAGATTTAAGCGAGGCTCCAGGCACAGGGTGACATGGCCATGGCCAGCCCAGAGGTTCCACTTTATCTCCCCTCGTTAGATAACACACAAACAAGCCGCATCATGGGAACACGGCGCACTGTGACAAACGCCGTGCTGTAGCTGACGACCTTAACAAAACAACGTGTGCGATCCTTAAGCCATTTTATCCTCATTTTAATTCATTTTCGTACAGTTAGATACAGGCCCACAGTGTAGTACAATGGTTTAGGCAATTGGGGCTCGTGAATTAGAGGTTGCAGGTTTGACTCCCAAGTAGGGCACTGGTGCTTGACCTGGACTGCCCTAGCAAACAAACAGCTGCATAAATGGATAAAGCATGAATGGATACAACTGTGGCACTTTCTCTGGATAAGAGCGTTTACTGAATGTCATGTGAAAGACAAAATTGCTACTATATTATAAAATAACACTTGTTTTTGCAGGGATTGAATTTTGGTCCTTTTTGTATTTTTTTTTTTTCAACTGCCACACTGCTGAAGCTAAGCAGCCACACCACCCTGTACCCTTCTATTGTCACACTGCTGAAGCTAAGCAGCCACACCACCCTGTACCCTTCTACTGCCACACTGCTGATGCTAAGCAGCCATACCACCCTGTACCCTTCTACTGCCACACTGCTGAAGCTAAGCAGCCACACCACCCTGTACCCTTCTATTGTCACACTGCTGAAGCTAAGCAGCCACACCACCCTGTACCCTTCTACTGTCACACTGCTGAAGCTAAGCAGCCATACCACCCTGTACCCTTCTACTGCCACACTGCTGAAGCTAATCACCCACACCACCCTGTACCCTTCTACTGACACACTGCTGAAGCTAAGCAGCCACACCACCCTGTACCCTTCTACTGTCACACTGCTGAAGCTAAGCACCCACACCACCCTGTACCCTTCTACTGACACACTGCTGAAGCTAAGCAGCTACACCACCCTGTACGCTTCTACTGCCACACTGCTGAAGCTAAGCAGCTACACCACCCTGTACGCTTCTACTGTCACACTGCTGAAGCTAAGCAGCCACACCACCCTGTACCCTTCTACTGTCACACTGCTGATGCTAAGCAGCCATACCACCCTGTACCCTTCCACTGTCACACTGCTGAAGCTAAGCAGCCACACCACCCTGTACCCTTCTACTGCCACACTGCTGAAGCTAATCACCCACACCACCCTGTACCCTTCTACTGCCACACTGCTGAAGCTAAGCAGCCACACCACCCTGTACCCTTCTACTGCCACACTGCTGAAGCTAAGCAGCCACACCACCCTGTACCCTTCTACTGCCACACTGCTGAAGCTAATCACCCACACCACCTTATATCCCTCTCAGGTTACTCAGAGCCTCTGAAAAAACAGGAGTCCACTGGGGGGGGGGTTATTAAAAAAGAATAATATATACACTATGCACACACTCTTCTACTCATAACACACATTTTTATTTAACGTTTCCACAAAGCAGCACACCTGACCCTAAGCCCTTACCTTCCACGGCCCTCTTGAAGAACACCTTGCAGCTCCCGCAGGTGAGCACGCCATAGTGACAGCCCGACGCCTCGTCCCCGCATATGATGCACAGCCTCTGCGGGAGAACGCTGCCGGAGAACAGACATTCATTCAGGGTCACGCTCCCGCCCTCAGCCGAAGGCTTCGGTTCCCCCATGCCGCCCAGCTATCACCCCTCACCAGTCCACAAACCCCTGCGCCTTTTTGCGCCATATAAGAAAAAAAAAAAACACCCTGGCATCTCTTCTTCCCTGTCACCGATTTTGTTGCATGATTATTAAAACTTGCAAAGCCAGTTATGTCAATGTTTTAATTGAACTGCAACAAATACAGTTTATTCATAAATAAAGTGACGCAAACCTGTCTAATGATGCAAGAAACAAGTTTTTCCCCATTTTTCTGACACGTTCTGTTTTTTTTTTTTTTTTTTTTTTTTGATGCACTAGGTTTTTCATGACACTGTCGGCATTGCATTCATGTTTGTTGTGTATTTTATGTTTTTATGTTTAAGATCGACTAAGACTGGTCGCCGTATTTCATGGGCAAGCTGTTTTACACGATTTGAGCTGAAAAGAACAATATAATTAAAAGTATAATAATAATAATAATCGTTTGGGCGATATGCTTATTGCATACTTAAACTCTCTGACGTGAACGGGTCACGGTTGACCCGTACCTACCCCTTTTGCTCAATGAATTAAAGGCTGCACAACATATTAGGGTGCATTTGTGCAGTCACTTCATCTCGTTACTGTAGACACTTCCGCTGTAATTTTCATCGGCCAGTCTTGTAATCATATAGATACTATGATTTTCGTCATAATATTTATACAAGGTTAACATCACGCTGACAAGAGTTTAGGTTTGGAAAAAATGAACTACGTAGGGGGGGAGAGGCTGGCGAGGGCACATCGCTGCGTGCACCTGCCCCACCCCCTACCCCGCCCCCCGTGATTTCCGCGAATGACTACGATTACGCTTCAAAGTTCATGTAGTTAATTCTAATTTTGCAAATATATATGTTTGTGCGCGTACACTACTCCTGTATGACTGTACTACATTAAATTCTTGCATTAAAGTGGAGGTTATTTGTATATTGAACACTTCTGATTTGGTCTACATATAAATGCGCCCAAGCAAACGTTCAAGCATTCCTAAATCAAACGCAATTTAAATTCACTCTCTTCCTGTTGGAAACACAAACACTAATCCAAAATAAATCCATGAAAAAAATGAAAGTTAAATTACTATTACACCATGAATACAATTTCGGATTTTTTTCTGAGAGGAAAATTTAACTTATGTACATGGTCAAAAATTGTGTCGTTTTGCCAAATCTTACCCTAAATAGGCGCTGTATGTGTCCGATGAAGTGTATCTGGCGCACGCACTGCGAATTCCAGCCGGAGACAGATAGCCCATCTGCGAGTGATCCTCTGAAAGACCTGTGGACGGACACCAAAACTGAGAATCCGCGGGCGCGCTGGAAATGGACCACCTGAAAGGTTCACTCTTATGCCCTGGCAACGGCTGTAGCCCCTGCTGCGCGTAACCGGTAGATTCGCTGTTAAGAATCCCCTCGCCAGTGAAGGAAAGGAAACCGCTAGGATCTGCTTTGATACTTGGAATGTGCGGCAAGGTGTTGTCCAGACTCAAATCTCCACAGTACTCTGGAGTATCTAAAGAAACCTTCTGTGTAGGTGTAGATGGGTGAGCTGAAGTCTCCATATCTTCGCAATATCCAAGCTGTTGAGTCCTCGTGGTGACATAGGAAGGATTCAGAGTGGGTATATTTGCTGTATAAAGGCAAAAGTCAGAAGACGGTGGTTCCATTATGAGCATGGATTGTTCTTCGTCTTTAATAGTCAGCCCAGAAGCTGAAGCGGATGTTTGGTTTAAACTTTCCTTTGGTACCGTGGCTGGGAGCACCGTGGTTTCCTTTGCCTGAGTAACTTCATGACTTATTGGCGCAACTTCCCAAGTCAAATTTTCGCCTTTTGTTGCCGTTTCAGGATTTTCACGAGTGTCTTTACTTATCACAGAGTTTCCGGGGACTGCAAAGTCTTTCCAGATCGCGCCATCAGCACCCAAACCAGGTGCGCATGGAAGAGTGTCCGAGTTCCCAAAATTACGCGTAGGGATAGCGACACTACTCAAAGACTGTATGTCATCAGAGTCGTCCACTTGGCATAATATCCCCTCCATATAACTTCCGAAAGACTCCGAGTAGGCTTTGATCACATCTCTGGTTATTTTAATTGTTTCTGCGTCAGCGGTGGCCGGTTCTGCAGCTGGAGTGTACAAGCCTTCAGCCGTGTCTTTCTGTTTGTTATCCATCCCAAACCAAGAAACGACTGAGCCCACAGATGTCAGAGACGTAGCTCTTCAGAGAGCACAAATCTTCACAGCTCGCTCTGCAACCTGGCGGTTTTCTCTGTCCCATGGCGCAGCGCTGTTCAAATATTTGTCCAGGCTTTCAAGAGAAAATTATGTGTCTCCTTTTCACCTCAGAAAAGAAGGTCCAGAAATTATAAGAATTTGTAGTAATATATAACCAATTATTTCAAGATTTTAAAAATTGTTAGTTACTTTTTAATAATTTAGTTACTTATCAACAGATAACACGTTATAACAAATACACGTTAAAGAACATTTAATTTTTATAGAATACTTTCAACTTTGCGTAAGTAATTTATGAACATTTACTTGGCGCGTTTCGGACGACGATTGGGGGTCCTCCAAAATAAGGAACTAGCCTGTGGAACATTATTTGACTTGATATAATCTCTGGATCTGAATAAATCCACTCCAGACAATTACCATCACACCATTCATCACCATTCAGCTTGAATCATCACCTAAGCCAGCATATAACAATATAAAATAGAATATACATGTAAATGATTGACGTAGTTTAGTCTTAATTATCAGTTCCAAACACAGTTAAACTCATTGATATTCCAAATCAAATCCACCCAGCTGAATATAATTTAAAGGGTCAAACTAAACCTGTTCTATACTTTGAGAAGGGGAGTGGGGGACTAAGCATTTTAGCACAGCTGACCTGTTAATGTCATTATAGATTTGTCACTGCATTATTGTTACTGTGCTTGTTGTAAAAGATTAATTCTCTCATAAGTTGTGACACATCAATAATGTAATTATCAGGGCAAAAACTCTATTCTCAAGCCATAGAGGCTCAGGTTGTACAGTTGAGTTGTCAATGATGCAAAATTGAAAATGATGATGGGTTTTTAAAGACAGGTTTATGGAATAGAGAAATTCAGGGACTTTCAAATGTACTCTGTATATACCAGCAGATAAACACCCAAAGACTTGAAATGCCATCTCAAAATGAGCAGTCCACTTATGTGTTATAGCACTGTTATTGTGCAAGTGCACGGCCCCATATTTGACACACAAATGCACGTGTGTTTGTGGGTTGCTAAGACACAAGAGAAGCTGAGAGCGCCACTCCTTGCTTTGTTATTGCTTTGATGTTAATCGTCTCTGCTGTGTCCCCTGATCAGTCAAGCTTTTATTTAATATTGGCACAATGGTGGCAATCTATCTGCATTTTAAATACATCAACTTTGTTTGAAAAATGTTTCATTTGTATACCATTATCAGAGTGGCCAGTTTAGACTGATGACCTTCTGTGAGGTACTTCCTGAGACTCTGTATTTGCAGCTGGCCATGGCAATGCGCAGAACTCTTGTTGAGCCTGGAGGACAGGGCCAGGGGGTTGGTGACAGTCTTTTCGGGGGGTGAATACAAAATGATAAATAATACAGACAAAAGGTGTGGCACACGAGTGTGTAATTGGAGTCAGCCGCATGTGTCTGTGGCACAAGGTATTTTATCTTAAAACTGAGAAACAGAAGTGTGTGAACACAATGTGATTACTTCAGACAGTGTAAATATATTTGGAGTGAAATGGCTGCAGGCGTGCTCCTGGTGGCCCAAGCTAGCCATATATAACAAAATGTAATTTAGATAAATGCTGGAAAAATGAAGCAAAGTCCATTCGCCATGCAATCCGTTTGTGCCTGAAAGATCTTGGATAAAAATAACAGGCTTTTGATGTCATAAGCTTTAGTTTTTATTATTTTACTGTCTGTGTCTGCTGTGGGCAAATATATCCAGCATCTATTTACAGTCACAATTGCTTAATGCTCTGTCCCCTTTATTTTTTTGGAGGTTATGATCACCTGGGTGAGCAGGTAAGCATGGTGAGCTAAATGATGAGCACAGGTTAATTGTTCTTTTCATCAAACATTTTATATTCTTCTTTAAGTATATTCTCTCACATTGTGAAAGAAAACACTTCTGTAATATTGTAAATCACCCCCAGCACAACAGCAGTAGTTAATATTTGGTTTCACACAGGCTTGGGAGAATAATTTCTCTTAAAGTTGTCTTTTGAGTCAACTCCGCAGATAATGAACACTTGCTGTGTACCAGGGAGCGTAGCTACTAAAGACATTTTCGTATATTGATGGTTTGTGTATGCAATGGTTTTGCATGTTAGCTGAAAAAGCAACAGTGGCCTCCAGTGCCGAACCTATGGTGAACAACCAAACCAAATCCAGATCCCCCGCCCCTTTCCCAAAAGATGACCAATTTTTTTTTTGCCATGGCCTTGTTTCACCTGTGCTACGAGCACCAAGCTGCAGCTGAACGTTTTGCGAAGTTAACCAGCAGCAGAACTTTTCTGCTCTGTAGTCTGGGCCGTTTGACCAGCTTCACATGAGTCAGCCCAAACAGAGGAAGGTCAAAGACATCAAAGATAATCTTTTCAAAAAGCCTCCTGAAGGCAGGGATCCGCTAATATCACCTGGGTAATCTTTTATAAGACTCTTAAAACTCAAGTGACTTATGTACCAGGGTCATGTATTGTCTGTGTGACTCCTACAGTAGTTGAGGAAGAAAATTGTCCTTGCATTTTTCTAATGGGAAAGACATTGAGGTCATCAGAGAAGTTTGACAAGGAAGGACACAGTTCCCTCACAGACATTATTTTGATTATATCTTGATATTTTCTTAATTATTATTGAAAAGAGAGAGAGCAGCAAACACGTTTTCATTTTAAAACTTCAATGTCCCATACAATCAGAATAATATTTTCCAGGCTTTTAAGTCAAATTTCCTCCATTCCAATTCAAAGTAGGCTCACTAAAGACTGCACGATTCCCTTTCTGGATGTCATGGTTACACTAGAAATGTCAACCTGTCTTCTCGGCCTCACTCAGAGGTTTTGCTTTTTTTCGCCTGAATATGGCCTAGTTTACATCACAATGTCACCCCCACTTGGTGTCTTTACTTACAAGCCGTACGCGCACAAGTATGATTCTAACTAGCTTACAATCTAACCACAGGCTAGCAGCATCTACAAACAGTGTTAGCGACTGACTCTGTCTGCACAGCCCGAGCAAGATAATGCACTGGTAGGTAATGCCAGCGGTAATCACAATTGTTTGGAAAACGTACAGTTCAATTTAACTTTACAGCAATAACGTCCTTCTCCAATCGTGCTGGCAAAGTCAATTTGGCTAAGTATGGTGAATAACATGCCCGCTAGCTAACTGAAGCTTGCAAGACACACATGGCTACACTAGCAGATTAGGAGCGCTGGTATAACCTATACATAATTAAGTTATTCGTAGTGAAAACAGCGCATGTAATTGTGATACTGTAATAAATGCACTGTTTTTATCACGGCCGCTGCATCTGAAGCAAGTGCCTGCGGAAGCGCGCATTCACGAGATAACACAGTTGTGTATTTTGTAAACTCTCACTGCGATGACGAGTGAAAGTGGGCGGGGCCAGTGGCGTCATGGATGACGCGCCTGGCTGCGGATCTGAAGATTCCAGGTGCGACCCCAGGCTGGCTCGTGCTGAAGCCATGCTCAGCAGCACAGAGTCGGAATGGCCCTTGTTACCCTGGAGCAGTGTCTCCTTAACTATTGTGATTCTGCGGAGCAAATGGTTTGTAGGGGCAGCCTATAGCCTCGGAACCATCAGGTTCACTTGCTCGTTGTGCTCGGTTGTCATAAAACATTCAATGACACCCATGAAGCCTATTTCATGTACTGAATGTCTCAGGAATTGATATAAATCAAATTATTGAGCAAAAAAAATTGCAATTAACCTTCTGGTAAACCAGTATACAGCATGAATTTTGACTATATTTTAATTTTATTGGAGGTGGTGAGGGGTTCATTTTGATTATAATTTTTAGTCCTATCTGAAGGTAAGAAAGTAGGAAATGGTGTGATATGTGTAACTTAATTCTTGATTCGCCACCCATGCACGCTTTTTTTTTTCTTTTTTACAAATGGAAAAAAAACTTTTCCACAAATGTTCCTATCACTATGATTGATGTCCAGTGCCGTAGGGAACTCTTATATCAGATACTGACTGAACATCTAATCCTGAAGTGTGTTCCTTCGGCTGACTGACGTCCTGGAAGAATGCTAATGAAGGAAAAAAAATTTTACCCTTGCGGCTACAGCAGTACAGCATCTATTTTTTTGATTCGGTCCTGTAATGTGCATTAGTGTGCCTCTGTTCTCATTTATTAAGATGTGACATTGCTAAGTATCACACCTATAATATTGTTCGTCTCACTTTTAAATTGGTGGAGGATATTAAAGCCTCCCAAAGTTCTGAAGCCTTGTCAGGGTAGTATGCCCCATTGAGATTTTTTTTTTTTATAAATTATTAAAATAATAATTTCCGTTCCATCTGCGCCCCCTCCCCCACCCTCACACTCAGAACTGAGAATTGTGCGCAATGTCACACTGACCCGAAAGAAGAGGAATCATCTTTTCACCGGGTCTCGTGTCTTTGAGAGCGGTTTCTTGTTACCTTGACAACAGGATTTGAGTCTAAGTGAGAGCTACAGGCTCGACAGGAGGTGTGCAGTTTTGTGTCTCTGGTCTCTTCCTACTGCTGCACATGGTCCAAAGGCTTACCGGCTCTTACACTCAGTACGTGCATATGAAATGTGTCTCGTGATCATAGCCTCGGGGCGTGTACATTATACATTTCTTTGCGTAAAGTCACTTATACGCACCCTTGCTGGCTGTCCTCTGATCGTATTTTTAATTTTTGTGTGAGAGAGAGGAGATAGTACTCATATCTTGTGTGACTCTTTCATTCCTGAGGTAAATACCCCTCATTTATCACCGGTGCCTATCAACCCGTCCTTGTGAGACTTGTATAGGATTACGTCATTGGCCATATATGGGTGTAGTTGACTGACGCACTTTGTTCTCCTCAGTAACCCATGGGTCTGATGCTGTTCTCCTCCTGTGTGTGTGTGTGTGTGTGTGTGTGTGTGTGTGTGTGTGTGTGTGTGTGTGTGTGTCATATTCACAAGTACATGCATGTGTGCTTAATGTGTGTGTATAGGTGTGTTGCTGAATGGAGTTGATACAGACGTGTTCGGGCCTGAGACCCTTGTTTTGGTGTGAAAGAGGACCAGGGAACACCGTAGTGATTTGCTGAGCTTTTTGCCTTAAAGCTGGGCTCTACCCCTTTGAGCTCTTGTGAAATTGATTTGCTCTCTCCTTGAGGAGACCAAATGCAATCTTCAAAGCAAACTGTAACAATGAACTAGAGCAGTGGTTCCGGGGCTTTATTTGGAATGAGAACCCTTTGAGAGCCAGATGGAAAGCAACCAGCCATCTCTCCAGAGAGTGGATTGGAGACCTGCAAAGGATGTTACTCAGAGGGGGGAGGGTATTTTTTTTTTCCCAACCTGAACTTGGTGATCTCCCGAGACAAACCCTTTCCTGCTTAAGTCACAATACAGCCATAGTCACGTGATTCCTCTGATTCAAGTGACAGCTTCTAACTCCTTTCCGCACTGCAGGTTCACCGTCAGGTGCATGCTGCCAATGTCGTGGACGATTATGAGGTCAGCATGTACTCGGTTTGTGTACCCGGGCACTTGCCCTGATCAGGAATGGCCACTAGAGGGCGATGAAATGAATGAAACTAGCTGGGGAAAAAAAAAAAAAAACATTTATTTTCCTTTTTTTGGCCCCATGGTTCAGCATCCCTGAACTCAAAAGGTGAAAAGATTTCAGAGATTTTAATCTGTACATAAATGCAGTTGATGTGAATTATATTAACACTTAAAATACGCTGACAGTATTTTACACTCAAAGACTGAATAATCTCATTGAACATATTCTGTGTAAATTTCTGAGCTTATTCAAAAAGAAGCAGGAGGTATTGTAAATGACTACGGATCCATTAATTGAAAAGAGTCAGAATCACTCATGAGTGGTCCTGTGCCAGGAGACCTATTCAATGCTAAAGGGACAGTAGCTGAAGGGAATATTGCCAGCATTGTAAGGCGGGAACTCAGTTATAATACAATATACAGTGATAATTTCAGTAATCAGTGCTTAACATTTCTCCAGATGTGTTTAAATGTGGGATAAAGGGGAATCTAGTTACTAATTGTTCATTCCACTGTTTAATTCATATTGTCATTCAAGCTTTGATGTCATTGCTTTTTTTGTTTTGTATTTTTTTTTATTTATTTTTTGTTATGCTTTAATCATTTTTTATTTATTGTAGTTCTAACCATGTATATTTGTGCCTCTGTCTTGGCAAGGACTGTATTTGTAGAAGAGATTTCTGAATCTCAGTGAGATCATTCCAGCTAGAATAAAGGTAATAAATAAAATAATATAAATTCCATTTAATAATTCTGTGGGAAAAACACACAATCTAGATGGTTCTAGATAGTTGGTACTGTTAGATACTAATTATGACATTTCACTCTTATGTGGTCGAACTAAATGTATGACATGCTAAAATTATTCCGACAGAATAATGATCTACCAGCAGCACATTTGCCCTGTAAAAGTTGCTTGAAGTAAAAGGATCATGTGACACCAGTCAACTCAAGCCCAGATGGGAAATGATTTGGTCAGCTGAAAAAAATTGCAACAGCGCCTCCACCTGGATAATGGTAGTAATGTTTTATTTTATCACTCTGGAATCACGAAAAAATGTGTTGTTCCTCAACCATAATTCAGCCTAGGTCCATTCCCCATGCAGCTACCCAAAGTACACTGTTGTGTGTGTTAAGGAGATAATATGATATGATGATAATAATATAAAGTCCATATTTATGAATGGTAATAAGGGTAATAGGTGGGTATACTGTCTGAGGAGGTTTGCATACTGTAACTCCAAAGCCCATATGTATTAATGGTAATAAGGCTAATAGGTGAGTATACTGTCTGAGGAGGTGGGCATACTGTAACCCCAAAGCCCATATGTATTAATGGTAATAAGGCTAATAGGTGGGTATACTGTCTGAGGAGGTGGGTGTACTGTAACTCCAAAGCCCATATGTATTAATGATAATAAGGCTAACGGGTGGGTATACTGTCTGAGAAGGTGGGCATACTGTAACTCCAAAGCCCATATGTATTAATGGTAATAAGGCTAATAGGTGAGTATACTGTCTGAGGAGGTGGGCATACTGTACCTCCAAAGCCCATATGTATTAATGGTAATAAGGCTAATAGGTGAGTATACTGTCTGAGGAGGTGGGCATACTGTAACTCCAAAGCCCATATGTATTAATGGTAATAAGGCTAATAGGTGAGTATACTGTCTGAGGACGTGGGCATACTGTAACTCCAAAGCCCATATGTATTAATGGTAATAAGGCTAACGGGTGGGTATACTGTCTGAGGAGGTGGGCATACTGTAACTCCAAAGCCCATATGTATTAATGGTAATAAGGCTAATAGGTGGGTATACTGTCTGAGGAGGTGGGCATACTGTAACTCCAAAGCCCATATGTATTAATGGTAATAAGGCTAACGGGTGGGTATACTGTCTGAGGAGGTGGGCATACTGTAACTCCAAAGCCCATATGTATTAATGGTAATAAGGCTAACGGGGAGGGTATACTGTCTGAGGAGGCTGGGCATATACTGTAACTCCAAAGCCCATATGTATTAATGGTAATAAGGCTAATAGGTGAGTATACTGTCTGAGGAGGTGGGCATACTGTAACTCCAAAGCCCATATGTATTAATGGTAATAAGGCTAATAGGTGAGTATACTGTCTGAGGAGGTGGGCATACTGTAACCTGTAACAAAGCCCATATGTATTAATGGTAATAAGGCTAACGGGTGGGTATACTGTCTGAGAAGGTGGGCATACTGTAACTCCAAAGCCCATATGTATTAATGGTAATAAGGCTAATAGGTGGGTATACTGTCTGAGGAGGTGGGCATACTGTAACTCCAAAGCCCATATGTATTAATGGTAATAAGGCTAATAGGTGGGTATACTGTCTGAGGAGGTGGGTATACTGTAACCCCAAAGCCCATATGTATTAATGGTAATAAGGCTAATAGGTGGGTATACTGTCTGAGGAGGTGGGTATACTGTAACTCCAAAGCCCATATGTATTAATGGTAATAAGGCTAACTGGTGGGTATACTGTCTGAGGAGGTGGGCATACTGTAACTCCAAAGCCCATATGTATTAATGGTAATAAGGCTAATAGGTGAGTATACTGTCTGAGGAGGTGGGCATACTGTAACCCAAAGCCCATATGTATTAATGGTAATAAGGCTAACGGGTGGGTATACTGTCTGAGGAGGTGGGCATACTGTAACTCCAAAGCCCATATGTATTAATGGTAATAAGGCTAATAGGTGAGTATACTGTCTGAGGAGGTGGGCATACTGTAACTCCAAAGCCCATATGTATTAATGGTAATAAGGCTAACGGGTGGGTATACTGTCTGAGGAGGTGGGCATACTGTAACTCCAAAGCCCATATGTATTAATGGTAATAAGGCTAATAGGTGGGTATACTGTCTGAGGAGGTGGGCATACTGTAACCCCAAAGCCCATATGTATTAATGGTAATAAGGCTAAGGTGGGTATACTGTCTGAGGAGGTGGGCATACTGTAACCCCAAAGCCCATATGTATTAATGGTAATAAGGCTAAGAGGTGGGTATACTGTCTGAGGAGGTGGGTATACTGTAACCCCAAAGCCCATATGTATTAATGGTAATAAGGCTAACGGGTGGGTATACTGTCTGAGGAGGTGGGTATACTGTAACTCCAAAGCCCATATGTATTAATGGTAATAAGGCTAACGGGTGGGTATACTGTCTGAGGAGGTGGGCATACTGTAACTCCAAAGCCCATATGTATTAATGGTAATAAGGCTAACGGGTGGGTATACTGTCTGAGGAGGTGGGCATACTGTCTGAGGAGGTGGGTATACTGTAACTCCAAAGCCCATATGTATTAATGGTAATAAGGCTAATAGGTGAGTACACTGTCTGAGGAGGTGGGCATACTGTAACTCCAAAGCCCATATGTATTAATGGTAATAAGGCTAATAGGTGAGTACACTGTCTGAGGAGGTGGGTATACTGTAACTCCAAAGCCCATATGTATTAATGGTAATAAGGCTAACGGGTGGGTATACTGTCTGAGGAGGTGGGCATACTGTAACTCCAAAGCCCATATGTATTAATGGTAATAAGGCTAATAGGTGAGTACACTGTCTGAGGAGGTGGGTATACTGTAACTCCAAAGCCCATATGTATTAATGGTAATAAGGCTAATAGGTGGGTATACTGTCTGAGGAGGTGGGTATACTGTAACTCCAAAGCCCATATGTATTAATGGTAATAAGGCTAACGGGTGGGTATACTGTGTGAGGAGGTGGGTATACTGTCTGAGGAGGTGGGTATACTGTGTGAGGAGGTGGGTATACTGTGTGAGGAGGTGGGTATACTGTGTGAGGAGGTGGGTATACTGTGTGAGGAGGTGGGTATACTGTAAAAGCAAAAATGGCTTAGCCAAAGCATCAATGCTCCGTATGTCCCGACTTCAGCAAAAAGGAAACAAACCAAAGACTCAGTGAAAACAACTCCAAAATAATCATTTTAATGATACAAAATGAAAACTCAGCTTGTGTTTACATCCATTTTGTGGCCTCCACAAGCTGTGACACTCGTTAGCTGGGGAATACACAACAGGTATAACAATACTGTGAGCGCTGGAATGCAAGCGGGATGAATTATTGCATAAACACGTCAGAGAAAGCAACTCGGGCCACACTGATGTTAAACATCCCCAATGCTAGTATGTGCACGCACAGTGTACCTGTCACACAACATTACACGATCTATCACAGATCATTACTTACACCAGCGTTTCCCAAACTGCAGAGCGAAGATCACTTAAAAAGTAAATAAATGTAATAGATGTGGAATTACATGTTAATTGACAACAACAATGACAGAAGCACAGCATGGGTCGTTCTCACCAGTGTCCAGGGTATATGTTTAGCGCACACATTGAAACGTAACTGGCAAAAGTAGACCACAAGTGGAAAGGTTAATTTGCAAAAGTGAACGTTCAGAACAAGAAAATATGACTAGACTTAACAGATGCCAAGTTTTTACTCAAGGCCAAAAAGAAATGAAAACAATGAGGACACATCATCAACAACTAGAAGAGATTAATTATGTTTTTTGGGGGTGGGGAGGAAATTGTTTGGGGAGCAAATCTTTAAATAGTTTGGGAAACGCTGACAGCACTGGAAAATGTTTTAGTCACAATTGTAGAGCGTAGAACACGGCGCGGTGCACGTCACACCTTTACAGTAAACAATTCCATAGCCCATATTAAATTATGAAATAACCGAATTCTGTTCTGCTCTTATTTCATAATAATACACCATACAATGATGTGTATATAAGTTCTGAAATGTAATATTAAAAAATCAGCAAAAGATATATCTGAGCATCAATAAATATCATGTTTGTGTATGATATTATGATTTACTCTGCTGAAGCTTCACATTTTTATGTAATGCACATTTTCAGTGGAACAGTGTGTATTGGCATTCACCTCAATTTAAAACTTTAATTCAGTCAGATTTAATGACTCTCCACACTGCGTATGGCAAGTTTTCTGACAGGACATTTGAATACCTATCCCTTTATAATAAACAGACCAATGAAAAGCTATATTTATTGCACACTCTCAATTTCATCTAGTACAGTGTTAATTTACTGTGACCGTAACTTCAAGAAGCATTTTATTCATTTCATTCTTATTTTCCTATTGAACATTATGATAAAAACCAAAAACACCAATGAAAAGAGAGCAATGCAAAGCATTTTATCCATGGGATAAAATATACAGTAGACTATAGGGGAAGTTAACTACAAACTGTGGCAGATCAGCATGTCCATAGAAAGTTGTGTGATAAATTGTTACCTGTCTGAGAATGAAGCAGCAATCAGTATGTTGGCATAAGCCTGTGGGTTATGTGTGTGTGTGTGTGAGAGAGAGAAAGCACCAGAAAGCCAGGTTTGATACACAACCATAGGAATGAATGTTTGAGTGGGACAAATTTGAGTAAATCACATGGCTGATATGATTGTGACATCATCAGAACTATTTTTATGACTGTTCTTTGATTGGCCGTCTTGGATTTTCAGCTTAAACTTGAGTGAAAGTTGTCTTTTTCCTCTTACTTCACCTCGGTCCTGGAGAAGTGTTAAAATCTTTCCAGGATGGGCTACACATGTTTTGTGTGGAAAGGGACAGAGCACAAAATTAGCTTTGGTGTGTTACTCAAAGCTAAGGTCGAATCCAATGCTGGTCTGACTGGAAACATCTGTGCTCCTCCCTGCCGTAAATATTGTCAATATGTCCTCTGAGTCACATGACTGAGTCACATGACCCTCAGGTCTCTCCATGCTCCAGATGCACAAACCAATCACATGCTGCCGATTATGACCATTGTTAGGCATTGATTTACCATGCGAGCTGTCAAAAGCATTACATGAACCCCGAATATTTTAGGTGTTGAATGAGTGTGCTACAAAAGAATACATAAAACACAAAATGACAAACATGACAGAAACATTATTGTGGCTTAATCCCAGAGAATAATGTGTAAGTATAAAATATTTGGTTTTTTTTAGATAATTCCCTCTGATATTTCCGGCTCAGTTTAAAACAAAAAAAAATTAAAAATGGAAAGATCAGCTTGTGACATGTGTGAACCTGGCAAAGCATTTTAATGTTCCTGTACGGGAATATGGCTTACTTTTTTATGGATCAACAGACCACGTAAACAGCATCTTAGTAGTTCGGTTTCCTGCCTCCATTATGGCCAAACCACGAGTCTCAGAACCCAGTAACTCGGGGAGATCACATGACACTCTCATCTTATCCCCACTGAACAACTTCCAGCTCCTGATCACCACTCCTGGCACGTGGCAGCTCAGACATCAAAGGGTGTCATGTACCTGACACACATCATTTTCAACTGCTGCCTCCATGTGATTGGTTAAAAATGTTTTTTTGTTGATAACGTCCCAAAAGTGGGTGGGTTTATCACTCTGAACTGCACTGCTTTCACCAGGCTTACAGCAGAGAGGTATAAACCTGGCACTATCACTCTGAACTGCACTGCTTTCACCAGGCTTACAGCAGAGAGGTATAAACCTGGCACTATCACTCTGAACTGCACTGCTTTCACCAGGCTTACAGCAGAGAGGTATAAACCTGGCACTATCACTCTGAACTGCACTGCTTTCACCAGGCTCATAGCAGAGAGGTATAAACCTGGCACTATCGCTCTGAAGTGCACTGCTTTCACCAGGCTTACAGCAGAGAGGTATAAACCTGGCACTATCGCTCTGAACTGCACTGCTTTCACCAGGCTTACAGCAGAGAGGTTTAAACCTAGCACTATCACTCTGAACTGCACTGCTTTCACCAGGTGTAAGTCTGCCACACCAGGCTACAAGACACCTGAAATTGACTTTCTCTTTGTAGAAATGATTGTTTATTTCTTATTTCCATGACCAACATGGAATCCACAGTTTTACATTCACACCTGCCCTAGTTTTTGGACCTCTTCTATCATTCTGGGGGCATTGAGACTTATGTAGACTTATGAGATCACAGCACCCACGCAAAGCAGAGGAGGGCACTGTAAAGCATTAAGGTGGAAATGATCTGCTGGCTGGAACCCTCCAGCGCACAGGGGGGCGCTGTGACAAACAACATATCACCTTCACCCATCTCGGACGACATCACACGGTCAGGACTGGATCCAAACCCGAGGGCACTTCATTTCTTGCTTGAGCAAGTGACAGTACATCACAGACTACCTCCTAAATCCAGCAAAGTGAGCCAAAGGAAATCACAAAACACATTAAGAGGGCTGACATTGACAAGTGAAGAAAGAGTCCCAGAAGGCAGTGGGCTTAATGTACAATGTACAGTACTGTGCACCGGCCAAACGCGCTCGCTCCAAGCAGTGTCTGTCATGTACGTTTCACCAGCACTTTCACCCTCGGGGTGCAGACAAAAGGCTTCACTCTACCACTGTTGCCACGGTGATGCCGCAGTCCGGCCCCCGCGGGTTTCCCCGGCTGGACCCGCTCCACGCCGCGCCCAGCTCAGGGTCACTTGTGTTTGGGCTCCAGGGACAGTTTCTCCCCCAGCCTCCGGATCAGCTCTGCCAGGTCCTCCATGTTGTGGGACTTCTCCTCCAGCAGCTCATACCGCAAGCTGGAGATGTCCTGCTTAATCTCCTTCAGCTCACCTACAGAGAGGGGGGGGGAGAGAGAGGGAGAGAGAAAGGGAGGGGGAGGGGGAAGAGAGAGAGGGAGAGAGAAAGGGGGAGAGAGAGGGGGAGGGAGGGAGAGAGGGGGGAGAGATGGAGGGAGAGAGGGAGGGAGAGGGATTTGGGGGAGAGAGTGGGAGGGGGAGAGAGAGAGAGGAACAGAAAAAAGGGAGAAATTGACAGAAGCAGAGGAAAATACAGAAAGAGAAAGGGGAGACAGAAAGAGTCACTATTTCACTTTATTGCTCCTTAAGTGTACACTGTTACCATATGCCAAATGTGAATTTTGTATGTATGCATAACTAAATTGTACCTCCAGGGATAAACGAAGTGAAACGGTATTGTATTATGTGTTGCATAGACTAAAGAGGTATACAAATATATTAATATAAAGTGTAAACGTAGTTAACTGTATTTTCATTTATTACACATATCTGAAAAGGGATTAAATGTTGGGTTTCAGGTTTGCTTCGTCTGACCGGTCATGCGTTACAGAAACACCAGCAAAACCCACCTTCGTTCACTTCATCGCTCTCTTTGTCGATCTGGGCCTTGAGAACGTAGCGTTTGATGAGACGCTTCATAATTTTCTGCAAAAACCGAGCGCTGTTCAGTAGACAATACAGACACTGTCGCTCCATACAGAGAGCAAGCTGAGTCAAATTTTGTTTTCCAACAAGTGGTTGATTTTGAAGGGGAGCGGGCAGGTGTGGAGGTGATATCGGGGCCTCATACAGTGAGACGTTCATTGGGGAGGCCAGCGTGAGCCTGGCAGTGGGGGTGCAGTCCCAGCTACGCCATTACCAGCTGTGGCCGAAGGTGCACGTTGGCAAGGCAACAAGCAGCTCAGCCTCGAAAGGGGATGATAGGGTTAAGCTGGTCATGTTTGCTGGTCTCATCAACCTCTAGCAGCCCCTTCTTGCCAGCTGGCACCTGCTGATGCACAAGCTGAGTATATGCTGACTTTGTCAACCTCCAGCAACATGGGCAGCACGTGATTGGTGGTGTGGGGAAACTGAGGGTCATGTGACTCAGAGGAATCATGTGACACAGTCTGTAGGAGAGGGCTGCTGGGGGAGGCTGAGTAGTTTGGCTGCGATCAGGTGGGATAACCTGGATAAAGAGCTGTGAAATGAGTGTGATATTGTACTGCACCTGGTACCGGCTTGGGCATGGTGAACTCCTGTCAGCCAAATCCTTGCTTTGACCCAGCTGGAATGGAGAGAAACAGCCACACACAATGATTTTAACAGTCTTGTTAAAATTGTTTTAACAAGATTGTTTCCAATCCTACAGGAAGCAAAATACCGATTTTATGACCCTGACTGAGAGTATGTAAGGACAGTTACTGGAAATAAACAGTAGTCCTGTAATCAGCTATTATATTACAGCACTTCAAAGCCTGAAAAAAACTGTGTTTATCCAGTAGATTCCATAAACCAACCATTAACAGGAAGTTGCATCAGAAAATATAAACATTTAAAAACATTTGGAAACTATGTCCAAAATTGGATCATCCCAAGTATATATTTTTTTTACCTCTTGGTTGTGTGCCTGTCTCCAGTTTACCACTAGAGGGCACTATGTAATCACAATGCAATGCTCGCGCTTGTGCGCCGTCAGTTAAAATCCATATCCAACTTCATCATTCAACCACAGAATAAAAATACACACATATCATTCCATTTACCAAAAATAAAACCCTTATCATTTCAAACTGAGCTGGACTTAAATTGAAGCTATTCCATATTAAACTATTCCATATCACGGAAAGCACATTTCTTTAATCTTTGCAATTACACGTGGTCTTACTCAAGAGGTTCGCTTAATTTCAGTAATTTCAGTTCCTTATTGATGCATTTACATGTCTTCTGCTTTGCTGAATAATTTGGATACGCGTATGTCCGAACAGCAACATCACAAACTGACAGTATTGACTCCGTTTCTTTACCTCTGAAGGGGATGGGGGGTCGTTCAAATGGGGGAAATGTATTTGAATCACTGCAGGGGGGCCCAGGTGAACGCTTGAGAGCCTTTAACCCTTTCGGTGCTGATCAAATCTGAATACGCTCCTGCATATCCCAGGGATTTTCACCCAAACATGTCACTAAACAGTACATATTGTATGGAAAAGTGGGATTTTGTTCTGAATATAATAAGTGTAAATAGATGCTGCTTTTGAAATTCTGTGGGTATGGTGTCTAAGTAGAAAATGGCATCTCTTCAGACCAAAGGAGTGCTGTAGTTTAGTTTAGCTGCCAAATTCACAAAATGCATATGCAGACTGCAGATCAGTAAAACCACCAAAAAACAGACATTCCATTCTTTTCTCCTAAAAATACAGGATGCCTGATAAGTGTGGGACAAACACAGTGACTGTTCTCCCCGTGTGTGTGTGTGTGTGTGTGTGTGTGTGTGTGTGTGTGTGTGTGTGTGTGTGTGTGGTCTGTTCTCCCTGCGTGTGTGTGCCGTGGGGTCTGTTCTCCTGTGTGTGTGTGTGTGTGTGTGTGTGTGCCGTGTGGTCTATTCACCCGGCATGCATGAAGGTGAGGCCCACCTCGTTGAGCTCGGCGTCGGCCTTGCGGTCGTCCTCGCGTCTGCGCTGCACGAGCAACAGCAGGTCTTTGATGCGCAGCGCCAGGCTGACCATGGTCTTTGGGCTGGGCACCAGGTTAAACGGGACGGGCAGCGTCCTGCCCTCCTCAAAGTACGAGAACCAGAGCTTGGACCTGGCGAACTTCCACTCCACATCCGCGTCATCCTGGGCAACCACACCAGGACACAGACGGAGAGAGACACTTATTTATTGTCTAAATATTTACATAGCACCTTTCAGAAACAACAAAACAATTTCAAATAATGAAAAACGAATGCAGAAAAATATCAGAACAACACAAATTGTTATGCATGGACAGTCAAATTAATTATAACATACAGAGAGGGGAAAAGCAATTAAGGAAGGGAAACAAATGACAGTATATTAAAAGCTCTTCAGTAAGAATGTGTCCTAAGTTTAGTCTGTAAATATGCCCCTGACACAGCGCTTGCAACACCCACAGGAAGAAGGGTTCAGAGCCCTGGGAAACGGTAAGGTGTGTGTCTTTTAGGAAGAACAACAAGGACCGTCCTCCTGTCCTAATTATGCAAGCTCTCACTGTAATTTATTTTAATGCTGCTTGTCTGTTATTGTTTGCTAAGTAAGTATATGATTGCCAAGCCAATAAAAACTAATTGAATTGAGAGACAGAAGGAGACAGAGAGAGAGGAATGGAGAGAAACTAGAAACCTGTTTGCTGAATGCATTTGTGCACATGAATTACATCGGCTAATGTGAATGCTTCCATGTCAGAATGAAAGCATTTCATGAACTGCTGTTCAGTCTGCCGTTTGCTACTTTCTCATCTTTTGAGTTCTCAGAGGTCTCGTCTTTTCAAACGCAGTTCTAAATAAACGCACCGGGATTGGGGGTTGGCATTTTGAACAAATATGTAATCAGAAGACAATTAAGACTTCCATAGAAATTACAGTGAGGAGAGGGGAATGTGTCTGAGAGGGAGAGAGCACAGCTGGTTCTGAAATGAGTCACTCGGGTCAGGAGAGAAGATGCCAGGATAAAACCCACACATTTTTATTCCTTCTAATTCTGTTCACTGAACAACACAGTTCATAGAAGTCACCAGAGAAGGGCCATTTTTCCACAGTGGGCTAAAGTATTACATTCATTTAAATGTCCTGAAGTCTATTAATATTTAGGTTACTGGATCATTGGCATTGCAAAAATATGTTTAGCATTTTTTGACAATCAAGTTAGCACTAAAAATCATATTGAGTTGTTATTCATTGAAGAGAGATCAAAGAGACTGTATTAAAACAGCACATAACAAAATTTGAAAGTCTAATGCAGAGTAATAACACCGTTTTCTTATTTTCTGATTAGTCGTAGTTTTGGAGATGCATGTACGTTTACAATGCTGACAATATTCATTATTGTTATTAATATTGTTGCTATTGCAGTTGATCTGCATAAAGTCTAATTTACAGCAACAGCACAGTTTTATTTATTGAAAAGTAATTTTGGAGATGTGTATTTTTACAATGCTGACTATGTATTATTATTAATATTATTATTATTATTATTATTGCATATGATATGTGAGAGTGACTTCAGCACCCTGTGGACGTTCACACATTTCACTCCATCTGAAAAGCTGCTGATCAGATCAGACTGAGATAAAGAGATAACAGTTAAAATCCGTATTCTGCGCCGGAGGCTTGCGGTTCCCGCTTGTTTAGTGAACTTCAATGAGAAAACACGCGTAAGCACATCAGGCAGCTACAGAGGTGTAGAACTCAATAAAAACGTCCTACGGCTACAGAATGAAAATAGTGCTGAGCGCGGTGAAACTGGCCGAAAGAAAGCACCTTTTTCTTATCGCCGTTCCGTTTACACCGTTAACAATTACGCGCAAAAACATCTCGGATTATCTTTTAATGTCAGTTACGTCCCTCAGTCAGCATGCAGATTTTGATTTAGATCGTGTTTTTTTTCGTGGATTGAGCCAAAATGAATGACGTTTTAGGTCAGATGAGTAAAGTAAGAAGAAAGGCAGAATAACCGTTGGAAGGAAGTTACCTCGATTTCCTGGAAAGAGCTGTTGATCATGGCGATCAGCATATTCAGTAGGACGATTACCATGGTTACGTTGTACACCCCATAGAGGACGTAGCCAATGTTCTCGATGAATTTATGATCATTGTTGATGACAACAGATTTCACTTCAGACAGTCCGAATATTGCCCAGAATAATGTTTTAAAGCTTTCTTCAACTCTGCAGAAGGGATAAAGAAGTGGACAGAAAAAAGATTAAAAAGTTGTCTGATTAAAAGATCTAAAAGTTAATCGTAAAGGGTGGATGCAGCTTGTCTTGTCTATAGACTATTGAGGATTAATATAGGCTAATAATTGAGCTGTTTACCTTTGTTTTAACTGAGCAGTTTAAATGTTTTCTAAATAAAAAAGCACAACGATACATTCATTGGCTGTTGTGATATATCAATTTTTGTATTTAATATCCCTTCAACATAACTGTAGGGTAAATAATATACAATGTTTCAATATATGTTTGTGAGTAAATTTCCAGAAAGGGAGATATTGATTACTGAATACTCTTCAAAAACAGCATTTAATACAAAACTGTTTATACAACAGAAACACAAAGAAATTAGGCATACAAAAGACATTTTCCCAACCATAGTGGTAAACAAAGAAAAGATATAGTTGGTAAGATTTGTTTTCCTGGCAGAGCATCTCCAGCTTCTGTAGCTCATGTTCACATGTGATATAGTGATGGTACGGTTATATGTGGTGCAGTGGTAGAGGCTATTCTCTCAGGTGAGGTGTATCGTACCCAAGAGAGCACACCCAGCCCTTGAGCTGTGAAACTGATAAACAAACCCCTGATCTCACCGCTAAGGTTATATTTTACACATGCACTGGCTCTTATTGCTCTTCTGCATTGGGTGATTACAAACATGACAGCCTCAATCATTTATGGGCTGTACATTGTACATATGTCACATGTTGGCATTTATTAAAAACATTACATATCACCATATATTGACATTTGTAGGTTTCCTATAAGGGCAGCAAACTACTCGGGCCAGTAATTGGATGTCAGACATATGAGGGGAGGAAAAGAGGTGAGAGGCCTTGTGAAGGATGAATTATTTCATAGTCTCCAGAACAAGGCCCTTCGGAACGTCAAATGAATTCGCGCATCGATCCACGATGCCTCCAGGAGCGCGCTCTGTAAATGTATTCTTGTTTTGCTCCTTGAAAGGCTAAAGAGCAGACATCTCGTACCCCCCACCTCCCCTTCTCCTTTCATTCCTGTGTTTCAGGGTGTTGCTTGGAGGCCTTTCGCTGCTGGCAGCAGGAACGCTGGAAATCCTGCAACGCAACGCTCTTGTCCCTTTGAAATGTTCGGTCTGCGGTTTTCCGGGTCCCAGCTGGAGGCCCGGAGAGGAGTGCCAGAGATCGTCGACAGTACAAGAGTGGGATCACAGGATTTAGGCACTCCTGAGCTCTCACCAGAAACTGGGGAATTGGATTTGTGTTTGATAGAGTGTGAGGGGGAGGGAGTAATCTGTTCTGTTTCATTTCCAATAGTTGCACTGCAACACCAGATTTTTTTTTCCATTTATTTATTTTTCCTGCTGATCTGAACTCAGGAAACTTTCCCTACCACTGCATGCTGTTTGAACCCCAGCCAATCTGCCATGTGGAGCTAGCCATGGTCTTACATCATGTTAATGATTCGACATATTTTCTCATTGTCCTGAAAAACAGTCATTAGCCCTCTATGATATAAACAACAGTTTTAAGGTGTATAAGTTCTTATATTTCACTGTTTGACACACACACTAAATTACCTTATTATAAATAACATACTGTGATTTATTTTCAATATACGTAAGGTATTGGTTAAACAAAGCTGACACAAAAAATAATTTTTTATCCTTTTTCTAATAGTGAGTTTATCACTATTGAAATTCAATATTATTGATTGGGATTGCAAAGGAGTTAGATGCAACTGAAGAACAATTTCTGTGCTTGAGAATCACACCATTCCTCTGATATTGACAGTGACATTGGCTCGATTTAATTATTGAATCAGTGTAATAAGAGATGAAACCAAATTTTTCAACTTTGCTTTCCAGTAGCAAGATTCATGAGGAGGACTTTGAGGTAAATCAAAGACATAAATCTCTTACAAAGGTGTAGATCAGAGTAAACACTCACAGAATGCTTCCCAGCACAGCGACACCATGGACTTCACACAATATCTATGGGAGAAATATCAAACTGGGATTTTTAGACTGCTAAATGCAGTGCATCGTACAGTTAGACTGGATGCTATCTGCAGCCAAGTCGGTGTGAATTGATGGTTGACATTTGGCATTATTCTGCGATGTGAGTGGATTTATCCTCCATGAACTCACGGCGCAGAAGTGAGGTGAGGATTCCCCCGCTATCGACCCGCCGAGAGGAGCAGCTGGGCTGTGTCATCGCTGCACCGGCCGGTCGATGGGGCCGCTCACGGAGAGCTGCGCAGCCAGAGGCCTGATGGGATTTGTCAGAGGTGACGGGCCCGTTAAATGGGACCTCTTCTCCTCATGTGTGTAAGTGGTGGTAGACGGTCCTCCCACTCAGAAAAACTTTCCCATGACTCACCAGACCGGCAGCTCAATCGATCCTATGGTAATAACCACCAGGCACAAATAACTCCATTTTTTTTTTTTTACAAACATAAGAGGCTTCACCTCGGGACAGTTGAGGACACTGTGGATAGAGAGCCGAGACTCGCATTAATGTTGTCAACACCTTCGGAAAACCATGGACCTGCTTTCACATGGAAATTGTACAGATGGTTCAGACTGGGGAAAATAAAGTTTAATCAGTCAAACCATGTGTATTCAACACACAGAATGTTCATTTCTGTTTCACTTCACCATTGGCTAAGGCAGGGCTACTCAAGAAAGTCAAGTAGGACAGGAGTTAAACCTGCAGACACTGCGGCCCTCCAGGACTGGAGTTAAACCTGCAGACACTGCGGCCCTCCAGCACTGGAGTTAAACCTGCAGACACTGCGGCCCTCCAGCACTGGAGTTAAACCTGCAGACACTGCGGCCCTCCAGCACTGGAGTTAAACCTGCAGACACTGCGGCCCACCAGCACTGGAGTTAAACCTGCAGACACTGCGGCCCTCCAGGACTGGAGTTAAACCTGTAGACACTGCAGCCCACGTTTAGGTGTAAGACATTTAAATTAAATCAACAAAAAAAATCAAATGCATATATCCCACAAAACTATACATCAAACCACAGCCCATCCCTCTGTGCCGCTTGACCCATATTTCACTCCCACACTCACGTTGTGAAAGCGTCGTTCTGCTTGGCCCCCAGGTAGTAGGAGTACAGGTTGAACATCCCGATCATGAAGGCGAGGAAGACCATGATGAAAATCACCATGAATTTGAAGATGTCCTTCACCGTCCTGCCGAGGGAGATCTGCAGCGGGCCGAAGCTCTCGTTGGCGGGCAAGATGTAGGCGATGCGGGAGAAGCTGAGGACCACGGCGATGGCGTACAGCCCCTCCGAAATCAGCTGAGGGTCCGAGGGGAGCCACTTCATGCGTGCTGCGGAGGAAAAGAGGGCGCGCTCATTTCTGACCGGGCTAAAACAAACAAACTACCGTAAGTTTCACTAGTATTAAACCCATTTCAGCACTTGCGATTCACTTAAAACAACCAGAGGAATGCTGGAAATCAGTAGTAAGCCAGGAGTAAAAAAAAAAAAACACGTTACTGTAGATACATTTTTGAGTTTTCAGTCTTGCATTAAAATATTAATGAATCAAACTGATATAATCTTAAAATATAGTAACTCACGAATATCCATTGGGAATCTCATAGCAGTCCTGAGAGCAGCACATTATAACTCCAATGAAATCTCACTGAGAATCCAAAGTTATTTCTTGTCTCATGGGGTGAGGGGGATTTGCAATAAGAATTCCTTGGAAATTCTAAGGAAAGACTGCCAATGAAATGAGACTATTACTCAAACAGTAAAATGGAGGATTTTAAACAAATGAAATGGAATAGAATGTTTAACTGCCTTTGTGTTTATGTACAGATTATTATTATCATTTTAAAATTTAGCAGAGGCTAGTTTCTCTGGGACTACTTCATAGCCTGCATTGCAGGTCATCAAAAAACACACACTCACAACCAATCAGAATCAAGTATTTAAACAAACTAATTAAAAATACCATAGTATGCACCTTTTCCAGTTTGGTTTGCTTTGCCAGTAAGGTATCTGCTGTACCCAATTAACCACAGGGTAAGGAACAACAGTTATATCTGAATTTGATTTGACCTGAATGACATGATACCCAGCTTAAGGAGAGAAGAGAAATGACTGGAAGCCACAGTAAAAAAATCTGACAGACTTCTGAAGGAAAAGCACTCTTCATGAAGCACTGTTTTCCCGAGCAAACCACTGCAATCTACAGTATGGTAAACCACTGAGGCACAGACACCACCTATATTTTTAACTAAAGCTATAAAACATTGTCTGTCGATCGCTTTTACGATTTCTGAACTGAAATCTGATAAACTGCATTCATCATTAGATTTTTTGTTTGTTGTTTTTAGGTCTATTAGTATGATTAGGTGCACCTCACAGATGTACAGAACTCATTTCATACACTTGTGTGTCAGGCAATGATGTTTTCCCACAATGCACTTTACCACATCAGGCATTTGATTTTTGGCAAAATTGCTGTTGATAAGTTTTTTTTTTTCCTTTCAATAACATTTTCTTTTGTCTATCATGGGTACAATCCCTCTACAGTACAGTACAGTACAGTACAGTGTTATCATCTTTCTCTTTTGGAATGTCCTACTTTTCGATAAGAAGAATTACCAGTTAAAGCAGGAAAAGCGCAGAATGCTTTCACATCTCCCTCCCACGTTAGTTTTTGCAAAAGAGCCAGTTTAAATCCATTTAAACTGTGACTATCAGGGCTACCTGAGATGTCTCAATACAGATACTAATCTCTGAAAGAAAAATTAATCATTTATCAAAAAAAAAAAAACATAGGGGTAGATTCAATCGAATACACTGAGTCTGCTTTAAATCGATTTAGCCTTAGTCTCTTTAAGGTCTGTTTTAGAAAGAAGAGCACACTCCAAAGAATGTGTTCCCTTGCCTCTTATTAACCATAATATATTCGAAGAAAATGATGTTGCAATATGAAACCTGTTTTGATTGAATTGCATTTGTCCTTAAAAAGATTATGGCTAGGATTCAATCAACATTCGTCTTTTATTTTGGCTCAAGAGAGAATGCAAAGTGTTCAAACTGTGTCACTGACACAGTTTGGCGTTAATGAATTTAGAGAAGGGCATAACACTTCTCGTTTGTGGAGAAAGAACTGATCACTTTTATTCAAATGTAAGTTAAGAACAAAAGTTGTTTGAATCCCGGCCGAAGTGAGTTTGGTTGAACTCATTTTTTCGTATGGCGACTCACCCAGCCGGTAGTACTCGATCTCGAAGGGGAGAGTTATGTTGGACAGGTCAGTGTAGTGCTTGTCCACGTAGCTTTGTGCCAGGTGCGCATGCCAGAATGCCATGAACCTCGCGATGAAGGATGCTACGAAAATTGCCAGCATGCCGAAATCCAGAAGGTTCCACGGTTCCAACAGGTATTCCCGAGGACCCTGGGACCAGATCTCCTTACACTCCGCCCAAATCATCCCTAAAGACACAGAAAGAAAGCGGTCATATGTTACATACACAGCAGTCTATTGTGCCAGTCATTTCCTTTGGCATGTCTTTTTCCGTTTTCGATGATTTTGAGGTTTTTTTCCTTGATTTCGATTTCAGATCATTCAAATTCCTTCAACCAACTCCAGTGATTTGAAGGGTTATTTGGATCAGCTGTTTTCTGCAGTGTGGGGACTGGCACCTAATTGGTAATTGAGAGCAGCTGTGAGCGATTCCCCTTCAGCCAATCAGGCTGTGACCACACCCTTCCTGTAGGGCTTTTAAAGGGTTTTAGTTTACAACCCCTGTGATCACTTTGATCCTAATGGCCACTGTGACAAGACCTCATGGCTGAAGTCAAATATTTGTTGTAGTAGTTCCCCTAAATGGGGATTCGAGATTTGAGGCTGTTTGAAGCAAGAAATTCAGCTGTATTTTGAGCACTAGCTTTTTTTGAGTGCTCTATTACTGGTGGGCAGTGAAGAGGAAATTCACTGCAAACTGTTGGTTTGCCTCAATGTTTCCTTAAACATTTGAAGAGGCCAAGTTGTCACTAGGCACTAATCACTAGGCAACTTCTATTTTGTTTTAATTTTACATGGTTTGGAATTTTTTTATTTTATCTTCCTGATTGGCTGCAGGTTGGGGTTTCAGTACTGCCTGTGAGAGATTACATTTAGGAGATGTTTTTATTCAGCTTTTTAGGCACTTAGCAAAACTTTATCCACAGCGATATGCACAGCTTTTTTTTAAAACTGCCTGTTTCTATGGCTGGATTTTTATGTTAGAAATTCAGGCATTCGGACATCTTGCTGAATGAGCTACAAGCCCAGCTCCCTAACCATTACACTACACTGTAACCTCTGAGCTACAGGCCCAGCTCCCTAACCATTACGCTACACTGTAACCTCTGAGCTACAAGCCCAGCTCCCCATAACCATTACACTACACTGTAACCTGAGCTGAGCTACAAGCCCAGCTCCCTAACCATTATACTACACTGTAACCTGTGAGCTACAAGCCCAGCTCCCTAACCATTATACTACACTGTAACCTCTGAGCTACAAGCCCAGCTTCCTAACCATTACACTACACTGTAACCTCTGAGCTACAAGCCCAGCTCCCTAACCATTATACTACACTGTAACCTGTGAGCTACAAGCCCAGCTCCCTAACCATTACACTACACTGTAACCTCTGAGCCACAAGCCCAGCTCCCTAACCATTATACTACACTGTAACCTCTGAGCTACAAGCCCAGCTCCCTATCCATTAGAGTATACTGTAACCTCTGAGCCACAAGCCCAGCTCCCTAACCATTACACTACACTGTAACCTCTGAGCTACAAGCCCAGCTCCCTAACCACTAGACTACACTGTAACCTCTGAGCTACAAGCCCAGCTCCCATAACCATTATACTACACTGTAACCTCTGAGCTACAAGCCCAGCTCCCTAACCATTATACTACACTGTAACCTCTGAGCTACAAGCCCAGCTCCCTAACCATTACACTACACTGTAACCTCTGAGCTACAAGCCCAGCTCCCTAACCATTATACTACACTGTAACCCCTGAGCTACAAGCCCAGCTCCCTAACCATTATACTACACTGTAATGTCAGAGCTACAAGCCCAGCTCCCTAACCATTATACTACACTGTAACCTCTGAGATACAAGCCCAGCTCCCTAACCATTATACTACACTGTAACCTCAGAGCTACAAGCCCAGCTCCCTAACCATTATACTACACTGTAACCTGTGAGCTACAAGCCCAGCTTCCTAACCATTACACTACACTGCCATCCTCCTTGCACTCTGTCCAGTTCAACCCTGAACAATGTACACTTTTTCTATGCTATCCATTCACAGCTACACATTTACCAAAGTTGTTGTTGAATTTAAGTATCTTTTGCTGTAGAGCCCGACCTTGGATATTTTCCTGCCACTTCTAATTTACAGGGCTGGCTCCCTAAACATTTATATTACACCGCCGGCCAGATTTACAGCTGCTTATGACCTGGGTAAACTTGAACAGGGCTCATTAACAACAAACTTAATGAGAGGTCGCATCGAGGCAAAACTGGAACATTTCACAGCGCGGCGCTTTCAGCTCTGAAATGGACCATGGACCGCACAAATAGTGAAGACGGACTTTACAGACCATGTAGCTTTGTGCTGGTGGGAAAAATACCCTGCTTTTAAAAGCGCTGTCAGTCTCAGCCCGTGAGTTTGATTTCTCAGCTCCATATCACATCTTGCAGAGTGGTGTAGCACAATGACCCAAATCCAAAAATTGATATCGGTGAAAGCATGAGCATTTCGGCTGTGAAAGCAAAATGTTCTGACTCCCCCAAAAGGACTTTGTATGGGTCATATCACATTTTCCTGCATACATTATCGGTGCGATGCAGCTGTCCTCTTCATAAAGCTGCTGACCCAGTGAAGGGCTGTTCCTGGCTTGCGTTTTATGAATATTTCTCTGAGTAAAATTAGAGTACATTTGGATGAAGTGGGCCTGTAGGGAAAGGCTGAATAGCATAATGGTGCCGACATTACATTATTATATTATATTAAGAGCATTTGTTAGACGCTCTTACCCAGAGCGACTTACAAGGCAAAATGCATAAGAATGGAGCAAAAAGTGCAAAGATAACCCTGGAAGTGCCAAAAGTGACCAAATATATCAGGACTCCCCTACCAACTATCTAGTAAAGCTAGTTAGTCTTAAGAGATGTTGCCGACAGCAGTGTGATTGATGCTTATTTACTGGAGATAGCTTTTAAAGAATGCATGTAAAGAAAAAATGCACATTATCGTCTGCTTTCTCAGGCCCTTTTAATACAGACCTTAACCCACCCGCCATTGTTTGGTCTGAGCAGGTTTTCAAAAGCAGTCTGAGTTGACAAGGCGCACTCACGAGGTTCATGAACCAGGCAGCCATGAGACAGAGCGAGGGGGAGAAAGAGCGAAAGCACGCAAATGCTTTAGTCCCATAAAGGCTTAATGAATCTGAATCTCTTTCTATCTATCTCTCTCTATCTATCAATCTCTAATCTCACTGTTCATCTGTCTCTCTATCACTCTATCTTTCTCTCATCAGAAGAGACATGCATTCACTAATTAGTGTGAAACACAATTTTGCCATTTACAATGGGTTTCTTTGAGACAGAGAACAAAAAAACAATACCAGACCAAGTGTCAGTGTTGAACGGTAATAAGTAAATAAAACAACAAGTGGCTTCACAAAAAGCGTTTAATTCTGAATAAGGTAGTATGAGGCGTAGTCGTAGGTGACAGCCATCTTGAGCACTACTACATGAACACTGCTCTGTCTGACGTCAGTACCTGGACACCAACTATAGAACAGCGCCTCCTAGAGGGATTAGGAAGCGCAGGTATTGTAAAGACAGGACACAACACCAAGTGATCACCTTTGCTGTTCTAAAACAACACCCAGCCTGGCCCCCACAGGCTAGCAGAGGCAATCTAAAGAAGGACAAGGAAGCCGAGCACTTCAACGGGCACGGACACCTAACGAGCAGCTATTTATATTCCGTATTGTAAACACGTCCCTAGACATGAAGACGGAATGGCCACCAGACCCCAGAATTCCATTTGTTTCCACCACGTTCCACCACTTGTGGGGCGAAGTAGCTGATAAACACCGGAGGCCCAAAGCCGGCGTGTTCCTCAGCGGCAGCGTTTGTGATTTGTCTGCGGTGATGGATGTCAGAGAGAATGACAAAGTTCTGCTCTGGCAAAGGCACAGCGGATCCTTTTGAATGTTTTATTTATTCTTTTATACAGCAGCGTGTGAATGGCGCTGGCTTGATTAAAGTGATGCTTGATTCATGGAGCATTATCCTCAATTACACTGTCTTAAACGGATGCACAAGCTAATATAGTCAATTTATGAGACTTTCAGAACTCTCCCTCACAGAGGAATTCAGGCAGCAAGACTCAATGCATGGAAATTAAACTTTAATTCTCCTGTGTTTTGTGGTGTGGGTTGAACCACATTTAAACACGCTAATAACTCTGTGTTTCCACGGTTCCACATTGTATTAGAATTCATTGCACTTTTTTTGTTTTAGAGCTGGTAATTGTACTTCAACACAAAAAGACATCTCCCTAAAGCAATAACCTCTATGTCAGAATGAGGAAGGTGTTGAGAATTAAAATGTGCAGTCACTCAAATTTGAAGTTCTAAATTAAGCTTTAAAAACCGGTGGTTCTCCACGATACTGTGATACATGAATGATAAATGATTTCAGCAAAAAGAAGCTCAATGACAACTCTTTGATGTAAAAACTGAAAATATAATAAAAATAAAATGAAAATAAAAATGTTCAGATATCTCTGAATTCAATCCGACATTTTGTGACGCACTCAGATTAGAAACCATTGAGTAAAATTTAATGGGGGGGAAATATCTCCTAAATGAAATGTAGCCAAACATGCTTTGAAGTTATTCTGCCATCTAAATGTAACTGATAAAAGCTGAGCAAATGTTTCTTCTCATCTGTTTGAGCAACAAGTCTGGTGCACTAAATCTGCTCTCATGTTCATATTTGCACCCAGTTCAGGAGAGAAGGTTTTCAGAGTGAAACGCTTTTCTTGATGATATTGTTTTCCGCGCAGAATACCTGCCCTACTGTCAGGTGACACCCATTTAAATGGGCTGACACAAACATTACATTACAATACAATACAGGCGTATGGCATATTGCTTTTATCCAGAGCTTACAGTTCAAAGCGCCTAGGTAAGGGATGAGAGTCCCAACTGCCAGAGCAGGAAATGGAAGCATGGACAATAACCCTGTGAAGGACCTGCTGCAAACAGAAAGCACCATCAACAACAACAAGGCTGGCAAAAACAGAAGATTGTCACAAATTCAATGAACTGAAGGCCTGCTTCCCTTTGACCCATAAATGCTCGCTGTGTGCTTTTGTGCTCTTGCATGACATCCACGCCCACTGGCCTTGTGATTACGCACAGGCAAGGACGAAGCACTGACGGTGTGAAGTGGGGGACTCTGCAACCATAATTCATACTGGCGGAGTGAAGGAAAGGAGACAAGTATTCACCAATAAATGTAATGGGCACACAAAGTATTAATTTTTTTTTTTTACTCTCTTAAAGAGATTATGGACAACCGCACAGAGCACTGTCAACTGTACAAAGTCAATCACTCGCCACAATTTCACATTCTGATGGATTTAACCTCCCCCGCTTTCTGCCTCTCACCCATGCTTTTTTAGTGCATCAAAAAAAAATACCTGGATGTAATTTGCAAATGCAGACGCTGGTGGTGATTATGGACGGTGACGGGCACCGACTCGTTCCGAGATAATCACCTGTTTTCATTTGCGGTTTGAAGGGATTTTGAGATGATTTTGACTGCATATTATATTTTGCTTACGTTAGATGGCAGTTAAAGTAGCACATATTCCACACATTATATGGAATCTGAGGCATATGGTTTGAACGAATGAAGTGTGAAGTAAGTCTGGGATTAATCAGGGATTAACGCAGTTTTGAATATGAGTTGTGAAAAATAACTATGTACATCAGAAAGTTTTAATTTTTTGAAGAAATAATGAGATACTGTAATACCACATGTTTGAATACCAAGACCAGAGAGCAGCTTTTTCCAATTTACATGACTGCGAGTAAATCCTGATTGTCTTTGCTAGAATTCTGCCATGTTTCTTTCCCCTATCCATGCTCTATACATTAGGCTGGGGAAGAAAGAATGTTTTCTTAAAAGGCCATTCAGCAGTGACAGGTGCATGATGTGTCAAGGCACCAAAATATGGGTTGTTTCACTTGTTTCAACCAATCAAATTGTTTTGCCCTTTCCAACAAAAAACAATGATTGGTTCAAATTAGTGAAGCTACCAGAAGCATATGAGAGCTCTGCCAATCAGGTGTCATGAAGTCTCCTTCTGTCACTCTTGCTGTGTCCCAAAAGCACACTACGCCCTATTTCTAGCCGTTTTTTTGAGTGCGTAGTACATAGTGTGGTTAATGTTTGTCATGCACTATGCACCAGATAGTACAAGTATACGCACTAACAATGGCCACAATCTGGAGTGTGGTTTGCATGGACACTTGCATGTCCCAAAATGCAATGCGAAACAGAAAGGGAGGCGTCTCCTGCAACCACAAATTCCAAACAAAATGGAGGACACAGAAGCATCACCATCAACACTGGTGACGCGTTTCTGTATAGTAAAATATACTATCAAGTGTGTTCACTCTCGTACACTAACTAGTGAAAACATGCACTTTCTAGAATAGTACACAGCGTATACACAATAGTGTGGAGTATGCAGTGTGCTTTTGGGACACGGGGCTAGGCGGTGCACCGGGATAACTGACCTATGACCCAGGAGATGATTAATATCTCCATCCAGGTGAAGGGTGTAGTCTTCATGCGGAACAGCTGCCCAGGGTGGTCGTGGGTGGTCATGTTCGGCAGCAGCTTGGTCCCGTCGAAGCGGTCTGCGGCGTTCATTACGAGGAGACCCAGGAAGATGGTGAAGGAGGCGGCGTGAGCGACGAATTTCAGAAAAGGGCCTCTCATGATCTTACCCAGCTGGGAGTAAAGGGGGCGAGAGGAGTGACCGGTCAGATAACGAGCAGACTGAGGTCATCATGTTGACCCGGCGCGAGCGCATGCACACTTCAGCTCACCACCTTCCACTGAAAACTTACACACACCTGTTTAAACTGCAAACGACTTTCACCCGATCCTGGACTCTAAACATCACCTCCTCTACCTCACATCATATCCTCAAACTCACATAGAAACGTTTGAAAGCCGTTAAGGATATCACGGAGATCGGGCGGTGAGCGTAATCGGTTGGGGCAATGACTGCTCGTTTATTACCTTGGCTGTTGTAGCTCATCCTATGCATTTTCTCATAAGATAAGAGCGTCAGCTAAACCCCTAAATGTAAAATGTAAATGTTCACAGTGCATCATGTAAAGGTGGTAGTGCACCACAGTGCGGGATTTCACTAAATGATGCTCTTCTTTGGTCCAGGAGGTGAGCTAACTGGTGAAATCAGGCAGTTTAGTAACAGTGTTGAACATTGGAAACCCCGATTCAGTCATGAAACTGCATCTCAACCTTGGTTTCCAACAACGACCAGGGAAGGATCTGAGTCGATCTAGAACAGAGCTTCCCAAGTTTGGCCCTGAAGCTCTGCTCTCCAGCATATTCTATCTTTTACCAAATTATTCAGCTCCTGATTCAAACTGCTCCCTTCACTGAGCTTAAGACCTTTTTTAAGTGGTGCTCCTTGAAAGAGGATTGGAAAAGCTGATGGGTAGATCTCAAAGCTTGAATTTAAATAAAAACATTTCATTAAAAAGTCTAGCAGTGTTTGATGCAAATTAGTAAATTAAAACAGACTAAATTGACGTCTTGTAAATGGTCACCAACAGGCACAGGTGAGACTGGCACAGCACCACAGGTCAGACGGGGTGGAGGACACCTACCTGCCGTAGCTGGCAGGTATCAGCTGGGCACGGGTCAGACAGCTACAGCAGGCAGATACTGGCCAACTAGGGGACAGACTGCTGGAGCAGGTTGTTAGCGGTGGGTCGTGGTTAGCTCACCTTGCTGCAGGGGGCGATCCAGTACACCATGGCCAGGACCGGCAGGCCCACTGCCACGCCCAGCACCACCAGGAACTTGATGGCGGTGGTCTGCTGTCGGAGCCCAGACAGGTTCTCATACCAGATGGACAGCAGCTGCTGCTGGCAGTTTGGGTGGGCCACAAACTATGTGGGAGGAGGGGAGGGGCAAAAGTGTGGGCAAAAAGAGGGGAGGGGCCAGATGCACAGAGGAAGAGGAGGAGGAGGAGGAGGGGCCAAAGAAGGTGTGGGAGAGGGCATTAGATGATAACAGACTGAGAAGCATGCCCGAAAAAAAAATTATGCTTTAAAATATGATAACCCTTTAGCCTCCAGCTCCAGTTTCTGCTCAGTGCTACAGAGCCCTCAGGCCCGGGGCTGGAATAAGCTCATTTGGGTCTCATCTGGATGGTTCTCAGGCCAACGGACATTTGGAATGCACACAAAACTGGCCTCTGTGTGTTTTTCTACATTGTACTGCAGAAATCCGAGGATTACAGCACTCAGACCTTGGTCAAATGCTTTATTTGAAATTTCTTAACTCTTTTCGTGGCAGGAAAATTCCTACAGAGTAATAATAATTCATCAACATTCAAAGTTTAAATTAAAATAACATTTCATTTGACTTTATATTTTGACTATTGAAAAATATTACATATCAACTTTTTCAGAGACCTGTACATTCCGTATTTTCCGATTTTGCCAGTACCTAAAGAGTTAAAGTATTTAAAATCCATACTTGACTCCAGTCTGAGAAGGTCACTTTAGGACCCTCTGGGGCCATGAGAGAAACTCAAAACTTTCAACCGTTTGTTTAACAAGGAAACAAACACAGCGAGTCTCTACGCTCGAGGCTATCACCGGCAAACGCCCAGGTCACTCCTGTCCTCTTGAATAAGCACATCATGTTGCTCTTTCGTTTGAGGCCTGGGGCAGAGCTCAAAATAAGAGAATTCAGTAACAAATCATAGCCTGACATCCTCAATGTACTTAAACTTCATAAGGTATAGTCAACAACTTCAACGTACCTCAACTTCATAACGTTTAGAAAACAACCTCGATATACATGTGCCATGGCACATTCTCCAAAACGCCCCCTACCTTTACCTCTGCCTCTAACTGTAGTTCATTCACAGGACTTTGCCAGACCCTTTGATACATTAGGAGTAACAGTTCCTTTCACATCAACACAGAGGAGCATAAGAATACATAATCATGTCTTTGAGGTCTCCTAGGGAACCAGCCTAACTCCAATCAAAAGGAAAGTCTTTCAATTAGACAACAAGACATAACGAAGGGTTCTAAAGTAGTAAAGGAGTTCTTTTACATTTTCAGAACATTTCAACGCAAGGATGAAAGACCTCCACCCCTTAGGGTTGGAGTCTCATGGGAAGATGTCAGTATTGACTGGAGAAAGCTAGTGCCCGCGGAAGACCTTGTAGACTTTCATTTAATTTCATAACTTCTAAATGTCAGGTGAATAGTTCAAAGCATTTCTCCAGAATGAAAAAAACAGAAATCAAAACTACACCAGTGGTTTTAACTCCTCTTGGTAGGAAAATGAATGGGCTTAATTGCCAAAATGTAAAAGAGTATCTCTTTAAACAAATCTGGCATTGAAATATGCAGGCTTAGTTTCATTTAGAACATTTATAAAATCTATTTGACACACATCCTCTGTGATATGTCTTCATGACTACACGATAACCATCTGGGGACATTGCCAGTAAGTTGAGGCATGGCTGGGACATTTGCCTGTGACTATGACAGAACTTTTCTGGCACAATAAAATGTCCATGGAACGCTTTCATCATAACATTACCTCACAGCCAAAGAGGAAACCGAACTCTCAAAACCAAACTGTAAAATGATGCTTACTATCGATACAAGCTTTCGTTTTTGACATGCTAGCTGGCAAGCTTGGTTGCAGCAGTTTCCCATGATGCAGCCCCACATTCTCACCTTCTTCAGTTCGTATTTGATGGCAAGTTTGAGCCGGATGAGGCTGGGCCGGCCCGGCTCTTCGGGGCTTTGGGTGGAGTCCACATCTCCGTTCAAAATGGCCTCCACTTCTTCCGTGTTCCGACACAAGTCCAGAAGTCCCACCACAAAATCTTTGCATTGCATAGAGAGCTTCTTGTAGTCGTTCTGGAGGGGAGGGGTAGGGAAGGGAAGAGCGTAACGTTGACCCGTTAGAACCTGTCCCAGGAATAGAAGCATGCCAAGACACGGTGATGGGTTTTCCTACAGATCATTAAATCCCCGTTACCCAGCAGCTGCTGAGCTGAGTAACGGGGGAAGCGTTGGTTGCAGCACCAAATGCTTTGGGCCTCTGGGCCAAGCCTACAGGTATCAGCTCTTGGTCTCCCTGCCAGATGGTCAATCTCTGATAGAGCACCTGGACAATTTTGTAAACATTTCTGAGCTTAGCTTTGTGCCATCTGATTCTGGTTTGGGTGATTAATCATTTCACACGCCCACTCTCAAGGTTCTCCCTGAGGAATGCTATAGTGGCTTTGCACCACTATGTTCATAGCGCTAAATTAGCTACTCAAAACTGTTTTATCAACGTTAAAAACAAATGTTTAAAAGGCCATTTTTGTTTCAGTTAAATACATAGGTTTTAATGCATAAGTACCACAATGCAACAGGCTTTGGAAAGGCATGCGGCGTATCGCAAATCCACATCCATGTTTGGAGGAAGCAATGTGCCACTTTGTAAAAACATGCTGGGGAGGCCCCAGCCACTTTGCAGTGGGAGTGATGAGAAGTACAAAATGACATTATAATCAAAGCGCCTTCCCAAGAGTTAAGCAGAGTCGTGTTACATCGGGGTGAAAGGCCTTTTATGGCAGGTGGTTTTTTGGCTTCATTCTTCTCAAGATCATGTTGCCTGTCTAATGTTAATTTCATGGACATATTTTACGACACTTCTGGTTCTACACTATAAATGCACGTTTAAATCATATATAATCATGTTTTTTAGGTATTTCAAACATCTGCCCTGGCAGACATTTCGGAACCCAAAAATAGTATGTGTCTGAGATAAAGGCAGACGTACATTCTGGCAACCCTCGTCATGCTCTGATTCTACCCTGCCTGGTCTTCTGGGACTGCGGACGCATAGCGACCAGTGACCCCCCCTCCCTAGCGACAGACCCTCTCTCTGCTGGACAGCGCTAAGGCTAGCTGGCTATTCCCATGACGCTAACTACCGCTCATAATAGCTTTCTCATGCCTTCTCCAATTCCCACAGAGACGTGAAGCAGCTTCCCTCAACGCTCTCTCTAATCCGCTATCGTCAGAACTTTCTCAAAGCCCTGACCTGCTGAGGTCTTATTTTTTTATTTAATTTTTTTTTATCAAGGAACTGCTCAATTACTGCTTTGTGAAAAATCAATTTAAAGTGGACAGCCACGTATAAATGTCAGTACACCAGTACACTATATAACACACTGTAACACAAATCAATTGTAAAAATGTTATCTGAACTGTATCCAAACTACGCACTGCGACATGCTGTAAATTGAATATGCCTGTAAAAACAAATGCAAAAAACCCTATCTATGACAATAACTGAAATATACAGTACCAAGGACCAGAGGGGAAAAACACCCACAGACCAGTGCTCAAAATGTACACCCACTCATCTCTGAAACGAGCCGAACAACAGATCTGTTTGTGTTCCGTCTGTGGCAGAACAGTCTCTCTCATTATCCTGCATGCATTATTTATGTACAGCCCAAACACAAAGAAGGTTAACGGCTACTCAATGATCCAATGAATATACAATGCGCAATAATTAAGACTGCAGTGTTTATATCTTTCAGTGAGATCAGGACCCGGGGATTGAATACACTGCAATCCAACCTCCCCCGTCTCATTCCGCTCTTTATCCCCTTTTTGTTTGCTTGTGTTCACAGCGAAAGTCAATGCATTTGAAATTAGAGGGGATACAGGCCACCTCTACCTCAGTCCTCAGCCAGCTCAGGCTATCTGTGTGAACCCCATGAGCTTAATTACCTTTCCTGCTAGGCTTCTCATGTCCTGTCGGTTTTTTTTTTTTTTTTTTTTTGGTGGGGGGGACGCTTCCTTTTCTGTCAGTTCTTCTACAAGTTAATACACATGTCGTTTAAAGAATACATTTAAATGTCATTACAAAAACAATCAGAAGTCATATATATTTATATGCTTAAATTCCAGACACATTCTAAAATGGACTTCCTCAAATCCTGTAAAAAGGTTCATTGTAACACACAGTCAAATGTGCACATAAAAGAAGAAAGATAAGATTGTATAAGATGTGTAATGTAGTCAAGTAGACTTTGAGATGCATTAGAGAATACAACATATGACACAGGCATCACTTACCCGTATATGTATGTTGTAACTATTTCTTGTTTTTGTGTGAATATTTGGTGTGAATATTATCAAAAATGAGTGACCATGACCTGTCTGCCTTTTCAACTGTATCAAAGAATTTTATGAAGATAAATATATAATGGATGGCATACAAGCTTGGATAAAAATTCTAATACTCAACACTTTTTTTTATTTTTAAGTTTGTGAACAGAGCTTTTTGGCTGTAAATGCCAGAGAAAAGCAGCTATTTTAGACCTGCAGCGCACATTACCGTGATTTTTATTCATGCAGAGCTGCAGACCTGCAGGTAGGAGTGGGAGTTAGACCTTCATTAAAATTTTTGAGCTGCTTTCAGGGGTCACCCAGTGCAGAGACTACTGGCAAGTTCATTCAGGGAGCATGCCACATTTCCGTCCTACACCGTGCCCAGGAAAGAGCTCTCTCTGCACCAGCTGCCCTGCTAGTTTACTTGACGTCAAACAAACCTTAAAAAAAAAGAGAATTCTCTGGCTCCCGTTGTGGAAAGTCACTTAGGCATACAGGCGTCATTTTCATTGTCAAGCGATTATCCTCCCGCAAGAAAACAGCAGGCTGACATGCTGATGGCTGAACTGCTCGCTACATTTTCTTGCGCTGACCCCGAAACTCAGGGACGTATTTCTGATTTGTTATTATACAGGGATATTATGTCTGTTTACTCCGTATTCCTGCTGCATTGAAGATTGGTGTGGGCTTGCGAGCTTACTTTCGAATTTGCTTTGATCTCTGCTGATGCTAGATGTTCTGATTTAGGTAATTCTCATTTTGGAAAGAAGAAGCAGTTCTTTTTTTTAAGTTTTTTTTGGGCAAGAAATCATCAAATCAGTGGAATTGGTATCTGGTATTGTGTTTCTTGTCGTTAAGAGTGTATTAAGTCCTGAACTCCTGTGGCTAAAATGCATTTTTGTTTGTTAAAATTGCGGTGTTATTTTCAGGATACATTTACTGGAAAATAAGAGCTGAATTTGTAAGACTTCCTTTTCTTGTCACGTACGGTGCAATTTCTAGCCATAAAACTGAGAGAAAATGATCAATATCCTTTCAGACATATATTATCCTTGCAGTTCTCTGGGTGTCATGCATGGCCGTTTCTAATGTCTGGATGGTTCAATGGACAGACGTGACACATGGAGAAATGTTCCCATCCCTGATTTAAGATGATCTGTACATGAATCTAAATATTAATGAGCATTATAACCTTAAATTCAGACAGTGATACTTCTTTGTTGTTTTGTTTGGTAGCATTTTACCACCAACATTATGTTTCTTCAATATTAATTCAATATAATATTCCTAGACATCTAATCAAGTTATTTTCCATTTGGCAGACCATATTGAATTTAATCAAATTTTCTAAAAGCAGTTGCCTTTCCATTTTTAGGTAGAAATGTACAACGTACAGACAGCTTGGGTAATGACTATTGCATGAGGAGGTATGATGGTTATTGTGTAGGTTTTCTACCTTGAATTCTTTCTCAATGTTGGCCAGCACTGCCAGCTCGTTGCTGAGTTCCAGAGCGGTCAGGACCGGGTCCTCGCTAGACAGGGACAGGTAGGCGGGGCTGGCCAGTCCCTTGTAGGCGTTGATGCGGGAACGGGAGTGACTGAAGGAGTCATGCCTCTGGTGGTAGGTGCAGGTATTGCACTTGCAGAAGTAGTCGTGGGGCCGCTCGATGCGCGCCCCTTTCCCCAGGAGGATGTGGACGATCTCGTACTCGTGGCAGTGAGACGCCAGTATGATGGGGGTCACGTCGTGCGAGAACCGCGTCCCGTCCTCGTCGTACGCGAAGAAGTCGTCGTGCATCTCGGCCTGGCTGGGGCTGGCGGTCAGCCTCCGCGTGTCGGCGAAAGCCCGGTGGCTCAAGATGGCCTCCACGATTCGGATGTAGCCTTTGCTGATGGCCAGCAGCAGGGCGTCTCCGATCCGCGCCAGGTTATCCTTCTTCAGCAGAAGCTCAGTCACCTCCAGGTGCTCATTGGCCACGGCCAGCTGCAATGCATTCTGGCCCATGTAGTCCACACAATTCACGTTGAGCTCGGGCAGCTCCTCCAGCATCTTGCGCACCACAGGGATGTTGCCATACTCCGCCGCGTCCAGGAAGCGCTCCTCTGTCACCGATAGGCTGTTGGACCGTGCGTTGAACATGTAGGCCGGCCCCCGGACCGCCTGCCTCCGCGTCTTCGCCAGAGACTGGCGTAGGAGGAGCTGTCTGTCACTGTTGCTCCGACTGCCACTGGAAAGGGGGACAGAAAACATGTTAAAGCATTCCCAAAAACATTTCTTAAATGTCATTTTGAATAACTTACTGCAGATTTTTCAGTGTACTCAGGTACTTATTTAACACTTGATTTGTCAGGGACATGCACCGTATCAATACGAGGTGCGGCTTCTACATAACGAGACTGGGCTTATCTAAGTTGAACCACAGTGGACATGTGCAAATCACATGGTATACATTTGACCAATGGGTAAGCATAAACAACCCCTGAAAGGTTCAATCCGCTCATGTCTTCAGTTCGCTGTTACGCATCACTTGAGCATTACTCTCATTAGTTAATAGCTACCCCCCGTATATTTTGTACAAGTGCAGTAGTCGGTGCATATGCGTTTAAAGCCAAAACTAATCTTAGTCCTTGCAGTTTGAGTTTGAGGGATGCTTAATGAACAACGACAAACTATTTTAAGCTTAGAAGATGGCTCATTGAATATGTAAGGCTGCAAATTTTACAGTGTCTGCATAATGAACACACAGGTAAGGTTAATGGCGACAGCGGTATCAGTATTGACGATTGCTGAATTGGATGACACAAACCGGAATGTATTTGACCGTAACATATTTAACTAAAATTCCTTGACCATCTTACACGAACCTGTCACATGACTAAAGCACAAAATTGCGACTGGCTGAAGCCAATAAGTCACTAATAATTGATATTAGCTCCTCCCATTTTGAGGTTCACAAACCCATGAACTGAACTGAAAGGCAGTGATGTGTGGCTTTGTTGCATTTATGCTATATACTTATAACCCATAGAATCTACTGCAGATGGCATGAGGCGAGAGAAACTGTCTGAATGAATTAATGTGCAACTAAGTTACCTGCATGTACCTATCCCACAGAGGGTAGTCTGGACACTGTAGGGAAGTCTTGGCAGTAATTTAGTGTCTGCAGTTTGCCTGTTGATGAAGATTTATGGCTCTGTGCACCCACTTTATTTAGCATAACTCTGACAGAGACTTGGCAATACCCTGTTGATGATACTCAGCACCACATACCAGCTTATTCGGGACATTTTTATTCAGAAGATGTAAGAGGATGGTGCTGCTGGGTGGCTCATCTGTTAAGGCACTGCTCCAGTGTGTGGATGGGCCCCACAGTCTGCATCCTGTTAAGGCACTGTTCCAGTGTGTGGATGGGCCTCACAGTCTGCATCCTGTTAAGGCACTGTTCCAGTGTGTGGATGGGCCTGTTCATGGGCCAGTCTGCATCCTGTTAAGGCACTGTTCCAGTGTGTGGATGGGCCCCACAGTCTGCATCCTGTTAAGGCACTGTTCCAGTGTGTGGATGGGCCCCAAAGTCTGCATCCTGTTAAGGCACTGTTCCAGTGTGTGGATGGGCCCCACAGTCTGCATCCTGTTAAGGCACTGTTCCAGTGTGTGGATGGGCCCCACAGTCTGCATCCTGTTAAGGCACTGTTCCAGTGTGTGGATAGGCCCCACAGTCTGCATCCTGTTAAGGCACTGCCAGTGTGTGGATGGGCCAGTGTGTGGATGGGCCCCACGGTCTGCATCCTGTTAAGGCACTGCTCCAGTGTGTGGACGGGCCCCACAGTCTGCATCCTGTTAAGGCTCTGTTCCAGTGTGTATATGGGCCCCACAGTCTGCATCCTGTTAAGGCACTGTTCCAGTGTGTGGATGGGCCCCACAGTCTGCATCCTGTTAAGGCACTGCTCCAGTGTGTGGATGGGCCCCACAGTCTGCATCCTGTTAAGGCACTGTTCCAGTGTGTGGATGGGCCCCACAGTCTGCATCCTGTTAAGGCACTGTTCCAGTGTGTGGATGGGGCCCACAGTCTGCATCCTGTTAAGGCACTGTTCCAGTGTGTGGATGGGCCCCACAGTCTGCATCCTGTTAAGGCACTGCTCCAGTGTGTGGATGGGCCCCACAGTCTGCATCCTGTTAAGGCACTGCTCCAGTGTGTGGATGGGCCCCACAGTCTGCATCCTGTTAAGGCACTGTTCCAGTGTGTGGATGGGCCCCACGGTGTGCTGATGTTTGAAAGCTCAGCTTCCAAAACTCTATACTCTCCAAGCTAAAGAAAATACATACCAGAGGACTCAATTAAGAGCTATGTGCGCTCCCCCTCTCGACCGTTTCCGCTGCTCGCTGCCTCACCTGGGTTCAGGTACCCCAGCACTGGAAACGCTGACTCACCCTTTAAAGATGCAGAGAGTGTTCATGGTTCAGGCTCTAAGTGGTCGCGGATACTAAATGCTGCACTGACAGACTGCTTTGCTCATAATGACATTTTTTGCAGTTGCTAGCTGTGATGAAAGCACCGCTGCCCACCCCCGCTCTCCTCTCGTATGAATCAGCCCCCTCTCTCTGTGACCCCGCCTTCTGCTCTATCGGCATGAGTCATGGATCTGTCTGTTTTTACATCCAGGATCTGGTAAGCAGAATATGTGCAAACTTGCGAGAGAGGCTGATGCAATTTGTAACACGATGAATGCGGGGTTTTTTTTGTTGGCGGCTTCTCGCATCTTCCACGGTGGTCTGTTTCAGTGATGCTAAACGGGCACGCTGCTCCGTTCTGCCGGCGTGTGAAAAACAACAGTTTATAAGTGAGGTAAACACAACAGAGGGAATAAACAGAAAGGATAAGAGGCAGCCATGACAGGCTGGGTAATGTTGATTCTGCGGAATGCAGTGAATGTCCAATCAGGACTGAGAGCTTTCACTGTCCGTGTAACTTTTATGAGCAACTTCACCGGAGCTGGCCATAAACACGCAGAGGGTTATCACTTATCACGCACGACTTTACAACACTTTTGTCTGCCGCCAAGGCTGCAGTTGTCAGTGCTACTGTCGTAAAGCTGTCTCTCTTACTGCTATTACTGTCATTATTTATGACAGATTCCTCAGTTTCATCCGATGTCATATCTCTGGAGTGGGACAGGAGTGAGATCATGCCTTACGCTCTCGCTGTGTTGAGATGATGATTGTGCCCTAACCGATACTCAAAGCGCTTTACAGAGAAGGGGCGAAATTCACCTCAACTGACACTAATGTCTAACAACCACCAGGGTAAGTCATGGCAGCCATTTTGTGCACAAAATGCTCACCACACATCGGCCTTCAGTTTTAAAACATGATTCACACTGTCAAGGATAACTTTTGAACAATGCAGTGGAAATATGTTTTTTTTTGGTTTTGAAGACGTAATTTCCACTAAATGATAATAAAATAGTCACATGTTAGTTTACTCACAACAAAGGAAGTTTTTTTTCCAGAAACACAAAATATGCTCAGCTGATTTATGAGTCGAAAAATGAAAGTGGAGTAAAACTTTTTGGTTTCGCAGCTGTCAGTTGAGGTTTCCACCTCCAGGATTTCAGTTATTTATTTTTTGAGATGTGTAATCTCAAGGGTGAAAATTTTTCAAAACTGTTGACATCCATTCCACTGTTGGGTGACAGTGAAACTAATGGAGGCTTCTTTCCCAGTTGTTCCACCCAAGGAGTAATCAGTCTGCCTGCTAGGCCCATTAGTTTGCTTATGTCCACAGCCCTGGCAAGTGGAGACCGCAGTAATTGCAATTCCAGTTCCATTTTTCATTATTTTTGCTCAATCATTCATTCATTCATTCATCCCATTTATTTTATTTGCTCCAAGGACGGTCCATAGTGTCCAACACAAATTTCATTTCATGGTGAAACAGAATCGATCTAAAAACCCAGCTGGCGAAGAGCTAGGTTACATATTGAATACACTGAAGGCAACACACTCAAGATAATACACACCTGTCCAGATAAAATCAGTTTGAATTTTCACCCCTCAAACTATGTGTGGACTAATCTGGATCTGACATGCTTGTGTTTAAGATAATACATCCAGCTGCTTTCACAGTGGTCGTTTGAGTCTCCTTGGATTTAGTAAAACAGAAAATGAAGGCCTTAAAAATGCAAATTCAATCAAATGCTCTTTTTTTCCATACCGATGAGTTGGTTCCCTGTTGGGCTAAACATACTCAAAGTAAATAACGGCTCTGATCCACTCCTGCTGACACAGAGAAAGTGGAGAATCAAGCCCTTGGGCATTTACTGGCCCCCTTTGACAAGCAGAGTAGAGAGAGAACAACACAGCAGGACGATTTTTCACCTCATAATCTCAGGAGTCTTGTGAAACCCCATTTTAACCATCTTTAGGTAACCCTGAGCTTTTGAAAATCAAGACCAGTTTTTGGTTTCTTTTTTTTTACTTGCACCTTTCTGTCCTGACACAAATGAGATAGTGGACTTATATTTTGCCCAAAATCAGATCAAAAATCAACCAAAAAATCTGCTCCATCATCTGCTTAAAATGAAGTTTGAAGTTTTGAGGGAGCACATTGTGGTGTATCACTATAAGAACCGTTAGAATATACACCCAGTCCTACTGACATCATGTTCAATAAATTCATCCTGGGAAAACAAAGTGGTTTTACAGTCTTTCCTTTTATTCGTCAATAAATAAGTGCTGCCCTCACACACTGCGGTTCCATCCACCAAGGAAAACGAAACTGTGGACTACTCAATGTGTATGTGTTATTCTTCAGTGTGTACGAGCTCTACCATGCCTGTGTGTGTGTCCCTGCTATTTTCAATGCGCACGAGCCCCTATCTGGGCAGCGTTTCCGCGGCATGCTTCCCAGCACGTCTGCTCTGCTCTCCCCTGTGATTCCCGTACACCAGCACAGCCGGCAAAATAGCTCCTGGGCTCCAGGGGACGATGGAAGGCCCTGGATTCCATTTCCGCTAAAGGGCGCCGCGCGGAGCAGTAAAGCGAGGCGAGCGAAAAGGGACAGCGGAGATGGCGGCGATGACAGCGTTGGCGGTTTGGACGGGATTGACACACTGAAGTGGGTGGAAGAGCTTCCACCGGGCAAACACATCCCCAAAATATACATCATTACATTTGCATTACACCTTAGACACCTACAGACACTCTCATCCAGGCTGATTCACATAGGTTACATGTATTCTTCTATACATGCTATCCTTCTAAAGCTGGATATTTATTCAGTATTGCTTGTTGGTCGAGCTGAATACTGAGTAACCGGCTCAAGCGCAGTCCTGAACCCTTTCCACTATTATTCTATGCCATCCTTGTCTTTTTTCAGGACTAGGAAGGGTCTCGTCATTGCTACACTCCATACCTGATGGTGTCACTCATTCAAACAGACAGTCAGAAAACTTATCATGAGCAGAAATACTCCAATGCCTTTTATCTAAGGTGACTTAATGACTTAAATTTGGTCCATGCTATCCACATATAAAAATAAACATTTACTGAGAAATTCAGTACCTTCTTCAAAGTTACAGCAACAATGCCCCAAGCCAACTCCTTATCCATTATGCTACCATTTTACTACACTGTCTTTATATCTCTGGGTAGGAATGGATCTTGCCTTTGGTTTACCCTTGTTTTTGTCACTGTCAGATGTGTCTTGTACAAACATGGATGTAATTGTCACAAACCCACCATTAGCAGAAATGAATGCATTTTTTCAAGGGTAACATCTCTATAACACTCAAAGTCAGGATCCCTTTTCACTGGGCAAAAAGATTCAATACAGACAGCTGTATATAAATATTTTAGGAGACCGTGCATGCTCTGAACATGTCTGTTATCCATTTCGTACAGAGTTGATATTCTAGAAAGGGAACGCGTCTCCATTTGTCAAGCTAGCCCATAGAAAATCACTGTGTTCCTTTATGCTTCAGAAACATCCAGAATGTCCATTTATGATATCCAACGGAACTTTAGGATAATGAATGTCTGAAAGATAGTATGAATATCATGTTTGTCAGGTTTATGGTGCATATCAACAAAACTACAAATATTCCTCTGAAAGGGTTCATATTTATAGCATGTTAAAAATAAATCCCAGTCATGGCACTCCTGGATGTTGACCATCTCCATCCAGGGTGACTGATCCAGTAGAAAAGAAAGGATCAAAACAACCCTGTGGCTTTAATTCACCAGATTCCAATCGACCAAATGTAATAATACCAAAGATACACTGATAGACATTTATAAACTCTCTATATGACATGAATAGTGCTGTAATAAAGTCTTGTATGTCATGTTGAGACAATATAGTTGAGACAGCATAATATCTGGCTTCGGGCCCAGTGGAGTGAGCCATGTGATCTATATAATGCTAATTAATGACAGTGATTGACAGCCAATCACACAAACCCCCTCTCCTATGCACATATGGAATTCAATCAAATTGCACTTGTCTCTTTAAGTTCATAAGCTATTATATCTTAGAATGAGAAGACCACACTTCAAAGACCATGTTTGTCTGTCTCCAAAAATAAAACACTCAAAGAAACTTGCATTTGAATGCAAAGTCTGTTTTGATTGAATTGAATTTGCCTCTAAAGAGAACAAGTGTTTTTCACCTGAATCCCAGGGAACATCTTTGTAAGAAGCATTATGCAAATAAGATTGCTTTCTACGTGCTTTGCTCTTCTTGTCCAGCAAAAATCGTAGGCTAACGTAAGTATTCTAATCACGTTTAAGGTAGGCTAGGCGAGGCTATGATGTACGGTAGGTTTCCACTAACGATGGGTTTTATAGGACCATATCCCCATCTTAAGTCAGGGACCGTCTGTATATTATGATGATATTGTGATGTTGTGTGTACATTAGTTGCACAGTAACAGAAAAAGTATATGCAGTGAGAGAATAAGCAGCAGTGCAGACCAGACTTTCAGTTCACCGCAAACCCTTCAGGGCATGAAATACACCAGCCTAAAACCATGAGAGTGCAAATGGGTGGGGGGCGTGGTGGGGGTTAGGCAGTAATCAAGGAATCAGGGGTTCTTTCTCTCACTGATGGAAGGGTCATTTAAACAGAAAAAAGGTTACAAGTTTTATCCTAGGTGTACATGAATGAAAGCAGAAATAATAATAATAATAATTATTATTATTATTGTTATTATTCATCTGAATAAGCCAAGTTATGTCACTTGTGCTGCCAAAGAGAGTGCAGTTTGATTCATGAATTCTGCTTGCACGACATGTTCTTTTCAAATATAAACACAAATGGAGAGCTTTTTTTTCCATCCATCGAAAATCCACGGCACTGCGCTGAACACAGAAAAAACATATAAGCGATGTCTCGTTCTTGGTTCTTGGAAAGAGATGAGTGGAATGAAACAAAAGAGTGCAAAGTACACAAGTGCTCGAGTCATTACATGGGTTGCTTGTGAATTTTAGAGTTGATTCTCTTGCGTTTGTTTTTAAAGCAGCTAAGGGCACGTAAATGCCTTTCTGTTGGAGCCCAGCCCTGTGGAAGCGCTGGCTTAGACCTGTGCAGGCTGGCTGCCTCCATGGTACTAAGGGGTTCACAGGAAGGGGCGGGAGCTTGGGTTTGTTTTAATGTGCCTAAATGCCTTACCCCTAGCAAAATAAAGGAAACGTAAAATGCAAGTCAAAATACAACTCTTCATGATGACTTTTTTCTCCCCCTCTATGTCCTAATTCTATCTTAGTACTTTTATTGTTTATTGTTCATGTACTACATATGAAAATTATTTAACAATTGCTATAGCTTTCTGTTTTTGAGGTGGTGATGGTGTAGCATATCGTTTAGGAATCAGTTTAGTTTTTGACTCTGAGGTCAGAGGTTCTGTGCCTGGTGTGCCGCTACCGTTACACCCTTCAGCAAGGCTCAGCTGCTGTTTCAGCCTTGAGCCAGCCGTACAGATACCTTTCATGTGCTAAAGGTGAGCCGTGCTAGTGGCTCTGTGTAACAGCATCTGCAGTGGAGCGCTGCGGTACCAGAACACGATGAGTGATTCATAGACTGAGTCACACAGTACGCTCTGAGGAGTGACTCCAGGGACCATCTCAGAGCGTATGAACGTTAGATTACATACTGACCAAGACGGGCCGTTCAGCCCAGGTGAGCTCACTGGTGCCGCACTCTTACAACAGATTCTATAATATAATACCACTTAAACATTAAAATGGTTTCCACTGATAAGTGATAAATGAGAACCATAACAGGTCCTTTAGGTTAATTTGAAGGGAGATGCGAGGAGAGAATTGCCAAGAGTAGTGTGTCCATGACTCCGTCTTATGTGCAAAGCAGGATAGGAGAGCTTTTCATTTCCACTTTAAAATCTACCCAGAGAAACCATGTCAGGTGAGTTAACTGTGTAAGCAAGTCTGCTAATTGATTGGTTACATACTGCGTAACAGAAAAATCCAGAAAACCAGGGCATCCTGCAGCTCCCCAGACCCAAAGCTGGCTTCACCTGGACTTCACTGCATATATATTTACAGTATATCTGTCATACCTGTATCCGAAACAGCTGTTAGTTTAGTTTCTTTAGACTGCTAATATGCACATATATGAAGTGTTTCCGTTCGGTTTCATAATAGATATGATAGACATGCACTCTGGCATAATGAGCCCTTGGGGAGGCCAGGTATGCTCTAACGGGAGTGGGGTTTGGAGAGCTGAAACGGGGAGGCTGACTCACAGCGTGTGGTAGCAGAGAGGTGGCAGGGTGTGAGAGCCCCAGAGCATTCTGGGAAGAGCCCTAACGAGCAGGTATAGGAGCGCAGTCACGCACGGCCAGAACCTGAGTGGGCTGCAGCTATGGAGAGTGTCTAGTCTCACAGCGAAAACGCTGCGCTCGCGAGCCTTTGTTGTTTTACAGTTTATTCTGTGGAGGCGTAAAAGAGGCCGTTAAAACACTGGTTGCCAGATTTTCTTTCTTCTTTTTATTTCCTTTTGCTTTTGCAGCCAGACTGGCTGGATCGTTCTTGTTTTTGTATCCGTTAATGGCGTTGAAAACCATCTGTTGTTTGTGGTATAGTATTGTTTTGTCAAGGTGATTTTTTTTTGTTACTATAAATCTATCGAAAGCGAGGAATGATATGTCCTTCCAGAAGCCAAGCATTGCTTTCCAGAAATTAATCATATCAATATCATCAAAATAGCTGCTAATCACCCGAGTAGCTGCCATTTTTGTCAGCATTCTTTATTTGAATGTTGATTCATGTTCATTATTGCGATACTGTATGAGTATGCATTACATCAGATTTACTTAATTTCACTATTTAAAATATTTTGTTTTCAGCAGATCAGGGTGCCCGTACTCAAAACCAGCGTGCAACTCGAAATCAGCCTGTCTTTGGATAAAAGAATTGATGTTTGTCTCCCAAAACAGAAGTGAAAGGTGAAAGGTCAAACTATTGTTATTTACTTGTTTTATTGGCTACCATAAAACCACCACAGAACATTCCAGCAGATAAAACCACAGAGTGTATATACAGCCATTCCCGGACATACGTCCAGAGTTCCATTCTGACCAGCCGGTCAAATTAGTAATGGACGTATGGAATTAGTAATGGAAATAAGATGGATGTATGTTAGCATGGCATGTAGAAGTCGTATACCTGTATATCATTCTTATAAAATGACTAATTAATTAATCTATTAATCAGTAAGTTGATTGATTGATTCTGCAGTTTTTTATTTGAGATTCTTCAGGTCATATTTCATCTTTTTTTTTGGTCATATGCACGGATGGTCATAAGGCATGGAGAGGCAGTATGATGTGTTTGAGTTCTGAGCCACAGATTAAACCACTGATACTTTAGACTCACTAGATACTGACTAGGTACTCAGCTTCTATGCTCACATTCTCTCTGTTTCATAAGTACAAGAGGATACAGTTGGTGGTAAAAATTTTCCCATGCCATGTTACAGCACAAAATTTCCGGTGCCTGAACATTCCATGGTATTACGATGTTGGATGACTCATGAATTCCCTAAAGAAGAATCAAAATTGAAATGTTTTGGCTTCTACAGTTAAGTGACCGAACTTGCAATGTTAAGAACATGGAGCCAAGTATCTAGGGAAACTAAAGAATCTGTGCTAAGACTGTTGGCAGCTATGTTCCACTGTATTTTTCCTTATCTCATCTTACATGTTATCTCTGAATACACAGAACATGACATTCATGTTTATTACAGGTCTAATTAATGAATAATGACAGTCATTTGAGCTGCTTTCCAATTTCCTTTTCTCCAGTGTTCATTTCCGAATGTCATTTGCCAGTGTTCAGCTAACATGAAATTGAGTAGAACAAATCCAATTTGTCAGATCCATCTCATCGGTTATCAGCACAGACACCAGTGCTGTCATTACCGCGACATGTATGTTTTCTGCTCAGGATAAGAGAGTCTTCCGCACAATCTGCAGTACAAGGCTGGTATGAAAGGGAAGATATAAACAAAAATTATTAATCATTGTGATTTCTTAAATATCAGTAAGCTTACTGTGACAATGGTACGCCTCTCTGTGAAGACTCTGAAGGAAATTTTAAGCATATAAAAATGTGGGCCCTACAGTCTGCATCCTGTTAAGGCACTGTTCCAGTGTGTGGATGGGCCCCACAGTCTGCATCCTGTTAAGGCACTGCTCCAGTGTGTGGATGGGCCCCACAGTCTTCATCCTGTTAAGGCACTGTTCCTGTGTGTGGATGGGCCCCACAGTCTGCATCCTGTTAAGGCACTGCTCCAGTGTGTGGATGGGCCCCACAGTCTGCATGTTAAGCACTGTTCCAGTGTGTGGATGGGCCCCACAGTCTGCATCCTGTTAAGGCACTGTTCCAGTGTGTGGATGGGCCCCACAGTCTGCATGTTAAGCACTGTTCCAGTGTGTGGATGGGCCCCAAGTCTGCATCCTGTTAAGGCACTGTTCCAGTGTGTGGATGGGCCCCACAGTCTGCATGTTAAGCACTGTTCCAGTGTGTGGATGGGCCCCACAGTCAGAATGGGAAAGACTTTAGACTTGGAGGGGTCTGCATGTCACCGCTCACTTGCCACCCCCTGCTGGCCAGTCAGGATCCTGCAGTCTGCATTCACAAAATGAAGCACTCTCCGCTGACTCTGCGCAAGCTTACAGCCACTCTTACTGTTCAATTTTACTTATGAATAAATATTCATAAAACAGCAAAAGTGATGCAGCTCATATGCAGGATTCTACAGAACTTTTTGGGAAAGCAATCCCCCGCCGCCTTTGGTTAATAACGTCACAAACCGGATAACTGTGTCACATCTCTAAAATATGCAAGAATGTTCTAAATAATTTATAAAGTAGTCATAAGAACAGCTTTATAACCGCTACATCTTTGCAGTGGACTTGGATTGCTGTGAAACACCATTTTCAGGCTGCAGGATGTGACATACATCAGGCGTAAGAGACGTCAGGGCGAGCTGAGCGGCTCTTTGAGCGCTGGACTGTGGAGGCTGACTCTGAACAGCGTCTGGTCTGACATCACGTGCTTCTGATGATGGATGGACACGCACTGTAGGACTTACATATGGGCGAAATAGGTGTACATTTTGTAAAAAAAAACAAAGAGAGTCTCTTGAAAATGAATTCAGACCTTTAACACACTCTCCTCTTTCAATGGACCTGCTGTGTTAATTAAGGAAATCCAGAAAATGGCTGAATGACACCTCTAGAGATCACTCTTGATCTCCTGATTATCTTTGACACGTCCCCAGATCAATACACCGGTACTTAGTCACATTTGGGAATACAAATGACCCGCAAAGGTCAAGCAGTGTTGTTCTCCAGACACGTCCCCCTCCACTCTCCCCGAATCAATTTTGGTTGTGAAGATTGTAAAATGACATTATGAGACTTTCCCAGGAGGATTCGCTATGAATGGACAGGATTACCGGGGCCTAAAGCATTATCATTTAATATGTAGTGCAGGGAGAGGATAACGCATGGGTATTACTGCACATAAAAGGAAGCTCGGGAGAGATTCGGCCAAACCTCAGCTCACACCTGCTGAGACACCATAACAGGTGTATATATTTATTTATTTATTTATTGCCTTCCTCAAGCTACATAAGTGCTAATTGCCAGTGGAAGGTGAGAATATGGATGGATGGATAGATAGAAACTTTATTCATCCAGAGGGAAATTGCTGCAGTTACAGCAGCCAAATACACAGTAGAATCAATACAATGAACAATACTATAAACACTATACAATACAGTACCATAAACAGGACACTTGTACAAAATGAACAATAAAAAAACAATAACATAAATAGTGCAAGTACAATAAACTATAAACTGTGCAAGTAAAAAATGTAAGTGCCAGTGTAGTGCATACAAAGTGTATGCTGTAAAGTGGCAAGTGTTTAAAGGTGGAACTCAGGAACTGTCCAGGTGTTTGCAAACTCGGAGAGGATGATTGATGGTAGGGGAAACGGGATGGCAGGTGGAAAAGGAGCAGGTGAACACGACAACTCCATCCTCAGCGCAGCTAGCAAACGACTGAGATAAGCCACTGGAAATGGAGCTTAGACTTCACTGATTATATCACCAGAAAACAATCCTACACCATCATGAATAATTCTAAATACTCTGCAGGAAGGGAACACATAATCTCAATTGGATTTTGTTTTAAAAAAGCAGACCCTTTGTCCGCTTATAGGGAAAAAAAAACCCACATATTTCACATGTAAGGTGAAAGTGAAATGTACAAGCCTGGCACTTCTACAGACCATTTGTCCTGCCATTTATCTTCATCTCATCATCGTCCCTCTCACTCTGCACGAGAGGCGACAAATATATGCCCAAAAAATGTGTAAAATAACCAGGCGGTCTGCGATGCATATGCACACTGCATATCTCCCATTGTGAGGGCGCTGATGCTGATGAGTTTGCAGACTCAGCCTCTCACCGATATTATCTGCACACAGCCTGACTACAGCTGGACAGCAGAGCTTCCTGACAGCAGTGATGTAGCGGTGATTAGCATTTCCTCATTTTTTTATTGGAGCTAGGTTGCGTTCCTGGAGATCCCATTGGACGTCTAGCCATTATGCAAATGCTAAATGCTAAACGCTAAACGTAAACATGGTTCATTGCATTGTGGAGATATCTCAATAACGCACACATAGAAATTAAAATGTCAATGGCGATTTGGATTGCTCTTGACGAGTAGGCTCAAAGGGCTTAATTGCTAAACTATGAGAGATTCCCTTTCAGTTATACTTGGTTATTCCTCATCAGTGGGTCCTGACCCCAAGGCAGGCATCTGAGAGGGCTGTTTGTGGACTTGTCTAAAGTCTCACATGAACACGAATATCTCAGAATCATCTAATGATTTCATGAGGAGCTGCCTATTAAAAGCTCTTGTGTCTACCTCCTCAATTTACATTCTGACCCTGCAGTTTTATGACCGCAGCCCGTGTTTCAGCAGTGATTAACATGTGTGTCCCTTTTCAATCCCTGACTCTGGCTCACCCAGAGCGTGTCTCCGTACCACAGCTGTCTAAGGCTGAATCATAATTAGCCCCTTCACCAGCTCTGTGGAAGAGCGCTGGGCGTTGGGTCACAAACCGATGGACCTTCAGTCACAAGTAAATTAATGAATATTCAACAGAGACCAATTGCAGAAGGGAGGTCATGAAGCATTATTAAAACGGAATTAAACAGACATCATGGCCACCATTTCTGCATCAGTTAAGCTGTAACCTGAAATCTGCATTACTTTATTTTATAGTGACATAAGGATACATTTGAAATGAAAACAGGATTCATGAGTAACGTAAGGATTTGTAGCTGCAGAGTGGGTTTGGCCTTACAGTGAGCAAAAGGAAACCCTGATAACTCACATTCCTTCTCTGCACACAAATCAAGATTAACCTTGACAAATCTCATATGTTTTTTAAGGTAATTCATACGTTCAACTCCACAGATAAACCTTTTATGTGAAGTCCGTGGTCTGGATGAATTACTGGAGACTTGTGTCTCTGTAAATAAATCTCTCTGTGCTCTACTCTTTCATTAATCTGTAGTCCTTCCTCTGGACACATTTTTGGTCAACACCATGACAGTAAGATTTCATTAAATGAATCAAGTTTGAAGGTGTACATTATTATGTTTAATATGCTTTAGAAACCTAAACTCATACTCAAAAAAGATGCTGTTCAAGAAATGTGAAATAATATTTATTTTGTTAATAACATGATTGAAGTTTGGGGTAAAGGATTAAGCTCGATTCCTGATGTACTGCGGACAAGAATGAATGGAGTCAGTTCATTTGTAGGCTGGGCCTCGACACTGTGTGTGTCACTATGCCATTGTCCAGGGGCCATTTCTGCTGTCACACCATTGACTGGTGTAAGTGACACGCACAGTGGAACACAGATGGGTTTCTATGGTGACCAATGCTATTGCTATGCACCATGTCACGCCAGTGTGCTTTCACAGAAATCACACTCACATACCTGTTCCAAAAAGACACACTGCTTTGAACCTCTAAGGAGCCCGTAAAGTCATAATTGAACATTCCTCCTCTCAATCAAAGACTGTCAATCAGTGTATTTCTCTTTATGGCTTTCATTGTCGTTGTTGTCATCCTGAAGACAAACTCATTTTCCAGGTGAATGGAAATGGACTGAAATAGCGAAGCTGTAATCCCTGTGACATCACAATGGGATTAGCTCCAAAGCTGATTGATTGCAAATTGCAGCGCTCATAGGGAACCTGAGGAGAGCCGCTCTGAGTGTCAGCTCACCCAGTCTGACTGACTGAGCCGAGTCCAGCACCGTTTGCGCAGACACGCTGCAGAGACACATTGCGGAAATGCTCTGGACATCATATCCTTATCACTGGGGCAGTGAGAGTCCTCATGCGATCGCACACTTCCCTCATTCAACCTCCGATGCTCAACGCTCCATCCCATTAGCAGAGCCTCACCAATGAAGGTCTGAGCAATTAAAAGTGCCCATGGCCCCAGCAATGTGGAGCCCAGTAAAACAGACTGCTTACCTCATTGCATTACATTCCAATCATCTGGCAGACACTGTTATCCAGAGTGATTAGCAAAGTGACAGAACCTCGGCACATCCACCCGTTTATGTGGAAAACGGTGCCAGATGTTGGGTAACGAGCAAGTGCATCAGCAGCACCGGCAGCAGCAGCACAGAGGAATTACTTTCTGTATCGCATCTTTTCAAGGCTGACGTTGTGAAATAATACATATGGAATTAAAGGTGATGACAGATCAGTTAGAAAAATATGTTTTCAGGTCAAAGAGTTATGAATCTATGGCAAACTAATACATAATGTGTCTAATTAATAACCCAAAGGTCAATTAATGTACATGAGATGAAAAAACTATAGGTAGAATTTCACTTACCCGTAGCAATATCCATGGTAATTGGCATAGCTGTCCTCTGAGAAGTCTGTACTCATCAGTAGATAATCTTCACTTGGGTTCCTCTTCCCAAAGGCTGGGTTATTTGGTTGGTGGTTGGTGGCCGGGGCTGGTCTGTTTTCGCTCATTTCTTTGGTAATCCTCTTCTCGAGCGATCAGGAACAGCGCGCCCGCACAGGAGAGCGGTCATCTCCGAGACCGAACAGCGCGCTACAACTGATGCGCAGAGCACGCTCTCCGGGTTTTACTTCCCTGCTTCCAATGAATGACCAGAGCGCCGCTCGGAGCTATTTCCACCAGTGACGTTTCCTCAAGAGGGAAAAAAATCACAACGACTGCGTCTCTTTGGGGGTGGGACCCTGATGGCTAATCAACCTGCTGCATCTTTTATGGAGTGGATTTTATTCGTGAAGTATTTTTAATCAGCTCAATGGTTGAAAAAATGTGTCAAAATCTGTTTTTATTTGAATGTTAGAAAACGTCCAAACCGTGCTGGTGGGACTCGTCAAAAGGAAGAGTTGCACAGTGCGCAGAATTAAAACATTTAAGGGACATCTCACATACAGAGGTAAAATATGCAAGAGAATTATCTTTTCTCGTTTAACTCTGAGGCAAAGCGAGTCCCGTTATGAAATCAGTCACATCGAACAAATTTGTAATTACCTGTTAAAAAATGCAAACTCCGGTTGATTGCCTGGCTTCATTTGGGTAGAAACATTTTAGAAACTAAAATCAACCGATTTCAGGGTAGAAAATACAAACAAACGTCAAGTGACCTTCTACACATACGCTCTCCTCATGGAAGTCTGCAGCATTGTTTCCAAGTTCACGTGGCCGCTGCAGTAACACGGTATTTTATGTATTAAATTATCTTGTGATCCATCTTTTTTGTTTATTTGCTTATTTTGTACAAAAACACATTAAACTACATGTGTTGTACATAGTTTCATCCTAATGACGACGATTCTTCTTCTGCTAATTAGTATTATAATTGTGGTTGATTTTTATTTATTTTTACATACTTTAAAGGTAACACTGGAGAGCTTAATGTGGTGATTGTGTCCTGTCTAATAATAGCTGGTACATTATTTTAAATGTTGATATATGGATTATTTATGATGGTAATAATATCTAACGGCTGCGGTGGAACATCTGTAGCTCCGCCGATTCTTCCCGTTCAGGCAATTACCTCCGCTGCAAGAGCTGCGGATCGCTTACATCGTTCCATGATCAAACGCGGGTGTCGCTCCGTTTGGGTCACAGGCGTGACTCTGAACGAACACTACTGATTAGCTGTGATCGCGCAGCTCCGCACAGGAAGCTACTGAACCCAAAGTCACTACAGAAAACGCGCGCAAAGCTAAATTGAGTCGGTTCTCCAGATTAAGACTGTTTGTTGTACCCTGTTGTGAGATGATGGGTGCAAGGGGGCGAAAGACCAGGGTGACAGACAGGAGAGGATTTACAAGGGCTCGGATGGACGGAGAGAGGATAACTCTCTCCCTCTCTCTCTCTCTCTCTCTCTCTCTCCAGACAGGCTCAGCTCAGGTCATGTGACTCTTTCATAAAACTCATCTGGGATTTTGCGAATATATGTGCTGTCCAGCGATGCAGTTTGTCCATGCGCCGTGGAATATGTGTGCGTCATGAGCTTGGAACATACGGTGGACACCGTGTATTGCCTGTGACCTGGAGCCCAGGGTGCGAGGGGAAAAGTGCTCAAACCACTATACCAGTATTGGATATACATTATGAGCATATAAGTGCATATATACACACTTGTAGTACTACTACCACAAACCCACACATGTGAGCGCGCGAATAAGTGGCTGGGGGGGTGGTGGGGGGAGTTGGCCTAAATGCAGTTTTATTATTTTGCTTGCTTGTTAGTTTTCATGGTCCAAATCATCGAGTCAAGTACAGTAAGATCAAACAATGCCGTCATATCCCTGTCATATCTACTCTACGTTACCCGTGGAGAGGAATCCTCCGTCGGGACTCTCGGAAATCCATTTACTTGGATGAGCTGACAGAACGCCGATTGCATGAAATGAGTCGCATTCTAATCAGGAAATCCACTTATTTGACTCTGAGTTCCGGATCACAATGTTCGAATTACGTCATTTTTGATGTTCTCTGTGCGAATGTATGTTTCAGTATTGTGTATTACAAAAATATGAACAAGCTAACAGGTCTAGTATAAAGCACATTATAAGAACATATCACGGATCATCATAGTGTCAAAATCTGGTTAAATGTCTTTAAGAAACTCAGCAGTAATGATATTGTAATGCCTAATACTTAAAGCATTATCTACAATATTTTATTACATGAAACAGCTCATAAATTCAGGAACGGTACATTTTTGAATATATTAAGAATCTACTTGTTACTTAGTAACCCAGAGCAAATCAATATATTTGCATTTAGATCACTTGAAGTAAATAAGAAAAAGAGAAATTTGGCTCCGTTTTATAAATAGTCAACTGACCTTCTGTGTATATCATATTTATTCAATGGCCAAGGGTAGTTTTTTAATTTTGTTTTCTTTCTTCGTATTGGTGTAATATTAGGGGCTTGCAGATGGGGGAAGAAAAAACAGGTAAGGTCAAAGGCAGACTTAATCATGACATTTCCATTTTGTTTCCCTGGCACGTATAGCTTAAAATACAGAGGGAAGCGGAAGCCAGGTAATTATATTTTAGTTTAACAAAAAAAAACCTGCTGAAATATGAAAACAGTCTATTATAACTGCTGACATTTTGGCTACACGATGATTATATTTCAAATGTCTGGTAACTGAGGCGAAAAGTCGTTTTCTGTTCCTGACAGACTGGGGGTACATGTAGGTAAAAGAAATATTAATTATATGGTAATTATGTTTTTCATGGCTTCTTTGATGGAAGTTCTTCTTTTTTTTAGTTTTCACTTGGATGTCAGAGTAATATATTCAGTTGTGTTACAATGTCACATTGCTTTCTTTGAAATTGTCTATAGCTTGCTGTCGTCTCTGTTGTGTTGATTGATGATTCCGACCCCAGTAGGTTAAGTCCATCACTTTCCCTCCTGCTGGTACTGTGGACAGACCATTGCAACAGTCATCGCTATCATAAACAAGCTATCACAGACAAACCTATGTCTGGAAACCTGTGGTTGCCAATAAAGTTACACAATCTCATTCTTCAAAGGTTCTATTTTGAGTACATGGCTTATGGAAGCTTATCCTAAACTACAAACACTTCAGTGATTGAAAAGGTCTGTTGAACAGAGGCCAATAAACTGAGCAGTTTACCTTAACATCATTTACCATCAATATATTTTTAAGTTTAAGACAACTGGACTTCTGGGAAAACATACAGTGCACTCTAAAAAGGTTCTACAGACAGGAAAAAAATCATTTTCTTCTCAAGGTTCAATGTTTTTTGGAAGAACTATTTTCAGATGGTTCTTTGTGGAACCACTGGGGTTCTTTGATGCACCATTTTAAGAAATGGTTCTGTAAAGGACCTTGGCTCAAATCTTTTTGGAACCAAAAATGGTTCTCCTCTGGCACCGTTTAGAAGAACCATTTTAGGTACCTTTGCAGAGTACAGATTGAAGTCAAGCACCGAGATCTGCTGGAGTGCCCTTGGACTGAGTGTGGTACTGTGACAGTCTTTTCTGTACATATCTACGTTTAAAGGCTATTGTCAAAATACAGAATATATACCCCTTAGATACTCACCTGCAGAGCTGCCTGTTACTGCCTGCCACTTATTGTTTCTTTTTACTCATAGTTTAATAGTTTCTTACTCACTGTAATATCTTCAGAAACCACTGAAACACATACTGTACATAAGGTTTACCTTTTTTCAAACCACAGTCCACCAGTTAAACGTACACAGATATTCATCTGGAGGTAGGCATTTCATTTGCAGCTTTGTGCTGGCAGACTGTTGCTGCCCACAAAAAGGCCTGAAGGGAATGCCACGGAATGAGAAATGAGTTTCTCCCTGAAGTGCAAGTGTACAGAACGGAACAACCATGACTCAGGGTACGGTCACACATGCGCGAATGCAGGCGAATGACCATCGCCTGTCGAGGCAAAATTCACATCTTGTCGGGCTGAATGTGGGCAGGGCAGGATGTGACGCACACAGAAGTCAGTTATAGCCAAGAGGGGTCAACCACACTCACTTCTTTACCGTTGGTTGAGGCTGCGCATTCGCCAGTCAAAGTTCGCCAAAGTTGAACTCCACGCAAAGCGAAGATGCAAATTTGCTTTGCCACCAGAAGCAAGTGTTTTATTCACCCCTTCGCTTGCATAGAATGGTGTGCAGAAGGTGAATATTCGTCAATGTTAATTTTGTGCATATGTGACTGTGCCCTCATACAGGCTGACAAGGTAACATCATGGGGGATGGGTATGCAAATTAAGCTTGTTTGTGACATCACAACTGGAGTCAGTTTTTTAAAGCACTTGAAGAAAGGCATTCAAACATTAGGCCCTGTAGAACAACATGTATTTCAAAATTCCGCTGTGTTCTCTGATATCTCCATGTGTACATATCATACAAAATACAGTGAAGTGTGATTTGCACCTGAGGGGGCCTTTGAAATTGCATTTTTGGGATTTATCTTCTCCAAGGCAGTCATAAAAAAGAAACAGCTTAAAAAACACTCATATTTTAATAGGGACGAAGATGCAAAATAGGATTTTATGCTTTTTGTAAGCGGTTGGCCATCTTGTATAAACATGCATGTTATTTCGTGAGGGCTGCGGGTGACAGTGCATGGCCAAAAGGCTATTAATAGAAAAGTACTTTCTGGAAACCGTTCAAGTCAGTCAGACATGATGTTCCCTGAGTTTCCAAGAGGGACAGTCATTCTCTGTCGCAGTCACATTTTGCAAAACCAATATGAGTTTTCACAAGCATTCCATTCGAAGGAAATATGATTCTGTCTCAAAGCCATAATCTGCCCGCAGGATTGCAGCCTAACATTCCAGGACACACCTCGAGGATATTATGCAGCGGAATCGATTTGACTTAACGCTGGCCCTCTTGTAAATATTAATGGCAGGGCTTGTCAGGCAACAATATAACACGGTGCAGTCAGATGCGAGATCTTAAATTATACGCGTGTTATATTAATTCCCGTTCACACAACCTCAGCTGTTCTCATTCGATGCTGGGTAGTGAATGTCTGCTTATCAATTCCGTAATCATCATCAATTTCCATCGATCACATTTGCATTGGTATTGATTAAATCAGCAGGTACACTAACCCACAGTGGCTCTCAGAATTAGGCATAATAATGCCTGACTCAACAACAAAACAGACGTTCAGTCACTATGAATAAATCAGATCTTTGGAAAACAGTGTTAATCTGAAGTGGCATACATACAGCATGCGTCGCACTAGAAATCCGAACAGGGTTAAGCCCAATTAATTCAGAGTATGTCAAGAAGGAGAGGATTCTGGGATGGCTGTTTTAAAATGTCTGTTTTCAGTCTGCAGTGACAGGTGGGTGTGACTCATTGGGCAGACTGGTCTTACAGGTGTACATGGTCCGTTCTGGTGGGGGTAAGGGGGAGGGGACTTAGAGGAGCTGGGAATGACACATTCATCCAAGATGGATGACCCAGCTCATGGCAACACAAGGCTAGCATCATTATCCAAGACAGCAGCCCTCCACTACATCATAGCTTCTCTTGTCAGGTTCATTACCATAAAGGAAACAAACTACTACTGCTCCCTGTTGTGGCATAACTGCACAAAGGTTTGTGAATGTCCTTTGCGAATACACCAGCGGTCTGTTACTATTCTGGACTAATTCCAATGTCGTGTAAGTGGGACTCCAAAATGAAGTGACTGTTAAGAGCAGGGAAATTATCTGGTGGCTCTCGTAATATAACTACAAAAATAGGCAAATTTTATGCCTACCAAATCCCACATCACAAACCCGAAGGCACTGACAACCTTGTAGGTGTGTGGGATTTGGTTATAGCCTGTAAAAATTAAAAGCCAATAAAATCGTTAAGTTTATGGCCAAGGTCTGCAGCAGTGAGCAGACAGGGAATCAAAGGATTTTGGAAGGAAAGGAAAGTTTCAGAATTTGGGAGACCAGAACAGAACGATTGCTTGTTGGGGTTACAAGATTTGATTGATTTCTGGTAACCCCAACAAGCAAAATATGAGAAATATCGGGATACTTCGATGATATTTATTTGTTCTAACCAGCGCATCAATTAAGTTATTCTGTTTCAGTATGGTCTCAAAGTACATTTCAGTGTAAACCAATATTCTCAGTCCATACTGTCAGTGCTTCTCTTTTCTCTTTGTATTTTTAAGACATGTACACTTGACTAACTAACACAGATAGCAGATAACCCCCAACATTTCCCGGAAACCGTTTTGCCCAAATAATGACAGAAGGCTTACCTCGCACTGCCCAGCTATTTATGCACATTTCCTGGATGCAAGTTGAATGAAACGGACTGATGGGCCTCAGGTGTCTCTCTCAAAGCATAACGCCAGAAGCACATGCCAAAGGGAAGGCCCTATAGAATCACTGTGAGGGCAGGAGAGGCCAGGGGCATGAGCGAGCTCCTGAGTGTTTGCTCTAAGAGTGATTAGCTCCCTGGCCTTCAGCTCAGCCTGGTAATCAGATCTATTGTTGTGTGGAGTGGCCAGACAGAGGTTTGGTGTGTGACCTGCAGCTGGCCTGCCCCCTGTGCTCTGTTCATATGACCCTCTGCTTTAGGGGGACTCAATCAATCTCCTATGTATGCAGTGAGGTAAAGACAAGGCCCAGATATATCATTAAAGCTGGGAGACTTCGGTCACGGAAAGTCATCTGCAATGATCCTCTCAGCCTACCGTGAAGCACTGCAGGGCAGGAGAGTCAGACTCCAGAGTCAGACGACCACAGGATCTGGTGGATTTCAGTCTGTTTCAACACTTAGGAGAGTAATTGAAGCCATTGACTGAGCAGGTTATATTCTCTACTGCCCTCCGGAAACTTCTGCGGTAGAATCATTCACTTTGGATCACAAAGAGCATCACAATGACCTGCAATGACAGACTGTTTCTCAGCTGTAAAGATACAGTTGGGCATTGTTATTTCCTTTAAAAAGACCTTCTTTGGTAAAAAATAACATTTTGCTGTACATTGTGTAGTATTTGCATATGGCCATACCTGATAAACACAGTTTAAATATTAAGTCCGAGGTCAGCATTGTGTTGCAAAGGCCAACATTTGAGAATCTAGGGCTGTTTTACAAGTGGTATGAAATTGTTTTTCCAGTTGTGACATCACAGCAGGGCTGCTTTGTAATCAACCAATCACATTCAACCTATTATTTGCATATCTCTACCCCATGATGTGACCTAATCAGTATGCAAAGACACTCATGTGAGTTTCTGTCCTGAAAAGAAGCACCAGGTAAAGCTTGGTAAAGTTCAGCTGAACTTCAGTTGACCAGAGCATGGAGACTCAGTCTTTCCCACTATTTAACATCATTAACATCATTAACATTTAACATATGGAAAATGTAAGATCATTCCCTGACTCACAGGATTGCCTTTGAAGCACTGAGCTTTGAAAATCTTTTCCACAAACGTGTATCAGTGCATTTGTGGAGAGCAAGCAGACCATAAATGTACTTGCTGTGTGTGGCCTTCAAAACAAAAAAACTGCTGTTTGTTTTTTTTTTAAGGTATGTCGATGCTTTCCAGATTTTTCCATTTTCCTACAAAAACGGAAAATGGCAAAATTTTCACATCCTCACATCCACTGGCTTGGAATTTTAAAAGATTCAATTTCACCCGTTTTCTGAGGTCTTTCTGCATTATAATGTCACAGCTGACAGTCGACAGGATTGTGGGAAACATCAAGCGTTCGGGCAAATGTGCAGGGAAAACACATTACATAAAACTGAGAATGACTCTGTGCGGCTCCATCAACTAACAGAGCAAGTATTCGTTATCCAATGAAAATGACTAAATCAGCTGTTTAGGGTGCAACCAAGTTTGTTTGTTCTGTCATACCAGATTTAGATTGGCTTTATTTCCCTGTGAGTTCACAATATTGTCAAAATATTGGATTCTGTAACAAAGTGGTAGAGGTGTCAGGTGGCATTCAAAACGATGCAATCTCATGTTTGATCATGAAAAAAATGTTTTCAACGATCTTGGCATAAACAGAGAAAACATGAGAATCCAAACGATATGCACAGGACGAGCTTGTCAGGTAGTGATATGATGAATAAATGCGTTATAATAAATTAGTTGTGAGTCATACATTTGTTCGGTGGAGTTCAGCAGTTTACAGTCATTCTTCTGTCTTGAGTGGTCCCTCTTTTGCAGATAATACGCTCCATTGTAAATGACATCCTGTAAGAGTGTGGATAAACGCATCTATTAGTCATTTCACTTTCTCTGCACAAGGCGTACTTTGATTGTGTTTTTCCACACCAGCTGGACTAAGTGTCAATTAACTTACTCTCTTTCAGTGTGGCTTACAAAACATATTCCAGTGCAAAACAATGGTGTGTGCTACAATGCTTTCCTGTGGATTTTTGAAGAAACGCACCAAGTAACACAGATAGTACATTATCACTAATATTTTCTGGAATGGTTTTGCTGAAAAACAAATTTCATTTATGCATTTTTCTCTAGACAAGGTTTTCCTGCAATGCAATTCTGGGCACATATTGTGAAATGCACTTCTATACGAATTATGGGTATTGTAGCTTTACATGGGAGTGTTAATTTGTACAGCCCTATTTTGTTTGACATTAAATGCAAACAGAAAACATGGATAATTCAAGCACAATCCATATGAAATTCTGGTGTATAATTCTCAAAAAAAATACAGCTGCAATTTGGGATGGCTGCAAGACAAATGCAATATCAATGAAAATTCATAATTCAATCAAATCATTAGTACAGCTTAGTATAGGCATGGAGGATTAGCATTCTGGGAAAACATGCCTCTTTTCGATTTTCACTCCTCAGTTTCTCATTGACTGGCATTACTATATGAGAGAGCCCATCTCTGACACGCCATGACTGGTGTACGCTGGATTTACAACTCACTGTAATAATTCACTTTTTTAATGCATTTAATATACGGCTGCAGTTTAATGTTAAATGATGTGGAGATTATGACGTGTAAGTGAAGACCAGCCTTCCATTTCTCCATTGCCCTGTCAGGCTGGTGGTACTTCCCTTCTTGTCAACTATGTCAGCTAGTCAATGCTCATCTCAATGGATGTGAATTTAAATCCCACACAGTGTGATCCAAACCACAATAAAAAAAAGTGTAGACTATATGCAGATTAACTAGGCTGCATTATGAATTTATGCATGCCAGTGATTAAGGGTATTTTTATGGTAACAAAAAATATGCAAATATAATAAGCAAAAACCCATTGAAGTGAGACGTGGTTAGCTTGAGCAATGCATTCTGGGATCTGCATGAGTGCGATGCGTCGTCTGAGTCAGTACGGTACAACACCACAGACTGGACTGCTCTGTATCAACTGCTTTTCTACGGTAATGTTACATGGAATCTTTAAATCAACAAACGAACAAAATTACCCTTTTTAAACAGGTGGTAAACACAAGATCTAAAAATATTAAAGCAATATTTATATTTCTAAGATTATATTTCAAATATAAAAATAGACGTGATATTTATTTTTACTAGGCTGTGGGGAAAATGGTTCTGTGCCACATGTTTGCTGTTGTTCAGTGGCGTTTAGAGCAAACTGACAAGCACATTTTTACTGTCCTGATCCCTTTTACAGAGTGCTGGCGTTTGGGATTATCCGCAAATAAACTAAACAGAACGCACTGACTGGAACATTATTGGGATTGCGTCTGTCACCACAGACATGTTTTTCATGTAACTGGGTGGGAGGATGATGATGAAGATGATGACAATGACGATGACCCCAAAACCTCCCCCGCCGATAACCCGCACCCACCTGGCCACCTGGGTGGCGTATGGCAGCCATTATGTGCCAGCACCTTCACTGCACATCAGCGAAAGACGGAGAGGTGGGTGTGATGTCACTCAGGAGGGGGTGTGATGTCATTCAGCGGGGGTGTGATGTCACTCAGCAGGGGGTGTGGAAGAATATTGTGCACAGAGAGAGACCGGGGGATGGTGTCAGGAAAGCTCAGTGAAAAGCAGGTGGCTGTCTGGCAAGCATGCTTCTGCTTCATGATCAAGTAATCTCAAAATGAAACCATTTCTCTGCATGGCTGACCCTCAAAAACACTGAACACCTGCTGAGTTTAAGGTATACATTTGCTCTCCATCTCCGTTCGGATTTGAAAAGTCAGGTAGTCAGCTGTGTACATACTCATGGAAGATAAAACCCCCATCTTTCCTCACGTTTCCATTATACAAGAGCTTAGCATTTTTAACACGATGCTTTTAGCCACAAAGCAGTACTTTGCAATCTTGCATTGCATTATAATGAGATGCAGTAAGTCAGCCATGTCAGACGATTAATAACTCTATTATGAATACATTTGCATTATTTAAAAAAAACGGAACCCTGAGGTGCTAGCATGAAGGGTGATCTGAGCTGTCTGTACAGCCTCTTATGACAGGTAAGATTATGCAGTGCATGTGATATTGAACCACATGTATAGAAGCGACATGAATATTACATAGCTTTATGGTTTTGTTCAAATGGGCCCAATAAAAAAACCAAAAAGGTGTGAACAGCAGCACTTTAAGTGTTCAATTCTAACTAAATAAATGAATGAGAGACTAAGGGAGAATGTGAGAGAGAAACGCGAGCCCCGAGAAGGCTTCCATATAATTGGTTGCGCTTGCATTTGCCACAATTAAGTCACATTAAAAAAAGAAAAAACCTCCTCTTCCTTTTAACTTGGGGGGTGTGCTTTGCAGTCAGTGATAAGCGATTCAGCTCGAATGGCTGTTAATTAAATTTTAAAAGAAAGCCAGAGAGCAGAGAAATGAGAACAAAATGTTCAGTGCGAAAGGCTTTTGCCGAGGATGCAATCTTGGGTGCAGACTTCCTGTTCTGCTGTCAGATGACACTCATTCAAATGGCCTGACACACACACACACACACACATTATCATTATCAGCAACAGCACAGGCAACTTCTCAAAAGGTCACATCATGACAATTCCCTTTTCACCAGTTTGCGCAAACGGCCCCAGTACTGAAAGATCTCTCAGACTTTCTGTTTCTGGATTGGAAACAATTTAAGAGATCACTGAAGCTCATGTCTGTCATTTATGTCTATATGTCATTTAATTATCATGTATTGTGTAGTCTTAAGTTTGGCCCACCAAGGGCCAAACACCAAGGGTAATGGAAATTATCTTTGGATAGGAACACAGGCATTGGTCAGTGCATTTGTCAATCTTATGCTTGTGCCTTACACATCAGTAAAACAATAAATAAATGCGTTGGAAAGGATTGGTTCTCCATGCATTGAGTCCAGCCTCTTACAATGATTGTGCTGCAATATGTTTAAAAGAGACATCCAGGCATGGACAATGGCCATGTGTGATATTCAGAGGAATCAAAGGGCAAATGTACATCTTAGTTTAATATTTTGCAGGTTATGGAGTATATTTCCTAAAAAAAAAAACATCACATATATTAGCATATCAAAAACATTATCAAGTCTAGATATTGATCCAGTGTTTGGATCTGAGAAAGAGAGTCTGAACACGCTCAACCCAAAACACTGTCCTGGGCAGGGAGGTGTGAAGCCGGTCTGAGAAAGGTTCTGTTTATATTGATTACTGTGAGCAGCAGGAAACAGGGGCTGTGGACTGTGTAATCATTGTCAAACACAGGGTTTCAGAGAGCTGGATCAAAAGGTGTGTGTGTGTGAGTGTGTGTGTGTGTGTGTTTGTGAATGCATTGTATGCGTGTGTGTGTGCATGTATGTGTGCATGCATTGTGTGTGTGTGTCTGTGCGTGTGTGAATGCATTGTGTCTGTGTGTGCATGCATTGTGTGTGTGTGTGTGTGTGTGTGTGTGTGTGCATGTGTGTGCATGCATTGTGTGTGTGTGCGTGTGTGTGTGTGTGCATGCATTGTGTGTGCATGTGTGAGTGCGTGTGTGTGCATGCATTGTGCCTGTGTGTGCATGCATTGTGTGTGTGTGTGTGTGTGTGTGTGTGTGTGTGTGTGTGTGTGCATGTGTGTGCATGCATTGTGTGTGTGTGCGTGTGTGTGTGTGTGCATTGTGTGTGCATGTGTGTGCGTGTGTGCATGCATTGTGCCTGTGTGTGCATGCATTGTGTGTGTGTGTGCATGCATTGTGTGTGTGTGTGTGTGTGTGCATGCATTGTGTGCGCATGTGTGAGTGCTTGTGTGTGCATGCATTGTGCCTGTGTGTGTGTGTGCATGCATTGTGTGTGTGTGTGTGTGTGTGTGTGTGTGTGTGTGTGTGTGCATGCATTGTGTGTGTATGTGTGTGCATTTACTGATTTTTTAGGGCTTGCTTGCTGCTCACATGGTGCAGTTTGCGTGTGGCCTCTCCATGCATCATTCAGCTGACTGGGTGCGTCGGAACGGGCAGATAACCCTGTGCTAAATTTAACTGGGTTAAATGGGTAAAAATACCCCTCTATGGGAAGCAAAAAAATTGACAGCTGGAAAACGTGAAAGGTCTCACGTTCACATGGCGACTCGAATGCTGCTCCTTATCGGTTTACGTCACATAGCTCGAGTTGCATGTGTTTTTAATGTCCACACTGTCCAAATTGTCAGAGTGTGTCATTTTTCCTTTTCTACTACAGTCATACATTGTGTAACTAAGAGAAAGAGTTTCATGCTCCATGTAAGGACCACAATGGAAATAAGCTTCCCAGCCTTACTGTGTTCTCCTTTGAAGTTTTTAAAGTAGGTATGTGGTTGTGTCCAGCTGGAGCAGTCTGTTGCATATGTTTTTTTTTTAAATTAAAATTATCAACAAAATTAAATCAATCAATCAACTAACCCCCAGGGACACAAACCATGTCATATCTGTATGTTTTTGATGCACACCATATGCAATACAGGTGTTTCCATGTGAGAACTCTGAACTACATCCTGCAGGCCTAAAATTCAACCCCAATGCAGCTGATAACTCAAGCTAGTTTTCAGTTTCAGTAGCACAGGTAATACAGAAACACAAAAAAATCTGTCAAAATTGTCTCAGCAGATAGTTCTGTTATGGTTTAAAGAGTCACAGATTCATGTCCATGACCTTATTTTGAGAAAGTGGAACGGTTTAAAAAGTCTGGCAGAGTAGATAGAGATCGTTTTAGTGTTTAGGCCTCAGCTTGATGCACTGCTGGATATTCTGGAGATGGAAGGTTAAATCGAGAGCCAGGCTGGGCCAAAGGGCCTGTTTCTTGTTACTGTGTATGTGTGTGATTCTATGTGTGATGTTTACTGTTTAGGTGCTTGATAAATTCGAGAAAAGCGATGCAACCACAGTCAAATAAGAAGAGACAGCACAGATCTAGGCCCCCACCTGCACCAGGGTCCGATGAGGCATTCTGGTTCTGTAAGTGGGGGGAAACAGCCAATGAGGGCAGCGAAAACCAAATGGGCCCAATCAGAACTATACATGGCGGCTGCCCTTTGAGATGGCCTCTATTATCGCTACGCAGTTTCATTTTGGTTTAGTGCTGCAATATATTCATGGTATCATGGTTTTAGAACGGTTTTCTGCTGCTTTGCTAAAACAAATGCATTACTGGCTACAGGCTACAGTAGCAGATGCCACCACGATAATTCTACAGACCGAATAGTACGATGTCATTTATATTATTTATATTCAAGTAAAACATTCATTTATGGATATGTTGTGCTCTGAGGAAAGTTTCTCCATTTTTGTCCATTTTGTCCAAGGCGAGCCCGGTTTGTGTTTCTTAGCTATCTAGGCAGCGTGTTTCACAGAGAAAAACGCTGGAACAGGCCATGGGGTCAGTGTGATCATGCCTTTGCTGAAGCAAGCTTTGACAAACCAGATGAATGGAGATAAGAAATTAATTTTTCATAAGATAAACAGCACCATGCTGAAATACTGTGTTTTGCTTGTCAGGATAAAGGGAATTTTTTTATGTTGAGGTCTGGTGTAATATGAAGGCTGTAATTTAAAGAGTAAGAATTTTTTCCCCATATATAGAATCTTAGCTGCATGACCAGGGTAACACTTGAAATTACAGCAATTGAACAGAGACAAGTAGGATAACTCTCAATTAATTTATTCACATGAAATTAAAACATGCAATCAAACTGATACAATGAAAAAGTCACAAGTTACCCAGCCTAATCAATAATCTGTAATTATTACGTAATTACTTGTAATTTCCAGAAACAGAAAATCTTTAAATGTCACAAAGAAAAACAAGTCACAAAATACAAAGCACAAACCATAATCCATAATACGAGGTAATCCAATGAACAAAGTGAAAAGGGAAAATCCCTGCCTAATTATGTTCTACAAAGCCCAAATGGACAAAGCTGCTGTAAAATCAGTCAGGCTTCTTAAAGCAACAACTGGATGGAGAGTCCATTATATTCTCTCCCGTAGAGAAACTGGAGCTGTTTAAAGCATAACACACTGATTGCCTTTGAGCATTAATTACCTGCTCCTAAATTCCTGCTACTACTTCAAGGGAGTGTCCCAAAATGGGGAAGGAGATAGAAGACCAATTAGATGGACAGGAGGATACATTTTTCAAGTACTGGAATGCAATTGGAGGAGGGAGAGAAAGACAGTGCACTCTTACTTTCTGCCTCCCTCTTGCATTACATCCAAAAGACCAGCAATGAGTCTGCAATGCAAAACCATGTGAGGCTGTCAGCCATGATCAACTGCAAGTTTCTGGAGTTCATTTTCAGTAAATTGCGTGCCAAAATGTGTGTAAAAATAAACTTCTGGTCCTACAGAGCGCCAGAGCGAGGCGTGTGTTCCGTGCGGCTCACAGCGCCAGCGTAGCGTGTCGGATCGATCGGAGAGGAGACGTCTCCGCTCCGGCTGACGGCTGTCCAGGAAGCATGTCCAGAGTGGTTTCAGTGTGGCTTCGGCCTGGGCTTCTCCACCACAACGAGTGGCTCAACATCCCCGCCCAGTTTGTCCCAGAATCCTTCATCACTCTCAGTGACAGTGCGCCACGACCAAGTAAGAGTCCACTTCACTCATCCTGACATTTGTCAGCTACATATAACATACTGTAGTTCCAAAATGGCATCTCATAACAATACAAGTATGAGTTTTCCCTGACCTGTGAAAGTTCATTTCCTCCTAAAACTATTTCTCACGTCTGGTGATGTGAATTCTTGCATATGTGAAAGAGGTAAAGCAGCCATCTTGTTTTTAAAATTACTGATGGTGTTACTTTTTCCATCTGGTTCTCTGAACTCCTTTTTCACTGCTCTCTGCTTCCATTTCATGACCTTACTTGCAGTTAGGCCGGAATTCTGTAGTAATAAGCAGGAGATGTTGTGTAAGTGGGCCTTGGGCTTGTGTTCTTGCGTGACCAAGACCAGCACTGTGAGTGTCTCCTCTGTGTGTCTCGAGATCCCTCTGGGACCGGTTTGAGACAGGCCGATCCGGGCCCAGTGACAGAATGCAGACCTGGAATTCCTCCGTTGGGGGTCTTAGCTTCCTGTGTGTCCCTGGTGACCACCCCCCCCCCAAGGCAGTCCTGTGTGGGAACCAGCTGCAGCAGCTCTCTCTCCAAGCCCATACCCCCCCACCCCCAGCAACACACTCACACACTCACACACACACACACACACGAGATGTGACGTGACCAGTGGGAGGCAGCCTCGCAACAGTCAGACCTGCCCCGAAGACGTTCAACATACGAGCCCCCCCCAGCCAGAATTCTCAAGGGATTCTGGGAGTTTGCTGGACATCGATGGTTGCAGGATGGGCAGTCAGCCATCTTGGCTGTTCTGAGCAGTAGCTCGATATGGACTATTTCTTTCTTTCTACTACTTGTCAGAACGATTTTTGTATTGAGTTTTTCATGTTCATTTTTTTATGCACATACATAAAAACATCCAGTGGAAGTTCTTAAGTGCCAGATACAAAGACTTGGCGTAGGAGTGTCTTAGGAGTATTTGGTCCAGACGAAGAAGAAAGGTTTTTTCTTTTTATTTATTACATTTTTTTTTTGCATTAAACACATTTGGGAGCATGAAATAGTGCGTGGGCATTTACCGTTCCACTCCCACATTTGTTCTTTTTTAAGTACCTTTTTCTTGTTTTTTTGTTGTTGTTGTTGTTTTCAATAACAGCTGGCAGCAGCAGTTAATGAATACTGGCCCACATCTCCTTATGATCTTTCTAGTTTTGCTCGACTCAGAGTATGTTTACTTAAATGCATCTACATCTGCATAAATTCATATAAATTATACAGGTTTATACAACAAAATGACCTGTGGATTTCTGACTTCCACTGCACCAGCTCACGTCTGCCCTTTTCTCTGTTTGAACATGGAGTTCTGGGAATTTCCAGCCCCGCAGCATTGACCATTAACTTTTATGGATGAAAATGGACGTGAATGTAACCTCTTTGCCCCGTGTCAGTGTGACCTGGAAACGACATGGTAGCCAGAGATTAAAAAAGACACGGTGTGATAAACAAGCGTATGAAGGAGCGGTGCTCTTCTGAGAAGTGTGGCTGGATAGGGCTCCGCACATGTGCTCTTGACATAGAGCATCCGCCCTGACTAACTGCCTGGAGGTGCGTCATGACATGGCGGTTAGTTAAGCAGTTTGTGTGGTGGCAGAGCTGAGCGCGTTTGATGTGACAGACTTTAGGCTGAGCAGATGTATTTCTGCTTATATTACCTCTTTGAGAGCCCAGTTCTAAAAGCCATGCTCAGTGTTTTAGTCGACACAGACGGTGTAGCAAGAATGTAACGGACGTTAGATAGGTTCCAATTTCTATTTTATTCAATATTTGTTGGATAAAATGAAATTCCGCCTTTATCTTTAGTGCTTTTTATATCTGTGAAAATCTCCATACAAAATAAAGCGGGGGTTGGGTATTAGCTTTGGGCAAGATATATACTGTGCATCGTATCAGTTACTTGAATTTAGCAACTTACCGATCTCCATCTCCTCTGTCACCATCACAAAAATGAAATAAGTATATTTATCCAGGGCCACAGAAGGGGATAGTGAGAAACTGTAAAACTACCCAGTGATGGCTACGCATTTTTAATTCACATATGATCAGGGACGAGGTTTATGTTTTTTCTGAAAGTCCAGGATGGCGCAGCAGTAAGTTTTATAGGCCAATCATGTTGTGAGTTTTAAGGTGGTGTACCATGAGGCAGGTTTACTGGGTATCTGGTTAACTCTGAGTGTTAGTATTAAGAAGAAAATTCTGCTCTTCATACTGTGAATCTATGAAGTATTTAACTATTAAGCAGTTAAATTTGGTTTAAATACACAGCAACAGGTAATGGCTCTCTGTCAGCGCACTAAAGCCGCCACTTAAGCATGTTGAGCAAAGTTAGCAGGCTAACTTTTTTAGCCAAATTCATGGTGTACTGTGCTGGACAGAGGAGAGTTTTTTTTTTTTTTTTTTTACCATCTCTAGTTTATATTGGACATTTACAAAAGGAAATGAGAAAAAACCACAAATTGAGATCACTAGGGAGGGGAAAATTTGGAAAAACATTCTGGGATCCCTTGCATGGCGATAGAGCTCAGCTAAGCATTTTTCTAAGAGAAGCAGGTCCTCCCGCCTCTTCCTCGATAGTGAGACTGACGAGGTGATGCACGGTTTGCCACATCAAGTCACACAGCGGCAATGACTCTCATCCCGCAGTTCATAAACCACAGAACACCAGGGCCATAGCGCCCGAGAAACCGTGCGCGGCAGTGTCTCCATGTGTTAAGGTATGGTCACGCCTGACTTCTGAAATCCGCCTGGCACATTGTGAGTATATAGTCAGTTGTGGGCGGAGACGTAGATCCCGTTAATTCAGTTCATTCAGGCATGCCCGATTCAATTGTAGTTTTCTCGTATTGTCTCGGATGAGGGCTGCCCCCATTCATCCATAAACCACAAATGCCACCGCGACCATGGCTCTTATGTGAGATCGTGTGTGACTTCCTACATTGAGTGTGATGTCATCTGTGTTTATGGGCAGGAGGTCTGCCAACAGCACTGCAGGGGAAAAACAGCAGACAGCGAATTTGTTTGTTTGCTTGAATTATAATGTTTATTAATCATCAAGTGCTGTGGCATAATATTCTGTATAAGTAATTGCAGAGTATTCAACTTCCATAAATAGAAAAATATAACCAAGGTCCATGAACTGTAAACCACCAGAAGCACATAAACCGTTGGTTCTTGGGTTGCGAAATTGTGTGATACTCTGCATGACTCTTAGAGCTTAACAGAATGTCTCCACTTCAAGAACGCCAATTTAAAAAATGATTGAAAAAGAAAGTTCAAAACGATCATTGTTAGCTCTAATTTTCACACTGTGATTCTTGTTTCTGTGTTTCTTGACACTCTGGCATGACTGATTAGATTTTGTTTTTGTTTTTTAGCAAAACACATCATTCTCAGCCTTCATTATCGCCACCTTTCATTATTATACGTATTATGGTTTTCTGTACATCCATTTGAACGCCAGCATGAGAATCTTTGCACAAACAGAGCTCATGAAATTATCATAACGGTTCCCATGTTGGATCATCCTCTGGCGGGGTGTCGCTGAGAGTTTGGCTGGGGGGATCTTCTTCACGGCTGGGGCCTGACAGTGACTGGTACAGATCCAGACTCCTGACCCTGGGGGTGGGGGGGCGCAGGGGGCGGGGTTTGAGGTATGCCAGGGAGGGGGTCATGGGAAGCCACTGTCTGGGGTCATCCGTCATGTTTGTTTTCCTCCCCCCCCTAAATGATGACCATTGCAGCTGCTCCCAAATTATTTTTATCCCTCTTCCGGGGGCCAGGGAGGGATGTGAATCTGGTGGCCTTCGGTTTTGGGCCTTTCGGTATCGCCCGGCGCTGGTGTTCCTGTGGGCTTCTCGCAGCCTTGCCATCGTGCCAAAACCCGACAAACCGCCCGCTCCCCACCCCGTCACCGCAGAGCCGCAGAGCTGCCTGCCATGGGGCACGTACTGCTGTTGAATGTTTTTAGCCACCAGTTTCTGCCTATTTCTACCTAATCCAGAGGACTGGAGAACCATGGGGTGTGTGCCAACCCAGCACCTGATTCAAGTATTCAAAAGCCCATCAGTAGCATTATTCCAGGTGTGCGTGTGTGTGTGTGTGTGTGTGTGTGTGTGTGTGTGTGTGTGTGTGTGTGTGTGTGTGTGTGTGTGTGTGTGTGTGTGTGTGTGTGTGTGTGTGTGTGTGCGTGCGTGCGTGCGTGTGTGTGCGTGCGTGCGCGTGTGTGTGTGTGCATGCGTGCGTGTGCGTGCGTGCGTGTGTGTATGTGTGTGTGCATGCGTGCGTGCGTGCATGTGTGTATGTGTGTGTGCGTGCGTGCGTGCGTGCGTGCGTGCGTGCGTGCGTGCGTGCGTGTGCGTGCGTGTGTGTGTGTGTATATATACACACACACACCTGGAATAATGCTACTGATGAGCCTTTGAATATTTTCAATTTACATATATATATATTTTTCAGTGTGTTGTGGATATATTGTATACTGGGTTGGAATAAACCCTTCACATCCTTTGGCCTCATAGATGCGAGCTTCCTTAGCCTCTGGCATAACGTGTTACGGCATTAATGTCAAGGAGCTTGAACATGAACTCAGATTCTACCCTCAATGTCTGAGTAAACAGACTGCAAACTCCAAGAGGGGAAGCCTCAATAAATAAGACTGATGCATCGGCCTTTTCTGTTTATATTTCTCAAGGGTGCAGCTTTCTTCCACGGCAAATTAAGTTAGAGGGATAACTGTGGAACAACTTATGAATGTCCTTGAAAAAAACAGCTCCATGTGTTCTCACTAACATGTCTTTTTTCACATCAAGACCATGTAAAGGGATTTTTTTGGGATATTACGGACAGAAACGCAGCACTCCCAGCAAACTGAATTCCATAACAATAACTGAGACAATGTGAGTGACTTGGAGCCAAATATGCCTTTTAAGGACTCCAAATCGGGCTACCGCTACTCGAAATCTCTCATTTCCAAACAGCTCTCACTCGCTGATGCTATCTTAACCCTGCTAAAGGAGACAGATCCTTTTAAGCTTATAAGGGAAAAAAGTGCACGGACAGACAGATTAGTTAGATTAGGTTTGAGTCTCCACTGCCATGGGAAAAGAAAGTAAAACATGCTGAAGGAAAGCAAAAATATCAATGTGGTATTTTAGTGAACTATACTGTATGTCCTTGCGCATAACTCAGCATTATGTCATAGAAAGGGTTTTTTGGTGATGCAGTAATGTGGGTACATTGTACAGATTAAGACATGTCAATTACTGACAGAATACAAAATGGACGGATACAATGCTATCAGTAGAATTCAGTAAACCTGAAATCAGATCTGTACTATTAAAGACGACATGGATGCTGACAGAAAGATTAGTTACAGGACCCGACTTGGCTGCATCGGTGTCAGAAGTAGGGTAAGCCCACATGAATCAACCCAACGAATGCTGACAAAATGCTGGAAAAATGCTGGTAAGGCAGGTATAGCGAAGCAGCCATCACAGTCACACACAATAGGATTAATGGAGGTAGAGGAGCATTGCGGTCTTGAGGAGATACAATGGTGCTGGTCTCGTGGCGAAGTGGTAATGTCACTGCATTGTGGAACGGGAGCCTAAGGTCTGATCCCCAGTCTGTTCACATACTCATCCCTCTTTCCCCTCTTTCTAACCCTCACTCGTAAATTAATAATTACAGGAAAAAGGAGGATGCAACATGCATTTTTCACACTTATTGCAGAATTTCCCCAAAGAGCAAAACCAAATGGATTATCATTCATTAGTGACTGTTTCCGGCAGTAAATTTGAAAATGACTCACTGCATGTCTTTTCTATGAGGATACAGTGACCGCCTTTCTGCTTAGGGTCATTGTTATCCATTACCTTGTTCTATGTCCCAGCGAGCTGAATGAGACCAGCTAAAAATACTTCACATGAGGTCGCCTCGTCAAAAATGTGCGGTCGTGGTGCAACCACAGCAACAAAAGACCGGTGATAGAATATGATTACTGAGATCTGGTCCACAGCGTTGCTTTTCTTTGCATTTTTTGAGGGTGAAAGGCTCGGCGCACGTTTCATGCACCAGGTGGCCGTGCTGTACAGTCATGCCCAGTCTCCATTCTGGCCCTCGGTGGCAGAATGACCCCCCCACCTTCAGCTGAATCCTCTCCCCCATATGCCAAGCCCCCCACCCTTCATCTCTATGTGCGTCTTGGAAAAAGCGTTTAACCCCTTTCTCTCCACAGGCACTCATAAGCCTGTAAAAATGACTGTAACTCATTCATGTCTGTTTTTATCTTCAGACTCATGAGTTCTTCTGATCTGTCCCATGGCTTCATGCCGCTACATTACACAATTATTGCACTCGTTGTTGTTTTTATACGTTTTTATAAGTTATTTTGATTGAAAGTATCTGCTGAATGACAAAAATTTAAGATGTAGAACTGCAGACTTCAAAGATTTTTTACAGTAACCTTTCTGCCTTTGCCTCAGTGAAGTTCATCTTTGATCCGCTTGTTTTTAAAGGCCTCAGGCATGAATTTCATACAGTTAATTTATGACTTAGCTATGAACTATAACTACACGATAACACACCGTGAAACAATATGCTTAGTAGACCATACATATCATATATCATACATGAATGGGATACATATTATTTATTACATAAACATTCTGTATAGAATGCTACAGTAAAAGTAAATAAATGTATTTCATAAACATGCATACCCAGTCTTGCCAAATGCGCACTGTCTTAAGTGCATTTCTTATCTTATATTTTCCAAAAGTACAAAATGACACGCTATAATATATAATATAATATATAATATATTGTTGAAGTAGGAAGATTTACATGGAGTACATGATCTTATCTACACGGATATACAAAGTACAGCTATGTCTATCAAAACTCATTCAAGTTTTTATTCTGCTTTTGACTGATCGTGATGTAAAATCTATTTTCAGCCTTTTAGCATGTTGTGGGTCTAGGTATATGTGGAGTCTAGCCTCAGTGCTGTATAGTAGAACACAGTATTTCTTACTTTGAGAGAAAAAAACACAGTCCCATAACAGATGGCCTTATGCTAAACACACACTCGTCAAGTTGCTATGAATTTCAACCACATTCGTTGTAAGGAAGGACTATATCGCCAGCTGTCAGTGCAATAAATGAATGTGTCAGCTTCTGTATGTGTGTTTTAGTGTGCCTGAAAGGGAGAAAGACAGAGAGATTATGGGTGTGAATGACCATGTTAGAATCATAAAAAAACTTAATATAACCTTTGGAGTTTTCTCCATGAACAGAAACGTTATAGCATATATTTTGAGTAGTTCCAATGTTTCATCATGCTGTGACTAATCAAACATTATCATAGAATGTGTGACCGATGTGTGAGTAACACTTCCAATGTCTGTCTGTCTCTAAAAGTGCCTTTCTGGAGCAGTGATGGTCAGGACCCCAATCAAACAAAGTTTATTTCTTGAGAGACAAATGCATTTCAATCCAATCAGAGTTTGTTCTTCTTATGGGCATGTGCGTCCATTTCAGAGCAAAAAGGACACGTGCTAAAGGCAAGTCTGCCTGTCTACAGTAAAATAGAAATACCGAAGTAGAGGTATGTTGTGAAGTCAAGGCTGTATCGATTGAATGCAACCTAAAGTATTTTTTCTGTGTTTACATACGGTACAGCTCACCTTGAGCCAGGTGTCTGTGAGTATGTGCACCAAATATATTGGTATGTTGAATTGAGCGCCCCTGACGGTGTGGGCAATCTGTAATTGGAGAGATGTCCGCAGTGGAGGAAGTTGGGAGGTTAGCCACATCCTCCTGAGTCTGTGTGGAACCTGTCACTGAGACGAGGCAGATCGGGTCAGGATGGGGAAGAAGGGTAAAGTAATAAGAGGATGAAATAAATAAATAAAAGCACCCGCCATGTTTGTGTATGTGTAAGTTGTAACGTGTTGGCAGAGAGCTGTCCCGAATCCACCCCTGCTTCATATCCAGTGTCACCGTCCCTGGGGAGGGGGTTTGACCCCGCTGCCAAAACGCTCTGCTTCTCTCAAGACGCTCTGTTTAGTCTCCTCGCAAAACAGGACATATTCTCTCCCCAGAACATAAACACAGCAGAATGCAAATGGCGAGCACGTAGTAGGGTCTGCTGTTTAGATAAATACAGTACTATCCAGACTGCCAGTAAGAGGTCAGGCCCTGTGTTCATGACACATAAAGGCGGGAGTGCTGATCTGGGATCAGGCGTGTCTTTAATCTCATGATAGAAATGGTTAGGATATGGGAAGGGGGAACCTGATCCCAGATCAGTGCTTTGACTCTGTGAAACTTTCTGAGTGAGGCCTTGGTGTGAGTACACCTGATCCAAGATCAGCAAACTAACTCTCACTTGCTTCACAAATATGGTTACTGATCTACGATTTCTGGCTCTTACAATATGTATCTGAGCAGCAGAAGAGCAGGAAGGATCAGCTAAAAAGTGGAGCTGATCCCTCTCCAGATCTTCTTCCCTGCTCTGTCATGCTTCATGAATACATGCCCTATAGGCTGTTCAGCTGGGATATGCTGGCTGTTCCCTCTTAGCATTCACTGAACTCTTCCGCATTTCCAGCCGATCATTACGCCTGCTGTGTCCACAGCACGTCCTCAAGCGAAGGCCGAGGACGCCCACAAACAGAACACCACCGTCCCCAGAACGAGAGAGCTAGCTCAGAGACAACTGGTCACCCAGGAGAGGAAACATCTTCTGTCTGAGGAAGAAAAACTGTTTTATAAAAACACATAAAATATCTGTTGGAACAAACCTGGCTGTTGGGTATTTAAATATTTCAGCATACAACGAACACAGCCCTGCGGAGATGGGAAATGTAGTGGAGTATTTTGAAGCACAGCCCTGCGGAGATGGGAAATGTAGTGGAGTATTTTTAAACACCACAATATATGAGCAATTACACAAATGACTGCTTTTTCCAGATTGCACAGTTTATTTAAAAACAATTCTGTAATATTGTTTTAACTATATTTTATATTATTGGTTTTTGGATTGTTCCATTTAATTATTATTTAATACCAATCTTCTATTTTTTTACTTTGGTTTTCAAAATCCACTGAGACCAACAAAAAATTCTAATAAACAACAAACCACGAATGAAATGGATGTTTTCAGTCTCCTCGCACTTTTTTTTTTTTTTTTTTGTCTTTGTTTCATTATCGTGTGAAAAGCCCAGCAATGGTTGACTAACAAGCAGACCAGACCAGCCTTTAGGGAAACAGATTATCTGCCCACACGTTCCGTGCGTCTCATCCCGGTCATATTTATCTTCTATAACAGGGACTCGCTGTGGAACTCGAACCTTCTGTTCGTGGAGCTCGTTAGTACAGTACATTAGGGAGAGATTACTCATTCATTATCTCCACTCGTTTTTTACGCATGGCCGAGCTGTGCATTCACAGTAAGGGGGTGAACAGTCCGATAATACACAGAAGCAGTGTGCGCAAACGCTGAATCAATTCAGGCGTTTTTATTAGGACTGTAGCAACGTTACTCAACTCAAAGCTGCGACGCGATTGGCTGATCCAAACACAGCATGCAATTTACACCTTATCGATAAAAAGCTCTTTAATATGGAAAAAGGTGACAATTAAACAGAAACAAATCACTTCCCATTGATTAAAAATACCATTAAAATTTGATAAAGGGGTATCCCTTTGTAGTATTGCTTGAGAATACAATGTGAGAAAATCAAATTTTGATATGAAGATGAGAGAATAAAATGAAGCCGCTCGCCAAGCAGGTAGCGGGTCGCTGGAAAACAGATGGATCGCCCTGAAAGCCATATTGTTTGATTAATGCAAACTAAAGTTCACTGGAAATGTAACATTTTAATGTATTTAAACGTCCCTCTGGCTAATGTATTTGAAACTCAGCCGTTCTGCTGAGATAGAGATAGTGGACATTGTGTGGTTCCGTCACCGATCTAAATCTAGTGTGAGAATGTTTAGTGGTGGCCGGGGTGAAAGGGTGGAGGGGAAGGGTGAATGGGAGGGGGGTGCGTGGGTGGTACTTGGGCAGGGGTGGGGGGCACGGGAGAAGCTGGAAACTCTCAGTCTAAAGATGAAATACGCCTCTGGTTAAAGATGTTGAATCAGCTGGTCCTCCATGCAGCTGTTTGTCTGGCGCGCTGCTCTGCGACACGGAAACCCAGTTTTTCCACTGCCCACTGTCATACTTAAACCGCGCAACAGCTTAAGAATATATAATAACAAAATCATGCCATTTAAGGACAGTCTACCAGAGGACAAGTATGTACGCTGCTACAAATTACCAATTAGCTAATTAGCAGCGGACGTGGGTTCGCTTGTACATTAGACCACGGTAAAGGTCATACAAATACATAATTATGCTTATGTCTTACAGCACAGAGGCCAACCCGGCTCCTGCAGGGCCCGGGTACATGCTGGTGTTTGGTGCCGCCAATAAGATAATTAGCTGTATGGCTGCATACGCCTACGCAAGTTCACTGGTAGATCAGACTGTAGTAAAAGGTTCACACAGGGACAGGAATACAATCCTCAGCTGTTTGGAGCTATTCAAAGGATGTAGTTATTTAGTCAGTAGTAAGAAATAAATGATTTGGCTTAAGTGATTAAGAGCAGAATTTGACGGAAAATAAAAAGTACATGCCAGAGCGTGTCTGAAATCACTGTGATATCTGCATTAAGTCAATAGCAGTGAACCAGGAAGCTCTTCAATACAGTCTCTGTGTGCTTCAGGTTGATTTACTTCCATTTATACAATTCAGAGTCGTAATGTTGCATTTCCTATCTGATGTGCATAAAGTAAAGCTCATACAGGGTTAGGAGACAGATACAGATAACGAGAGTTTCGCAGCCCTTTTCTAAAAGCCATTTTTATGTGACAGCATCACCTGCTGGATAATTTTAAGTACTGCAGTTTCTCAAACATCGAACGGTACATGTGCTCCTTCAAAAAGCAATTCTAGTGCTTCATTTTAGAAAATACCCTCTTGCTTATATTAGTTTGCTGAATATTTAAAAGGTTTCACTCAAGCTGAATTTTTGCACCCTTGCGTAGCCTCTCTTTCCAGGTGCACGGATGTGATTTATCCAAATTTCTTCTTAAAAAAAAAAAGGTCATAGTAATTCTCAAACCTTAAATAGTCACAATAAGAGTACCAGGACCTGGAGTTGCCATAGCAGCACAGAAAGGAACTAAAGGGATAATAATTGTTTCTATAAAAAAATAAGCTGTTAATAGTTATTGATGTTCATGGTTCCTGTATTACTTGAGAGTTGGATGAAAATGCAAAGGTGTCGCAAGGAATTCTGGTCCATGAAATGTCCCAACCTGGTAATAACGTTGGAACACATGATTCCTCCAATTCATGCAATGACGCTCTCATTTCTATTCATGCTGCAGGCGCACCACTAATCGCACACTGTCTATGACGCTGGGATGATACAGTCAGCGTACCTTCAGTTCGTGCCACCACAGGCACCCAACATGGCCAGAGAGGGCGCTATGGCGATGAGACCAACGAACTTAGCTGGCTTACCCCCTATCATTCCCGGTTGGCCGATGGTCTCGGTAACCAGAGAATTTCTGGGTTATTTCTGATCTGGACAGTTTTGGTGATATTTCTGCAACATCTGTTTTGCATGGATAAAAGAAATCAATGAGTGATTATTCATAGTTTTCACTACACTTTCCCCTCTCCCCCGTTTACACTGCTGTCCACTCAGGTTTGAAAGGGTGTGCTTTCAAACATCATTACCGGTCCTAATGTGAGCTCCTCGCCCCACGCCAAACTGGAGGGGTCATTAAGTGGATGTTCCCTCTGAGTGGAAATATCTGTGGGAAGCGGAGTCGCAGGACTTTCCTAAACACTCCCATATGCTCGGGGCTTTGAGCTCTTTCTCTTTTCCTGCCACGTCAGGGTTTTTAAAACAGCTGAGCGGTTGAGCCTGCACCTCATGCCGAATTAAGCCTTCTGCTTCCTTACTTTTATGGCTCAAAAAAACCTGGTACACCAGCAGTCTTTCGCTTAACTCTGCATCTTGGTTTGTCATCATTCTCTTCAATGTCTTTACTCATGGTATATCTAATGCCATTGACTGTCATTCCACATTCTGTTTTTAGATGGCTTTACTTTATTAGATTAGCTAGGCCTTTTCCTCTTTTTCTTAATATCATCACTTCTCTCAAAAGCACTTGGGTTTAAAAGCATGCAGTAGATGCAATAATGGTATAATTGTTATTATAAGTATGCTACGTACTTCAGAGCTGTGCTTAAAATGTTAATGGTATTTTGAAGTACAATCTAAAAATAGGTGCAAAATAGTGCAAGGCAAAGAAAAGGAAAACAAATGCATAGTGTGCAACTTCAGAATAAAGGAACAGACCCAAACTCATCAATCACTGCCTCTGTACAGCAGAGCCAATCAGGATGCAGGATGGTATGAGGTCATACTGAACGAGCAGGGGCTGCTGGCAGCTGTGATTGGCCAGAAACTGTATGGTAGAAGCCAGATGTAAAGAGGAGGAGGAGTCAAAGCAGGGAAGGTAGCAGATTGAGAAGTGGGATGAAATAACAGTTTAAAACACTTTAGCCTCTGTGATACAGAGCCCTTGAGCTCCAGACTGCAATAAGACCATCTGGATTTCATCTGGATTGTTTTCAGGCCAACGGACATTTGGGACACTCTGGTTCACAAAACTGGCCTCTTAGTGTTTTTCTAAATTGTGTGAAGGCTTCCAAGCCATGCAACACCCAGACCTGAGTCAAAACACTTAATCTGGAATTCTTTTAACCCCATAGACAGCAGTAAAATTCATATGGAGTTTCAACAGTTTCTCAAGATCTCAGCCATCAACTGTCACTCATGACTCTCAAGCTCTTTCAACCAATCACCATTCCTAGCTCTTTAGCTCCTCCCATAAAACACAATTCCTTTCCCTCATCACCACACAGGACAGTCAGACCCCTGTGAAAGATTTTATTATGCCAAGAAAAACAAAAAAAAAAGTGGAAAAAGCCCTAGACAACTGCAAAGATCTTGTGAAGATGTGAAGATACTGTTGATAGGTTTCAAATTTAAGTTTAGGAGGCACAAAGTGTTTATTTACTGCTCTTGCCTTGCATTTATTGGTGGATATTTAAAAGGACTAAATTCATATTGATTGTAATGTGTTAAGCTGTCAAATGGATATAAACACTTCTTAAAACAAAATTTTCTACCCCTGGATGAGGTAAGGAAGTGATTCAGATAGTAGATTCTGCACATACAGTACACATTCTGTGAATTAAGATGTATAAAACTGAAGCTTCACTCAGGGAAGTACATGGCTTGTTTAACCAGTCACAGCTGTACCAAACAGACTCAGAGGTTTTACAGAGTGTAGTAAACCTAGTGATAAGAAACCATATTGAGGCCGGACCTTCCATTGAAATACACTGGAAAATTGCAAGATTTCATACCCAATTAGAAATTCTTGTTTGAGAAATACAAAATTAGTTTAACCCTTATATTTCCTTGATATCACCTTCCTGTCACAGTGCAGGGGGTCTGGGGATCTCCAGAACCCCAATCAGATCAGAGAAAAGAGAGAAAAAGGGTTAAGAGATGAAAAGCTCACTTCCATCTGGCACTAACCTCAGAAGGCAAACTATTTGTTGATGTTATGAATTGGTTTGTGCTGTCAATATGCATACACTAGTTCAGTTTATATTTTATGTATTTCATTAATAAAAACCATTTTAGACCATAGCACCTATGATCCTGGACCTTTGTTCTCAATATGGCGTCCTTCACTGTATGTCAACCTGAGACGTGTTTGCCAAATTGTACATTATCAAGAGCTCTGCGACTCTGTCACCTGACATCAGAAGCACTGCCTCGCTTTGCATTGTGGGTCTAATTGTGGATGGGGGTGTAGATCCTTTTGACCTTCATGGTGACGGCCTTGATGCTGACGGCGACGCCGCTCTGGGTCCAGGTGTCCCAGCGGATGTGGGGCTGGGGGGAGAGCTCGGCGTCCAGCGGGCTGCCGTTGAGGTTAGACAGACCACAGCTGTTGAACCACCAGCCCGTGTTGTTCTGCCGCGCGCTGCAGCTCTCCGCCGCCTGGCCCTCGAACGTGCACAGCGGCCTGCAGCCATCGTTGTCCACGTCCGACGTGCTGAACGGCGCCGTGTCCTGGTTCTGCTCCTGGGAGAACCCACGGAAAGCATCACCTGGTGGGCCCAAAAGTTGTGTTAATAACTTACACTGCTGTATTCATAGACCATTTATAACACATTTATACTCTATGTATGCTGTTCTGGCATCTACAAAAATAATAAAAGTAATGAATTAATGAACAATACAATAAATAATAAAACATTTTAAAAAACTATTATGTTATGATCATCATGATGATGAGAGTCTTAGGTATCGGCCAAAGCTTAAGAGCTATGCTATACCACCTATACAGCTCCATCATGTTGAAGAAATAAAAAATACATTTCTCATCTTTCCCCACCATTTTTTTCCATTTCATTGTTCACAGGCTTAAAGATGTCCTTGCTTTTGACTGGCCCTACTACTAATCTACACAACTTCCTGTTGTGCATTATTACTATTGTATTTGTTGTTGCTGTTACTTATAATACACTAGGACCACTCCTCTCTTCACTCCCCACCTCTTTTTGTACAAGAGACTGTAACCTTTCACCCCTCACTCTATTATGACATCATATTAGAGCTGTCAGTAGTACCTGCACACCCTTCTCACTGCAGCCAGCTCTCTTAATTCAGGAGAGTTCAGGCTAGCATACATGTGCCCTGAGGGGCATGGAGGCCAGCCTTAATCTCATGGGAAACAATGTCCAGGCAATCACTGCTGTGCTCTGTGCTTGTGGGAGGAGCATGTGTACTGACGGACAGCTGTGCACTTCAATAAGTCATTCCGCGGTATGGACTCCAGTGAAGGGTTTACAGCCAATCATTACAGTTATTGGTCCCTGTGGAAACATGCCTTTACACTTGGACTCCATTTTACAGCGGCAATAGAGGGACGGCATTTGACTGAAAGTTTGCAGGTTCAGTTCTCAGCAAGCCAACCTCCTTGAGCAAGCTACCTCACCTGAGTTGCTACAGTTAATACTGGGTTATGTAAATGGAGAGTGTTTAGAAATGTAAACCCAATAAATCTCTTTGAGCATGAGTGTCAGCTGGAGGTTTACAGTGGGACGTGTATCTGTAGTGACTCACAAACTTGTTTGCATCTTCTGCCTTTTACAAGTGCATATTTCATTTTTAAATGTTTTGTTTTCCTTTTGCTCTTTTCTTTTTTCCCACTAATAGGAAAATTTTGTGAACTGTGTGAATGCTATTAGCCCTGTTCCGCCGCCAACCTCCCCCAAAGACATTACAGTTAGACATTTAGAAGCACCCCTACTTGGAGTGAATTACTCAGCTACATTTCTCATGTACAAAACCCATTCGTACAGCTAATATTGTGAAGTGAAGTGATTCAGGGTGCGTGCTGTTTCAGGGTTCAGTGGAAGTGTTCCTCCAGGGATCTGAGCCTCTGAGTTATGGTGAGACTGCAGTTTACTGGCCAACACACTATTTCACCCCAGTGAGGTTGAGCCAGTGCGGATCTCTGGCCCTATCTGGTAACAGCATGGCTGGAACCCAAATGTCACCATAAACACACACCTTTCCCTGTGCTCCTTCCAGGGCATTTTATGCTTTTTTATGATTATGTGATAGTTATGATTATATGTTCATACACATTTATATATACTTATTATGTGCTCTACATGTGTACATGTCAGTGTCTAAGAAGAACGTTTAAGCCAAATAATTTATAAAAATAAATAGCCCATAAGGAACCTTTATTTCTAAGAGTGTTCTAATCCAACTTCCTTAAAGCTTTAATAGATAAATTGAGTTTGAATTTGCACAGTGTTCTACAAGAGCGCTGTCACAAAGAAGCTTTAGACCCCCTTAAAGACCCCAAAAGAAAGCCTGCAGCATTATTTATTGAGCTGAAACTGTGATGTATGTTTAATACTGTGTTCATTTGTAAGCTTTTGTATTTATACTTCTGCGACTCGACCTCCCCAGTGTAGGGACGGTAACGTTTCACTGCCCTGCGCTCACCTGCGCTGCCTGCGTATCGCCCAGGTGAATGGCAAAGTTTCACTGCCCTGCGCTCACCTGCGCTGCCTGCGTATCTGCCCAGGTGAATGGCAAAGTTTCACTGCCCTGCGCTCACCTGCGCTGCCTGCGTATCGGCCCAGGTGAATGGCAAAGTTTCACTGCCCTGCACTCACCTGCGCTGCCTGCGTATCTTTCCAGGTGAATGGCAAAGTTTCACTGCCCTGCACTCACCTGCGCTGCCTGCGTATCGGCCCAGGTGAATGGCAAAGAACTCCTTTTCGTCATCGATGCGGAAGTCATCATAAGAGGCGTAGGCGGTGGTGTCGTCCTGGGAGACCAGGGCGACGTGCAGCTGGAAGCGAGCGTTCTTCTGATTGACAATGCTGAACAGCTTCCTGAGACCCAGCCAGTGTTCCCCTAACACACACACACACACACACACACACACACACACACACACACAAAGACCCGAAATATCTCAGGCTAGGGGCAAGCCACCCTCTCCTTACAGGAGAACTTCACTGCCCCCACTTTCCTTCCTACTTTCAACTTTCTGACATTGGCCAATACAATCTGATCAATACAGTCTGACAAAACAGGGCTATAGGGATACATCTATGCTCATCTTAACTTTTATCACACTGTATTACAGTTTTTGTGATTTTAGGACCAGTGAAAACAATGTTTAAAATATATTGTAAATTTGTACATAGTTTAAAACATGTTACATATGTACTACATTTTAAAGACAGAAGGAAAATGTGTATAGTCTTTGACATATGAAATACAATGTAAACAATTTAAAATGATAAAATGCTATTTTTTTAGGGTATTTTTCCAGGTAAAGACATGTCTTGCTCGTTGAGAGATGCTCAGGTGTGGACTGGCATTACCTGGCAGATGCCCAAATCCATCAGCGTAGTCTGTCCATGCTCGTTTGAAGTCCGTCAGTCCGTCTGTCCTTCTCTGGATGACCGTCCATCCACCCCCCATGTAGTCCATTTCACAAATGCCTGTGCCATGGCAGTGCAGGTAAAGGTTAGGGATAATGGCTGTAACTTTAGGGGTTGCAGGTTTGATTCTGCACTGCTCTTGTAAAATGCCTGTGCCGTGGCAGTGCAGGTAAAGGTTAGGGATAATGGCTGTAACTTTAGGGGTTGCAGGTTTGATTCTGCACTGCTCTTGTAAAATGCCTGTGCCGTGGCAGTGCAGGTAAAGGTTAGGGATAATGGCTGTAACATTAGGGGTTGCAGGTTTGATTCTGTGCTGCTCTTGTACCCTTGAGGAAAAGGTACTATACTTGAATGGCTTCAGAAAATATCCAGCTGTACAAATGGATGGTGTATAAGCTACGTTGTGCTGGATACGAGTACGGTGTAATGTAAAAATGGCCTGTGTGTTAAAGGGTTACTTCACTCAAACGCACGACGGATGCTACTACACAGTCCACTACACAGTGAGCTAATTAATTCCTAGTGTCTCAGGGTGTTCCTCTTCAATGTATCTCCCTTTTTTCACCTTGTGTTTGGATTTAATTTTTATCTCTACAAATGGCTGCAACAGCATGGATTACTGTATTACATCATTTTGATGTCAAAATGAGGCCCTGCTGTCATGATGGTGTTCTTGTTCTAAAACAGCTGGGATAATTGAAACCGATCTTTCTTCCTTCTCTATAATCATTTAATTTTGTACACATGTATATCCTTATAAATCTAAAATGTTTATTTAATCGGTGGTTGACATTTCCAGAGAAATGCTTGGAGCTTTAAGCTAGTTACCTCAAAAGCAAAGTCTGTGTCCTCGGGCTGGATAATGTAGATTCCACTGGGGATCTTAGAAACAGCGTCCATGGTCTCCTGGATGTCACTGCAGTCCCGCCCTGGTGAAGACACCAGGAAAGGTGATGAACAACAAAGAGGGGGGGAGAGTGAGGTTTGACGAACCTCATAATGGGCTTGTTGCTAAAGAACAGGAAGACACTAGATTACCACTTCTCTACATTAAGGTATTCCCAGCTCACAGAGTGCACACCCCCAGTGTTTTGGGGGGGCTGCAGTTTCTGCAGATATTTACAGTGTCCTTTCAATAAGCAGCCAGTTCAGGCTGAGAATAAACTGTGCGGGCTCTTCAGCCTATAAATGAGTTGAGTTCAGCAGTTACATGCAGAACTGCACCAATAACCAGCACACATTCCATATGCGATTGTTTGTCCATGTCTGAGGCACTAGATTACACCCACTGAGAGTCTTAATGTGCACCTCACAGGGCAATTCAGGCAAAGACAGGCCAGGTTGAGCACAGAATTGTGGGAAAAGAACCCTGCTGCGCCCAAAAAGCGGAGCAGACACATTACACCAGCTGTCGGGAATTCTGGATTTTTTTTGGACGGCCGCCATTTAAAGAATGAGAAAATGATACCTCTCCTCTGGCTGTTTGGAGAGAGTCAGCCAGCAGGAAGTGACATCACAGAGAAGCAGCATTCCTTCACTGCAGGAGATGCCAGCGAGGGAAAGTGACACACAACAGATCGGCCTTCTCCCGTAGACGTCTGGCTGTCGTCTGGTGGGCTTTTTTTTCTTGGTTTTTTTACACTTGGTGCCAGGAGCACTCATTAAAAGGTAGAAAGTGAGACAGCTGCCCGGACTCCATGACACCATTTGACCCTTCAGTTAACTGCCAGTAAAGGTGCAAAGCAATAAACAGCCAGTGAAGTCTCATTGAAAGTCACAGAGGACACATTACTAGCTTTGATGTCCATTTAGTCTGATGCATATTTACAGTGGGAATTCAGGATGGGAACTTTGCTAAATGTGAAATGTAAGAACTACTCCATCAGGTTATCTCCTTAATTATTAATGCATGGATAAAACGCTCATCCAAACATTGACGGTGAATATTCAAAAGTGTTAAGATTCATCAATCTTGTGTGACTTGTATTTAGATACCGAAGCATTCAGGATCACCACTGATAGGGGGCAAAATGTCCTGCTTTTATACAGCATGTGAATCACAGTCCAGAAAGTCATGTCATTGAACATCAGAGTGTTTTTGTTGCATGTGAGCTCTGGGTTGCAGTATGAGGTCGCATTAAGTGCCTGACCCTGAATGGTGAAGCTCTTCTCCAGCTCCTTCACATCGTCACCTGCATGCATTAAGACATGCAATTAATGTAGTTATATAGTAAAGGGCCAGAAGCATGTTTGGTGTTGCAGTATCAGGGTCTCCAACCCCTGCTTTATGGCATCAACCTCCTGCTGAACACAGAGGCCTTCTGGGCTGTTTCACAGCACACCTCCTACAGCTCCCAAACCTGCAGCTCCACTCACTGCAGAGAAACACCCTCTGACTGGGGACTGTTTGCCGTCTCGTGGACCCTGAGCTATGCCATGTAATAATGTAATCCAGCCTGCATGCTCACGTGCGTTTAACAAGGTGTGCTGACTGTGTGAAATTAAGGCATCAGTGAATGCAATTAGCCCATGTGCGTGCGCTAACAACACGTGAGAGGGCTGTGTCTATTTACTTTGCCCGTTATGAAACATGCACTTGATTTATATGTTTGTGGACACGTTCTGCCACCTGCTCGTTAAGCATGCTGCACTGGGGACATTTTTTGTGTACTTTTTCTTCAGCGTATTTGCTTAAGAGGCCAGCATCCACAGCATATGGACTTTCAATAAAACTGGGTATAACAATGTGTTGTTGGCACAGTCATGTGTTGGTTACATGCTCACATGGGCTGATTACATACAAATCAGCTAACTAATGATATGTTGCAGGGTATTTTAATGCAGTAATGTTTTAATTGCAATATAATGCCATGTATTTTATTTGAGAGACTTTGTATTACAGATACAGATAACAATAATTTCATGAGATCTGGGGATATAAAGTAGACTAAAAAGAGATACCCATACAAAGTATTTAATTCTCCCAAACAATCAATCATTTTGACATGTAAAGGTATACTTGATAAAGACCTGAACAGTCTGACAATTTTGTTTACACTATTTAACCTGACTGGGAGAATTCATCACAGTGTGCGTGTACCATTTTTTCAACCATTGACAGGAAAACAGTGCCCTCAAATAGCGGAATATGAGCAGTCTCCTTTATGGCGAATTTGGGTTGCGTCTGTCCTTACCGTGTGACGGCACGGGCTTCAGAGAGAACACGTCGGCGCTGCGACTCAGGGCCTCGTTGCTGAGCGACTGCACCTTGCTCATCAGCTCCCGGATCTTTGAGGACACAAAAGCACGCGGCCTCAGCGCCAGAACATCCAGCAGCAGGGCTTCCAAACACACCACAAATTTGGCACAGACTAAAAAGGGATAATACTCCCGGCCAACAATTCTTGCTTCCCAGAAAACTCCTGGAAAGTTAGAGTAAACATTCCCAACGAGCACAGGAGTCCTTTGTCTTGGACATCACTTGAATTTTAATCTAAAGCCACAAAGAACACTGCAGGAACAGTCTAAGAAAATGATTTCACAATTCTGCTATTTCACAGGGGGAAAAGTATTTGAACTGAGTAATTCATTTAATTTGAATTATATGCATCACAAAACATTCTGAAACATTCTGAAAAGATCATTAACACAAACCCAACATGATGGTTTTCACAGCTAAACGCTGACCGTAACGGGATGTAACTGGTAACTGGTGTAGAAGATGAAGATGTATTGAATTGTTGTGTAACTTTGTCACCCTCCAATTTTCATGTTATGCCACAGTATTATATAAAAACTACATTATACTATTTATACCTAACATTAAATATCCGACAACAAACAACAGAAAGTTGTGGTTTACAATTAACAGGAAATAATGAACTAGCAGTGTGAAAAGGGCATAGTGATTCTGATCGGTATGGCCAGTAGGGTCAGTGTCCATTACATTTATATTTAGTCAGTTTAAGAAATTCCCTGACAATTATATTCCTTCATTAAAACCTCCATGACTGATATGACACTGATATAACATTATTGCCATTTTAAGTTCCTAAGCTGCCCCCGGCTGATCCCTGCTGGGAATCAGGTTTCATTTCACCTGAGAGGAGAGGAACTCCAGGGATCTCTGCTGCTCATCCATCATATCTCTGATCAGCTTCCTGGTGCTCCGTGTGTACGAGACCAGGAGTGCTGCAGGTTTCCTGCAAAAGACACACCTGCACCATTATTATGCACACAGAGGGGGGCGCTGTTGAGCAAAGTTTTACTAAAAAAAAAAAAAGAGGAAGTGGATGATGTCACAATGCACCCAGCTGACAAGATGAAGTCATGGGTTCTAAAACACAAGGGCCCTGTGCTACGGCCAGCATTCTGATTTCTAAGCGCTTAAAATCTTAGAAGAGGAAGTCTGCTGCTTTGCCACAGATCACAGATTTTCTGTTTCCTCTCTGATAGGAAGTATGGGGAGGGTAACCTCGACATCAGATTTCAATATTCTGTATTATAGCCTCTATCTGATATACTGACAAATGCACATAATGCTAGCAGTGATACGCATACCAATATTTATAATTATTACTTATATTAATACTACAACAAATCAGACAATTACAACAAGTTACTCTAAATGTGTAAGTCCAGGACTAACTACACATGAATGCGTCACTGTTGTCTTGCACATAAGATTTAAAATGCAAAATAAATAAGTTCTGTCACGTTCATATGGGAAAGATACAGACTCAGGTACTGCACAGGGACAGGCTTTGGGCTGACTGCTCGCCCTCTCGGAGGGTGATGAGAAAAACACATGTTCCCTGTGTCTGCCACTGAATGAGGGCTGAATAAGAAATATGGGGGAAAGTGAAGCTGAGTAAATGGGGAAGTTTAATGAAGCATGCCTCAAACGGGAATGAATACGCCTCACCTTAATAACTCAGCTATCTAATCTATCACCCAGGTACACCTTTCCCCCACTGGCAGAGAGACTGGAGGAAAGAAATTACTTGAAGCTACAGGTCTGTTTGAAGCACAGCAAAACTCAAAACCTTCAGTTATGTCTTTCACAGAGAGGTAGTAACGGTGTGTAATTTTGTGATTTGTGATTAGTGTGAGAGAGTGTGACTGTGAGTTTAAGACTGTGATGGTGTGTTGATTTCGTACAGGTAGTATTAGAGTATACTTGTGTGTTAGTTTAAGAGAGTGAGACAGTGAGTTTGAAGTGTGTGATGGTGCGTCCATTTCCTACACAGGTAACATGGCAGTGTGTGACTGAGATGTTGGCATGCAGTTCAGTAAATGCCTACTGCACATAGAGTGCTTCTCCTCCTTCATGAGCTTAGCGGTCAGCTCACACGGCATCATGCACTTCTCTGCGCCGGCCGCCGCTTCGCTCTGGGCTTTTCCGCTGGCATTGCGGATCTCAACTCTCGTGATCTCCTGGCGATCGAGCGTGGTGTTTCTGTCGCCAGTGTCCTGCAGAATAGGGAAAAAGTAAATGGTGTTTTAGAGACGGGGCACTGTATTCACCAAAAACACAACAAAATGCGGCCATGTTGTAGGTAAGATCCTCCCTGTGTTGAAAGCACAGAGAAAACAAAGATATACAGAATTGTCTCAGTTTTACTGCAGAGATTTGTATTTAACTGCATTGGCAGTTTTTTCGTCTTCTGTGCTGGCTTTCAAGCCAATAATAAGAATTCTGTAAGACACAGGAACGACAGCCTTTCCGTTTACTTCATATTGGGTTTGCCTTGCTAAAACTTTGTTTCAAATAAACGAATTTCACTGTAATAGAGCAATATACCGCTACACTCCAGAATTGACAGCTCTGAACTGAAGCTCAGAATAGAAAACAGAGTGTTTAACTCTTCAACTCGTGATAAAGACCTAGTATTACAATAAAACAAACGTGGCAATATTAGAACAGTTTTAACCTGCAATTAAGATAACGTCCCCGGGGCGCGTGGGTCATGCACAGAAACAAAGGACAACGCAACAAAACACTGATATTAGGTGGCATCACAGCTGCAAAGAGCTGGATGCTTGTCACACTAATTACATGAAACCGCACGGTAAAATAATGTCGTTTCGTACTCTTAAATTACAGAACAAAATATACAGCTACAGTACAGTATGGCAATTAACCTTTCACCCGAGGAAACAGTCCACAAATGTATATAATTACGAATGCATCCAATTAAAAATGACAAGCAACTTAGAAACACTCAATACGCATGGTAAAGTGTGCTTTTGCATGCAGATGTATTGAAAGAAAAAATATGATGTTATTATACATTATGCGCAAAAAAGATTAACCGATGGAGGGAAACACCTACCACAGAGTTGTTGGTTGATGCCTGTAGTTGTGGAACAACTGACAAGAAGAGCGTGGACAGGAAAAAGGCGATCATCATCCTTAAGGACGGGTTTTTCTCTCTGGTCACTGCATGAAGATGGTTCCCCTTCACCCGAAGAGAACAGGAGGTGCTGCTCCGTCCCTAAGCTCCGTGCACCCGAGACTGCTTACTGTTCACTTGGCTGAGGCGCAACAAAAACAGGCGAACAGATGGATTTTAACTTCTCTCGCCCTGTCGGACGCAGACGAACAGCAGGCAGAGGGCCAGACCAGGGTTACACCGAAATCAATTGTAAAGCGCTGACGTTTTACGGTAGTTTTTTTCTTTCTTTCTTTCTTTTTTCTTTTGACTGCATCCTGTATCATCAATGAAAACCAGATGCAGAGAAGGCGACGTGTGACGCGCTGTGTTTCTACAGGGTGCATGTGGTGGAGTTTGGAAACAGCAGGGCCGGGCACGTGGATACGCAGAGCAGCTCCCAAACTTCACTTGCGCTGTTGGAAGTTGAGCAGCGCAGAAGCGGTTTCAGGCATTCATAGCGCCCCATGTAAAATAATCACTCTGTGCTTTTGTAATGTTTATGTTCTTTTGAGCGGAAATTACGCTGGTCCCACTGTGAGACCTGAAAGTAACTCTCCTTTCCTCGTTGTTTTATGGTCATTGTCAGTCGGAGGGGGCTTTCATTCAAAATACCTTTGGGGCATTCTACATGTGCACAGTGTTAACAGGCTCTTTTACATAAATGTCCGTGTTTTCTTTTTTAAGTTAATTTGTTAATTCGTCCGTTTTGTGACAGAAGTACGCTACCAATTGGAAGATTTTTTCAATTACGTGTTGTACGTCTATTATTTTCACTGTCTCTGGAAAAACCAGTGCAGCGTTGCAGTGAGGAAGCCCTTGAACCGTGGGAGTGTACATTAAACTGTCAGTAAACTGGATCTTGTATATCAAACAGCTTTGTGTTTGGCATGAGTCATCGGTAAACTTCTGTCATAATATAAACTGATTTGTGAGTTTAATCGTCTGCTCTTCGATACTGAATACCCGACAATGTATGCATATTAAATAGATGTAGGCCTAACCATTTTCATCCATTGTTGGCTACAATTCATTTATATGTTGCAACTCACTAGTTTAACGTTAGACAATTTACCTTTAACATGCTGAAGCAGGCTGAAGTGTTTCTCCTACGGTGCATCAGGTAATAATAAGAGTAAAGTCTGGAGTTGTGTGTGTGAGCACATTTTTCCGTTTAAGAGCAAAACGTTCTAAATCACCAGCTCTTTGGCCATGCAGTTTAAAGTGAGCACTCACAGACTGCGTCTTGTTGAGAGTTAGAAATAACATTAAACAATTGCATCAAAAACACATGACTTTACTACTTTAATTGCCCGTTTATAAATAAATGTTAAGTATTGCACAGCTGTAGACTGAGAAATTAATGATATAATTTGCCTAATTTCGACAATAATTAATATTATTGCCATACAGACTGGGGTTTTGCACGATGTTCCTTGTCATCATTTGGTAATAAAAAAAAATGTTAAAACTTTTTTCACCTGAATATCTATTTTCCATATACAACCAGACGGAGACAATGCTATTTAAAATAATCATATTTATTTAATGAATAATAAATAGCTTAAGCCTAATACAAGTTAGCCAGTGGATGTACAGAAAGAATCTCCATTTTAGTCCAAATACAAAATACTAACAAGACGAGAGAAAAACACACAAAGATGGCAGAACCATTGGACACTAAATATACCTCCATAATATTTCACAGGAGGCATTTTTTCTCCTTTTACTGTAAAGGTTTACATCAAAAGATTAAACTCATTATGAAAAGTCATTTAAGAAATCAACTTTATTATTCTTGTTGTCATATAACAAATCACATCTTTACAATTTAAAGCCCAATGGAATATGTGTCCACATCTGAGAAGTGATTAGAGTTTCACCAAAGTTCAGAAACAAAACAACAGTGGAAAACCAAGAGGCATGAAGACCCTTCCTCAGACCCACACAATATGCAGCTCTGTCTATCTCTGTCTATCTCTGATTGTCTATATCAATCACAGTATTGTACAGAATATTCCAATTAACTTCCCAAAATGTTTATTAGGAACACAAAATGTGTATGGTGACACCCTTGCCTTTTTTCACAGAATAACGTTTTGAACTGCATTCCAACAGAATTTTCCTCTTAAAGTAATTTTGTATTTATCATGAAATGGTTCCTTAATGTATTTATTTTTACATTCTGGGACACAAATATTTATGCCCTAAATAGTTTTAGTAAATAGCCGTTTGGAATATTACCAAGGGCAACAGCTTTGAGAACAGAACCGTATGCTTTGCAGGTAACAGGAAAGTTATGTTTAGACAAAGTTTTAATTTAGATTTGTAGCTATTTCGAATCATCGCAGTCCCCTAGGCGACGCCTGTGATGCTGTTCAAAGTTCCGCCCATTCAATTTACCAAGGTTTCCGTTGTCAAGGAAGCGCGTCTCTGGTTGTCAAGATGGCGGGGTTATTGGATCTAAGGTAGACCACAGCTACATTTCAGGTCCAGTTCAACAGAATATTTCACATACCTAGCTAGCTAGCTTTATATCAGGTAAGGTAGCTGGCTACCCTGCTTGAAAAGCTAGCTAGCAGGCTTGCCAAGACAACGTTTTCAATGCCAGCTCGCTAATGTTTAGAGTATTTTAAGAAACGGAGAATGTGAAGCTAGCAAATGTGAGCTAACAGTCAGCTAGCCTGCTGTCCATGAATGTCTTGACTTGTTAATCTGCTTCCGAAAATACTGTAGCCTGGTGCTAATGATAGAGTCGAGCATGCATGTACCGATGTCGAACCCCCCTGAATGAAGCTTGTCAACTCGGCGAACTTCAAGCCACTGCTCGGGGAACCGGCAGGATGCAAGTTCAGAAGGGCTCCTATGTGTATCCTTTCATATGTGCTTCATTTGAGGTAAACTCTCAATTAGCCAGCTAGCAAAATTCACTGAATTACTTTCCATTTAATGCAGTAATGTTAAAGTTAGTCTGTATAACATCTTAGTACTGGCTTTTTAGTTGATAAAATACTAGTTATGGCTGAACAACATGCTACCTTTGTAACGTTATCTTTGAATTATCAGATGAATTTAAGCAAACTCATTCAATGACAGTAAAAAGCAAGTTGTTTTTATCCTCATGTGTCCGTACTGTAACATTTAATGCAAGGCGTTTGACACCAGCGGCTTTGAGTGATCTGCAAAGTCATGTTAATCAGCTGTACTACTGACTGGCTGGCTTTGTTTACCACAGTCAGTTTAGTTAGATTTAATGTGACACAGAGGTAACGTTTCCACGTTTTGATTGATTAAAAGTTACCTATCTGTTAAGTTCCCGTAGTGGAACTGTCAGGGATAGCACTTTGCTCCTGGTAAGATAACAAATACTTTGTATCCACGACTTTATATAACGTTGTCTTTGCTGAATGACTGAGAAATGACTTTGTCAAAGTAAACTTTAGATACTGATTTTGTGGAACTTATACTTCGGTTGTTCCATTGGTTAAAATCTCATCAGGCTGGCTAACTGTTGTGTCATTTTATCTCTATCTATTGGTGTGTGGTGTGTGTGTGTGTGTGTGTGTGTGTGTGTGTGTGTGTGTGTGTGTGTGTGTGTGTGTGTGTGTGTGTGTGTGTGTGTGTGTGTGTGTTTTATCTGTGAGGGGGTGTACACTACACGCATATTCTTTAAAGTTCATGTGTTAGGAGAATCACGGATACAGAACTTGTCCTTAACCTGCTATGGCGTTAGAAGTAATATGAGGGCAGAGCTGGACTGGATCTTGGAAGATGAGCATCACATTTTGGTGGAGGAGCAGAAAGTCTGCCGGGCCAGGGCACGCAAATTGTCACAGGAAACTAATCGCCGCAGGAAGTAAGTTTCATGCCCCGTCCTGCTTATTTATTTTTTTGTTTGTTTGTTTGTTTGTTTGTTTGTTTGTTTGTTTGTTTGTTCGTTCGTTGCGTTTGACTGAATTGTCACTATGCATGTCTCCTTGGTTATGGTGACAGCAGTCTTACCTTATGCCCTGATGTCAGTCATAGTTCACGCTCCCGTGTATTACAATGTCAGTGCCAGAGTCGGCCTACAGACAGCATAGTTAGCCAATCCTCCGGCTAGTTGACGCTCTTTTCCCGTCTGTACAGCAACAGCTTATGTTGCTGCTTACGGCCGCTATCTGACGGTAAGGAAAGCGACCTAAGAGAGAGGTTCAGATCCTGTTACTCAACACTTAACCTGTCTACGGGATTTGGTCCGCTGTAAATAGGTGGCCTAATCGCGGGGTGTAATGCCATTTATTTGAGCCTCGGTTGGGACAGCCAGACAGAAACTTTAAAAGGTTCATCTCGAGGTGACGCGCAAACGCTCACCGCAAATCCACTCTGTTAAGTCTCCAGTGGTAGCGGCTGGACAAGGGAGATCAGAACTGTAGACTGGTTCTGAAAAGTTGTGAAGTGGCCTCGTTAATAACAGCAGGCATTCGTCCTCACATATCGTTGCAAGAAAGCATTGTATAGGGCAGACAGTAGACATATACCTCATACGTGTAGATTGACTACCAGAAAAAAACAAAGGCCGGTTTATGAACCTGCATGCCAGGTTTATCCCCTGACAGATAAAATAATCCAATTGTTTTTAATCTCTGTTTATCTAATTTTGCCAGAAACTCTTTTAAGAAATACACTGACCTGAGTGTAGAGTAGATCCCATTTTGTCTGAACGTGACTAGTTTTCACAGTAGCTGTTATACTGACCTATGTTGTAGATTTTTCCCCCCTTTTTGCAGTCCTCTTGCAAGAATATCTGTCTCAGGCTTGCAGAGGGATTGTAATATTGCAGTAGCTTTGCAGACTGAAGGGTGCTGAAATAACTTGTTCTTTTTAACATAAATTTACATTGATACCTGTTCTCTCTTCGTTATATCCAATCCCATCCCTCTAATGAGGCTTTTTAATATGCACGGAGGACAGTCGTGGACGTGACTAATTAATGACCGGGCTCAAAAATCCACCTTTGGAAGAGGTTTCATGTTCCTGTTGTCTTTTAGGCACAAGGCAACATATCCCCCATCTGGTAATTAGCTAATTGTGCTCGGGCCATTTCTGGATTACAGAGTTTCCATTGAAGCTCTCTGCGCTGTATTCAAACTTTGCCTGTGTATTGGGCTGCGCTCATAAATGCTCTGAGAGTGTGGAACATGCAGGTATTGGAGGAATGAGCCTTCCCATGATCCTTTAGGGCAGATGACCTTGTGCATGTGTGTTAGTGTTGTAATGTTTGAGCGTGACCCTGTTGTGTGTGCCTGTCTGTGTGAATGTTTGAGTATGTGTGAGTGTGTATGTAAGTGACCCCGTGTGTGCGTGTTTGTGTGTCTGAGTATGTGTGTGTGTGTGTGTGTGTGACCCTGTGTGTGTGTGAGTGTGTGTGTGTGTGTGAGTGAGTGACCCTGTGTGTGTGTGTGTGTGTGTGTGCATGCGTGTGTGTGTGTGTGTGTGTGTGTGTGTGTGTGTGTGTGTGTGTGTGTGAGTGAGTGACCCTGTGTGTGTGTGTGTGTGTGTGTGTGTGTGTGTGTGTGTGTGTGTGTATGTGTGTTTGTGTGTGTGTGGGTGTGAGTGTGTGTGTGTGTGTGTGTGCGTGTGTGTGTGTGTGTGAGTGAGTGTGTGTTTGTGTGTGTGAGTGAGTGACCCTGTGTGTTTGATTGTGCGTGTGTGTGTGTGTGTGTGTGAGACTGAGTGACCCTGTGTGTGTACTCCGCAGGGCTCTGGAGGAGAGGAGGCGCGAGGAACACGCTCGGGAGGAGCGGCTCCGGGAGGAGATCCTGCAGCAGAGGAAGCACAGAGTGCAGGATGCAACCGAGCGCTTCCAGAGAGCCCACCTGCCCCCCTCCCAGCGCAGGAGACAAGGTTGGGAGTCTGCTCTGCAGCAAATATAGCACATTACACAGGACTGTGTTACTCTGCTCTGCAGCAAATATAGCACATTACACAGGACTGTGTTACTCTGCTCTGCAGCAGATATATAACATTACACAGGACTGTGTTACTCTGCTCTGCAGCAGATATAGCACATTACACAGGACTGTGTTACTCTGCTCTGCAGCAAATATAGCACATTACACAGGACTGTGTTACTCTGCTCTGCAGCAAATATAGCACATTACACAGGACTGTGTTACTCTGCTCTGCAGCAGATATGTAACATTACACAGGACTGTGTTACTCTGCTCTGCAGCAAATATATAACATTACACAGGACTGTGTTACTCTGCTCTGCAGCAAATATATAACATTACACAGGACTGTGTTACTCTGCACTGCAAATACACACACTGTACATTCCATTACACAGGACTGTGTTACTCTGCACTGCAAATACACACACTGTACATTCCATTACATAGGACAGTGTCAGTCTGCTTTGCAGCAAATACAAACCATTTCATAGGACAGTGTCAGTCTGTACTGCAGCAAATATATAACATCACACAGGGCTGTGTCAATCTGTACTTACCATCACACAGGACTGCTTCACTGCAGCTGTCTCATTCATTCAGTTACCAGTAATGCATTATATATAGGACTATTTATACCTGTGTCTGTAAGTGTGTGTTTGTCAGTTTCTACCTGTGTTTGTATGTGTAGGTGTGTCTGAGTGTGAACTGTGTGTGTGAATTTGAATGTGAGTGTGAACTTGAGTATGTTTGAGTGTGTGCTTCTCACTCATCCACTAAGTACTCTTACATTTCACATATGCAGCTTGAGCAATGGAACTGGTAAGAACTCACTAGAAAGAGCTGAGTAAGCAGCCCCCACACAGCAGTACCTTACTTCACCACTAGATGGCGTGAAGGCTTCGGGGGATTCTGTTTGTGCTGCGCCCCTGTCTGGAACTTGAAGAACACTGCGCCTGTCACAAATGCAATTTCCCCATTTCCTGGCTCCTTATCAGTGATGCAGAACATAAAGCCCTCAGTGGAGTGGCTGAGTATGAGGTTTATGAGAGTGGATAAAATACACAGCGTAAAAATTGTGGTATTTTCAGCTGCCAGACGGGTGACTCCTCACCTAGAAGAGGCTCTGAATCAGATTCAAGGTCCATCCAGCTCCTCCACTCTGCAAGCCTCTTTCTACAGGAACGCCGCTGCTAACAGGTAATACTACCACTGGCTTACCACTATTTCAGACTCTACAGTGTGAAGAATCAGACCTGCGAACTACAACCTGCTTTGTCCTTTGTCCCAACTTGGAGGAATTTTATGTGTCACTTTGTTCAGTTCTGTTCTATAACTCAATCCTGTTCATTTAATGACTGCTGAACTGACAGAAAAAAGTAGGAGGGAAAAAAACAATAGAACTTTCTTGAAATTTCCTCTCAGAGAATCAATTTTTTTTTTGTTTAAATCACTTGCAATTACAACTAATGTCCAGCTATGATTGATAGCAATTATCATGGGTCTTGGCCAGTGGGTGGCGCCATGTCTTCTCTGCACCAAAGAATTTAGTCAACTACTCAGACAGAGTTTTGTTAATCTAACAGCAAACATTCCTTAAAATTTATAATCTTTTCTTGTAGTGTGAGTTAGGTGGCACAGAACCTAAAATGCAAACCATGTCAGGTTTGTGGACAGTCTTCATGATTTAGTTATTTCCAGACCTTGTCAAAAAACTTCCACTATGTATTCCTCTTATCAATGAGGTTGTTTGAGAGGGCAACACTCATCCAAAATACATGTATGGGAACTATATTCCCACACATGACATACAGAATAACGACATCTTTGAAGTGTGCATTTACATGCGTTAAATGGTAGTACATGGTATCTCCACCTGTTTTTGTTTGTAATGAATCATCACTCCCCCATCACCTGTTGGTATCCCATCCTCCTTTGTTTTGTAGTCCATAACCCTGTCCTCCATTTTGTGGTCTTTATGCAGAGGTTACTCGTCCTCCCCCAGCTCCTCGGCTGGGTCGAGCGGCTCCAGGTACCAGAAGCAGCTCTCTGCTGCAGTGGCCTATGCCAAGCTGATGCAGGAGAGGAGCAGTGGTGCCGCACTCAAGAGCAGCCAGCTGCTGTTTCACAACGAGCTGCAGGAGACACAGCGCCTCCTAGAGGATCGGCAGATCAACAGCCTGCAGGTGAGCCTCTCAAAACTTCAAGCCTCGTCACAGCTGTCTCGACAGCCCAGAGTTTGGGTAAAGGTGAGCTCCTGGAAAATTAAGCCATTATATAGTGCCAGTTTTATACCTCTCTGCTATAAGCCTGGCGAAAGCAGTGCAGTTCAGAGTGATAGTGCCAGGTTTATACCTCTCTGCTGTAAGCCTGGTGAAAGCAGTGCAGTTCAGAGTGATAGTGCCAGGTTTATACCTCTCTGTTCCTGGTGAAAGCAGTGCAGTTCAATGATAGTGCCAGGTTTATACCTCTCTGCTGTAAGCCTGGTGAAAGCAGTGCAGTTCAGAGTGATAGTGCCAGGTTTATACCTCTCTGCTGTAAGCCTGGTGAAAGCAGTGCAGTTCAGAGTGATAGTGCCAGGTTTATACCTCTCTGCTATAAGCCTGGTGAAAGCAGTGCAGTTCAGAGTGATAGTGCCAGGTTTATACCTCTCTGCTGTAAGCCTGGTGAAAGCAGTGCAGTTCAGAGATAGTGCCAGGTTTATACCTCTCTGCTATAAGCCTGGTGAAAGCAGTGCAGTTCAGAGTGATAGTGCCAGGTTTATATCTCTCTGCTATAAGCCTGGTGAAAGCAGTGCAGTTCAGAGTGATAGTGCCAGGTTTATACCTCTCTGCTGTAAGCCTGGTGAAAGCAGTGCAGTTCAGAGTGATAGTGCCAGGTTTATACCTCTCTGCTGTAAGCCTGGTGAAAGCAGTGCAGTTCAGAGCGATAGTGCCAGGTTTATACCTCTCTGCTGTAAGCCTGGTGAAAGCAGTGCAGCTCAGAGCGATAGTGCCAGGTTTATACCTCTCTGCTGTAAGCCTGGTGAAAAGAGTGCAGTTCAGAGTGATAGTGCCAGGTTTATACCTCTCTGCTGTAAGCCTGGTGAAAGCAGTGCAGTTCAGAGCGATAGTGCCAGGTTTATACCTCTCTGCTATAAGCCTGGTGAAAGCAGTGCAGTTCAGGTCAGTGTAACTCCCTGCTATAGACTCCTCTCACACCACAAACTCAACTCTTCAGACTGCACCTGGCACCTCGAGCCCTAATTGAGGTTTGTCATTGCATGTTTTAAGTTTTGGTATGTTCCATCATGGAATGTACTGGTTGTGGGCATCAGTTTGCATTAATGAGATTTTATTCTAACTTTAAGTTAAACAACTTCCATTCTTGCTTCGTGATGCTGCTTATATGTAATTACTGTCTGTAGATGTGGTTACCCATGGTCTGGCATTATTGCCCATATCATCAGGCAGGTGCACTTTGTAAATCACTCTGGTTGGAACATCTGCTAAACAATTGAGATGTAATGTAAACTCGCACAGGTTTGGGAACTAAACAATATTTTCACCATAGACGTCAGACACTCATCACTCCAGCTGAGTGACGTCTATGGTGAAGGTGGCGACTCGAACCGTGTGTCAGATTTGTCACACTTCCTTGAAGTGCTTTCTTGGAATCTGAGTGAGGCTAAACTGCCATGTCCTTGGCATTGGTTCTCTCCGGAACAACGGGCACTGTTCCCAGACTGCAGGGACAGAGTGCCAGAAGATCTGCCAAGATCTTACCATGTGCGATCTGACACTAATGAACTGTTACTTGTAAAAAATTGCTGCCATTGTCTAAAATAAAATATTAGCAATAATTGAATAAGAGCTGTTTTCTACCTCTTCCCAACACGTTACTTTGCTGTTTTGAAAACTGTGATGTGCCTCCAGTTTCTCAATAAAATTCCTCTGCACAGTTAAACACTGTCAGAATAGAGCAGAAACAAACACTGGTAACTAGTGGTTTATTTTCTTTTATTGCATATTTGCCGTCAGTTTTGTTTTGGCTGTCATAGACTTTATTGTGTGCATGGACCTGTGAAATCCATTTGAGACACGCTGTGTCTGAGGCTGATGTTATCTGTCTGAATGATGAAGAAAACAGGCTGATTTTAAGGTGTGACATGCAGAAACAGGAGGAGGAGAAGGAAACGAACGGCAAGCCACATTTGGGCAAGAGCAAAGACAAAGGGGTTTTTGTGCTCGCTGGCACTCGGAAGTGGCTTTCAGGAAGCTGCTATAGAACAGGGTTCTCAAGATGAACCGGACTATCCAACGGGGTGTGGAGTATTTACTCTTGACAGATGATAAGTGTCAGTCAGTGCAGGAAAGCTATCTGGGTGAAAGAGGGCTGTAGTTCACATTATGCCCACAGGGGGGCAAAATTCCTACAGAGAGACAGAATTCCCACAGGTTATATTTAATTAAAGTAGTGTTTATTTGTCATGGTGATATGCTTGCTTGAGATATGCTTTTAATTGGCTTTTAATTTAATTGTTACTGGGCTGGGATTGCTTTTATTTATCTGTTGGCATGGGACTGCAAAAACATCCCCATTAAGCAGTGATGTATGATGAAATCACAATGTATATACTACAAAGCACAAAATTAAAAACTTTTTAACGTTGTCAGCTGGACAGAACAGCCCATACAGTTGGAGCCTGCATCTTTCTTGAACTGGCGGGGGTGAATGTGCAATATTATGGTTAGGTAGGTTGCAGGTTCAAGCCCTGGGTAGGGCAAAGCTGTTCCCTTGAGCCAAGTACCTTTCATAAATGCCCAGCTGTGTAAATGTATAGTGCATAAAAATGAATCTGTTGAGCACTGCTCTGAATAAGGCCTTCACCTGCTAGGACCGAGAGCACATGACTGTAAATGGTGGCTAGACTCATCCTTACATGTTTCAGGCGTATATCACATGCTGTAGTTTAAAAGTTGTGCTAACCAGTGATCCAAGTCCAAAAACTGGCATATTTGTGAAATTATGACTTAATTTGAATTATGGCTACGTACTCATAAAACAAATTCCAGCATGCCACATGCGTATGGTTCCTTCATTTATTACTAAACTGATGAAACTATTTTTTTCTTCAGTTACTGAGAAAATGAGGGGGCTTTACTTTTCCCGTCCAAGAGCTTAGAAAACTCTTAGTCACCACTCTTCTGTTTTACGAGTGCTTGTTTGAGTAAGATCAGGCCGTGAGTTTGGCTGGAGTAGGGCTTCATTATGCGGCTGGCTCTACCAGCACTAGCATATGCGTTGGGGTCGCCATCCGCCCTCCTCGTTGGCCAGATCATAATCCGACAGCAGAGCCTCTTCTGCAGGAAGCAACCATAACCCTGTTTGTGTCATCGCTGCCTCTCCCTCTCAAAGTAACAAAAGCATAACAAAATGTTTGGACGACAAAAGCATGTTGCGTGTTGAGCTGCAAATTGCGTTGCGTGTTGCGCGTTGCGTGCATGTGTGGAGTAGATGCTTACATGGATGCCAGGTCAAACTGAATGCTTGGCTTGGATGAGGCCTGTCTGAGGGGAAATAAAGAATAAACTGCTGCTCCAGGGTCGGCTGCCACCCCGTCTCTGAGCTCTGAGTGTCCTGTTGGTTTTGATTGACTTCACGTCACTTCAAAAATTTTGCCAGTGAAAAATGGTGGAATGCATCCATTTACGTATGAGAATGTATCCGTGTGTAGCTTGATGCATTGTTCAGCAATTGAGAATAAAATGCTCACACAGGCTGTGGAACAGTAATGCAAAACTCAGGATCTGATCTATCACACAATCTCACCTGAATGACCTGTGCCCTGCAGTTCTATCCTCTCCTAACCTGTATGAAGATTTACTGCCTTTGAAAAGCCCTGAGTCTTTGAAAAGCTGTGTAGTGCACATTTCTTTAACCTAGTGAAGCACAGTTTAGAAACTCTCTATGTTTGACAGACAAAAATGAGACTCTGTAGCAATCTGCCTTTAGGTAGTTTCTCTTTTTTTAAATGAAATTGGAACCAACTGCGACTGGGCTTGTTTATGTCAGGAAGACTCGTCTACTCAGTGGATGTTTCTGTGATTTAAGAAAAACCCCATTACTTTACCAAAGGGTGGCTCATTATGACTTCTCCTTATATTTAAAGAAATACATAGATATATTTACAGGCTGGTTTGTAAGAAAGAAACTGTTATAAGCAAAGAACTGCTGGGTTAACTTATTGTAGGCCAGGGTGAGTAAAAATAACACACCCTTGAGCTTACCCTGACCTGCTGTCCCGTAGGTCTGCTTCCTCTTATAGACCACAGTGCTGCGCTGCTCACAATAACACCTCTAGTTTATTATTAGCCTGAGGTTAGGCACAGGTGAGTAAAAATCAGTTCAAAGATTCCCTGGAGAGACATGGTATTGATTGTATAAGCACTGTTTAAAAAACCCATTTCTCTCCCCCAACAAAGGAAACCTTTCAGGAAATGAGAAAAAAACTGATTTGTTATTTGATTTCATTGTTTCACATGAGTCATCCATAGGGTGTTTTGAATCAGTTTTATTCATCCCAGCCGTGAAACACTGACCGAACACCTGACAATCAAAGTTTTTGATAGCTGTGACTCAAAAATGGTAAGTAAGGAGATGCAATGGGCTATATTCAATCAAACAGGCTTACTCTTTCTATCTGTATTCCAACAAAATGAACATCTGGTCTCTTAGAGAGCAACTTACTCAAAGAAAATGATTTTGTAATATAAAGTCTGTTCTGACTGAGTTGCATACACCTTTATTGAGTATAAGTTGCATAATATTTAATATATATATATAATATTTGCTTAATAATATTTAATATGTGTTTATAACATACATATACTTATAAACATTTATAAGTTTCATAACATTGACTAGAGTAGATTTTGTTTTTTTTTAGTTTTTTTTGCAAAATTGTAATTTTTTCAAATGATATATTTTTTCAGGAGTTTCAGCGGGAAGTGGACCAGCTTGGTCAGTCTGAGAGTCTGTCTAGTCTGGACAGTTTGGAGAACGAGAGGCCCCACCCAACAAATGCAGTAACCAGATGTGCTTCCTGTTCCTCCTCGGATACCTCCGAGGTCCCCAACTGCGCCAGACCCCAGTCACCACGGAAACATCTAAGCAGCCCATGCATCGCTTCCGAGACAACTTCCTGTCAAGCAGGAAAAGGTGGCGATGATTTTCTGAGGGTACAGAACAGGGCCAACACGAGATCCCAGGAGGCTGAGGGGCAAGGGAACAATGACAACACCACCCAGGCCACAGGGGAGCCAATCACAGATGGCCAGAAACCAGCCTCCAGTCCCAGTCACCAAGCCACATCTGCCCAGAATGGAATTATGGGTAGCGAAGTCCACCCAGCCCACCAGGGGAATGTCAGTCAAAGCAGTGCACCTGGAAAGACGACAGAATCCAGGCCTTGCAAGGCCTGGGCGAGCCCGGACCCTGAGCCCTTTTGGCTGACACACGGGGATGCTGCCGGGCAGAAAATGGACAGGTTCTCCAATCACCTGCTTGCAACTCGGGTCGTCATGCCGACCAATGCTCACAGCAATCTTCTAAGATCTCCTGGAGCTTCGCAGAGTGCCGTCAGTGAGACCAGCATAGATCCAGAGAACTCGGACACGAAACACGTCGAAAAGTCGAATCGACCGCCTGTGAGCTGCCCAAAATCAGAGGCCAAAACGAACAGCAGCAACAATGCAGACTGTGCAGCCAGAGACACACGGCCCCTGGATTCAGGCCCCTCCACCCCGGCCTCCTCCAAGAGTTACCAAATGAAGGTCAACAAAGGTCACGAGCTGGAGGCAGCCTTAGTGTCCGCCCTCACGTTGGCGTCCGGAGGGCGGACAGCGCAAGGTCTGTCAAAGGGATCCTGAAGAAGGAGTCGAAATACGCCACGCACCACGCCAAGCTGACCTTCTCCCCGCTGGGCTGCAGCTTGCCAGTCGCCTGGCTGTGTCCATCAGGGACAGTGTGGAGCTGGCGAAGCAGAGGGACCGCGAGTCCGTGAGCGGCAAGGGCGTCAGGAAGAAGCTGCGCTGGTTTGACGAGGTGCACCTGGGAGAGGACGAGGAGGAGGAAGAGGAGGAGGAAGAGACCAGGCCGGCAAGGGACGTGACGACCAGGCTACAGGCTCCGAGCCAAAGCAGGCCTTCCAATCCCCAGCCCAGGGGAAAAGCACTTTGGCTGGGCAGCAGGAACGTCCAATCCAGGGCCCCATATCCGCAGCAATGAGACCGACCCCGCCATCGCAAGGAATGACCCTTATTACCCCCGGAGGTCACCGTTCAGCCAGACAGGCCTGGCTGGAAGGGTCAGCCCCCGAGGAGAAGGGGACCCCACGCAGGGGCCGACCCAGGGGTCCCAGGAGAGTACGGTCTGCGAGGGCGCGTTTGGGCGCCGCCCCACCCAAAACCAGGAAGGGCGTGGCGGTCAGGCCCCAGTCGGCCTCTGAGGCCAGCCAGGTGACCAGACAGGGAGGCTCATGGTCCCCCGGCCCCCACCCAAATCAGGGTCCCCCGAAAGCCGGCCGGCCCAGGGGTCGAGCCCCACGGAGGAGGGGACGGCGTGCGCTGACGTTCAGTCGTGCGGCAGATCGAGGGCCGTGGCTGAGCAGCCCACGCTGAAGGATACCCATGAAGGCTACACCCCTCCGCAGGGCCAGTCTACACCGTTCCCGCCCTCCTACGCCCTCTCAGCGTGTGAGACCCTCACCAAGGCGACGTACGCAGTTAGCGGCGGCGGCCAGCAGGAGGCGCTAGGGGGGACCAGCAGGAGGGGTCCGCTCTACCTGGAGCACACCCTGAGCCTGGGCCGGACCCCCACTGAGGAGGAGATCTCCCAGCTCTGGCACGGGTCCGCAACGCGCTGGCGCACAGAGATGGTAATGGGGTTTCACACAAGCACACACTGCGTCTCGTTCACACTGATCTGCATCCCAGAATGCAAACATTCACAGGGATCTCTGGCCCTTTATGGCAGGTGAAAGACTGCAAATTGAACATTCTTGTTTTGTCATTAAGTAAGAAGGACACAACATGCAGAGGGATTTTCACTCAGAATAAATCCAAAGAATCTCTTCAGTTAAGAGCAAATTTTACATTTATTAAAATGAACAATAACAGCCAAATAACTGACAAAGTGGTTTTCACTTGGTAGCCATTTTTGCTGCATACTGCCTTTTCAGACAGTGCATGGTACATGGATTGTACATTTAGATCAGCTGACCAGCCACATAAGTGAAATCCTGTATTAAATATACCCATCCACTGCTCCCTGAGCCTGCCGCTATGCATTTGTAATATCTGCAAGCTGTTTCAACATGCAACGCATGCAACGGTAATCTGTGCCTTCAGTTTTGGAGGAGCATGATTGGAAAATAGCCCACCGAAGCTTTTATTACATTTGAGCTGAACACAAGATTCTTTAGCTTTTCATAATAACAGCAGAGTCAGATGAAACCTAGGACCCAGCTTATTTATAAATTACACATTTATTCAAACAGTTACAGAAGAAAAGACAAAAACATGTTTTAAAAAACCCAGTGTAAAGCTGCTGGTTTTCAGTGAACTTTTCAAAGTCTAGGAAGGTGGTTTGAAACTGTAGCCACACACTGTGTTTCTGCCCAAGCTTTGTTTGAGATTCTTGGGGGATATTTTTCCTAGAGTCCCTCTAAAGCTGTTAAAGCTGAATCAATAGTCTTTGCTTTCACTAGCCCCGTCTGTCGCTAAGCGCCGCTTTCGACTGCGCACACGCTCCCACAAAGACAGCGCTGTTCTGGACGAAATCGATCCACCAAACCAAAAGAGACATGTTTGCTTAGGCTCTCGTCTGTGTTTTCATCGAGGAACTTGAAAACGTCTGTATGTTGTGGGACTTGGGAATAAAAAAAGCAGCGCGCTTTAAACGTGAAACAGGGCGCTGAACGTTCTTCCTCCACTTTTGTCGTTTTTCTGAATGTAGGCGACCCACGAAATCTCGTCCCCTACAACGGGCTGCTGTCTGGACTGTCCCAGGCCCGCACCAACCTGTCCCATGTGACCATCGACGGTGGAAACCTGATCAGCGGCATCAAAGCCATCACGCGAATGGGCGGGTTTTTCGTCACCACTTCAAACGGTAAGGCTAACCTGCCCGCAGCAACGCTAACATAGTCTTAGCGATCCACTTTAAACTGTTTTCAGCTAAATAATAGAAAACATATTCCATGTCCTTACATTCCGTTAGCTCCGTTACTCACCGCCATGGCCTCCAGGTGTTTGCTGCAGCTTCATTACGGTTATGTAGCTGACACTGTTGTCCAAAGTGACCTGCAGTTGATTCGATCAGCCTGGCGTTAAGGTTAAGATGTGCTCTGTTGGTCTGTTGGTTTCCACCATGCGGCTCTCTCTCCCTGCAGCAGCTAAGAGCACGGCGAGGAGGAAGCAGAGTGCGGACGCCATCGGGAACAAACAACGAGCTCTGCTGGAACAGAGGAGGCTGAACTCCGCCCCGGGACCGCGGAAACCACCGGCCCCCAGTCAGGTACACACCTGCTGTACAGGTACACTGACATACACACATACCTGCACACACCTACAGTATACACCTACATACCCACATACCCTCTCCCCCTTAGTATATTACCCTCTCCCACACACACCTCCTGTGCACGTACACTAAAATACACACACCTACAGTAAACACCTACTCCCCACCCTCTCCCCTTCAGTATATCACCCTCTCCCATGCACACCTGCTATGCAGGTATACTTACATACACACACACCCTCTCCCTTTCAGTATATTACCCTCTCCCACACACACCTCCTGTGCAGGTACACTAAAATACACACACCTACAGTAAACACCTACATACTTACACACCCTCTCCCCTTCAGTATATCACCCTCTCCCATGCACACCTGCTGTGCAGGTACACTTACATACACACACCTGCACACACCTACAGTATACAGTCTCCATACTCACTCACCCTCTCCCCTTCAATGTATTTGTATACACACCTGTGCATGTGCAGCACCTGTCCCTTCACCTGTACACCCTGCACGTAAGGTCTATACACACCTGTGCATGTGCAGCACCTGTCCCTTCACCTGTACACCCTGCACGTAAGGTCTATACACACCTGTGCATGTGCAGCACCTGTCCCTTCACCTGTACACCCTGCACGTAAGGTCTATACACACCTGTGCATGTGCAGCACCTGTCCCTTCACCTGTATGTGCACACCCCTTCACCTGCACGTGCACGTAGGTCTATACACACCTGTGCATGTGCAGCACCTGTCCCTTCACCTGTACACCCTGCACGTAAGGTCTATACACACCTGTGCATGTGCAGCACCTGTCCCTTCACCTGTACACCCTGCACGTAAGGTCTATACACACCTGTGCATGTGCAGCACCTGTCCCTTCACCTGTACACCCTGCACGTAAGGAAAACAAATGTACTGCATATTGTGCACATTTAAAAGCAATGCAGGAATTTCATGCACTGCGCTTGCTACAGTGTGTAAGTATGTAGCAGACATTTTGACATGACTTTTATTAGGTTTTTTCCAAATTTCAGTTTAAAATACATTCATTTTGATACAAAATAAACAAATTGTGTTTAACAATCAATCACAGAAAACACATTTCAGGGGCATATTTTAAACATCCATTTTGACATGTGAAATGCATCCATTTTTGGTTACAGTTTTGTAAGGGGTGATTGGCATGGGGCTATTCATTTGGGTCATGGGCCTGTTTGGGATCCACTGCTGTCCTGCAGCTCCCCAACAGGGACCTGGGTTCCCTTCAGCTACGATCGGATCCACAGCCATGGAAAACCAATACCACCGGCTGGGAAGGCGAAACTGAAGACCCAGTTTGTGTTTTCCCTGTGTGACCTTTCACCGGGTCATTCCCGATGGTCCCACCCACTCCCAGGGCCAACCAATCAGAGGAGCCTAATGTTGCAGCAAACGTAATTCAGTCTAAAAAGGGGATTAAAGTAAATTATTGTTCTTGGAAACCATCCCCTCTTAGATTGTTAATTTCATCAGGCACTTATCTTTGATCTGTCCTGAGAATACCCGAGAAACACGTTTGGCTGTAATTTGTGAGGATCCTGAGATCGCCAATCCTGTCTTTACAGTTTAGACTTTGTCTTCATCCCAAGCTGTTAGATCAGTGCTGTTGTTTTTTAAAGCAAATGGATGCAGGGATCGTTTGTCTGAGTTTACTGAGTTACTGAGTTAAGATTAAAAGCCCGCAGCTATGAACATTAATTTTTATCTGATGTTTTCAGAGATAAAACAGTACTCAATGCTTCAGTCACTTACATGTTTGCCTTCCTGTTTCTACCATTAAGTTGTCAGCCGTTTTATTTTTTATACCTGTCACTAAGTGTTAATGGGCGGAGTGCAGCTGGCCCTTACTCTGTGGCCTTTGATTGAGCCACAGCCAAAGCGATTCTTGTGGGTACCAGATCCAGCAGGGGAAATGGGAGAAGTGAGAGGAAGTTCACAGTTCAGAATGGCGGAGTGCATATCAGACACGAGAGTCATTGGAAATTCGAGGAAGCAAACTTATGCTGAATTATACATTATTATAATTACACAAATTATACATTACCTGCTATGTGTAAAAGTCACATTTACAATGTGCAAAGTGCTTCCATGTTTCTTGCTTACTTGGCAGCTTTATGGCACTTTCAGAGAACTCATGTAATAGAGGTCCAGCAAGTCAGATAACTGTGCTGTACATTAATTCCACGACCAAAAGACACTGGTCACTGGAGAGAGTAATGACTGCCCTTGTAGAAACAACATTTTTAATGTGATGTGCTTCAGAACGTATGTCCAAAGATGGTACGACAGTTCAGAGCAAGCCTTGACTATTGTTCGAAAAGGAAAAACCCTTGAGCATCATTCATTCATCCTTCAGCCGTCGTTGAGATGTCTTAGAGGATGCAGATCTGACAGATGTTCTTGCATGTTCCAGTCATGCAGTCCTGCCCCCGTTTAACACAGCCAGATTGTTTATGCCTCCTGAAATACCACAGAAATGCAAATAGCATGAGAGCACCACATGTCACATGAAAATTTAAATCATTAACCATAGACATAATTAAATCTTCAGCGTATGCTTCATGCCATTAGTTTCATCAAAAGTGGCTTTCCCATGGCTGCTTCTTTTGGAGAATGACCCCCAAATTTAATTTCACTGACACAAGAGGCATCTCTTGCTGGCTGCTCTGTTTCTAAGAATTTCATCCTAAAGGGGTGGATGGAGTCGATGCTGAGGTGAAGTCAGTGCGTTTGCCTTATTTCCCATGATGCTTTGCTTTTGGAGGGTAGGGTTGCCTCAGACCATCTCTGCCACTCTGAGCAGTTGGTCTCCTTCTCTTGGTTTATTCAAGAGGTCTGTATTTTACCACTAAGTTGCAAAATAATGGCCCGTATGTTTCTGGATTTCAGGCCAGCTCCTGCTCGTCATGCATTTGTTTCTCAGTCATTTACTTGATTGTACATTTTTGAATTCTAATTTCCCTCCTTTTTTCCCTCGACCCAAACTCAACTGAACTAGTTGATCTTCTGCAGCAGCCCCCCCGCTGACTTCAGGGGGAGGGCGAGCGAACGACGTGATGGACAGCCCCTCACTGCCGACACACCTCCAATCACATACTGCCCATGTCACACTGCCCAATCACATACTGCCCATGTCACACTGCCCAATCACATACTGCCCATGTCACACTGCCCAATCACATACTGCCCATGTCACACTGCCCAATCACGTACTGCCCATGTCATACTGCCCAATCACGTACTGCCCATGTCATACTGCCCAATCACGTACTGCCCATGTCACACTGCCCAATCACATACTGCCCATGTCACACTGCCCAATCACATACTGCCCATGTCACACTGCCCAATCACGTCCCATGTCATACTGCCCAATCACGTACTGCCCATGTCATACTGCCCAATCACGTACTGCCCATGTCACACTGCCCAATCACGTACTGCCCATGTCACACTGCCCAATCACGTACTGCCCATGTCACACTGCCCAATCACGTACTGTCCATGTCACACTGCCCATGTCACACTGCCCAATCACATACCGCCCATGTCACACTGCCCAATCACATACTGCCCATGTCACACTGCCCAATCACGTACTGCCCATGTCATACTGCCCAATCACGTACTGCCCATGTCACACTGCCCAATCACGTACTGCCCATGTCACACTGCCCAATCACGTACTGCCCATGTCACACTGCCCAATCACATCGTTCCCATGTCACACTGCCCAATCACATCGTTCCCATGTCACACTGCCCATGTCATACTGACCAATGACATCGTGCCCATGTCACACTGCCCAATCACATCGTGCCCATGTCACACTGCCCAATCACATCGTGCCCATGTCACACTGACCAATCACATCGTGCCCATGTCACACTGACCAATCACATCGTGCCCATGTCACACTGCCCAATCACATACTGCCCATGTCACTGCTGGACTATCAGAACCACATGTCCAGGGTTCATGTATCTGTGGGCCTCTGGCCATAGCCAATAATGGCACAGCCGGGACTTGATCAGGGTTTTGAGGGTTCATGCTTTGCTTATAGCATCAGCCCCAGGAGAACACATTTTTCTGGTGTGGTGACGAGATGCAGCTGTAGAATGTGCGCCGTTTCTGAAAACAGTGTGCTGTGATCCATGATGGCAGGGAACTAGCCTTGGTACATACAGCTTTGTAAAAAAATTCAACCCAGAATAAAAGGGTGAAACAAAAATGTTATACACATTGGCCCTTCCAAACCTGCTTCAGTTTCCCCTCTATTTATTGTGGATTAATATGTATTAATATAAATTATTTTGATGTAGTTTTTGTCATCTCAAATTGTCATCATTGCATGATTTTCCTTGTTGAAAGTGAATCACAGGGATTTGGTGCTTCCATTCCTGCCCTCTGGAGAACCTGCTGTTCACTATTCAAACATTACACAATCTGGCCTAACCCAGACAGACTGAGGAAATTCCTGCTAGTGGTTTTAGCATTAAGTGATATCTATTCTGATTCTGTCTGATCTAGTCTGCAGCGTGGATGTGCACTGATTCTGTGGGTTTAGTGTGCAGCATGGCTGTGCACTGATTCTGTGGGTTTAGTGTGCAGCGTGGCTGTGCACTGATTCTGTGGGTTTAGTCTGCAGCGTGGCTGTGCACTGATTCTGTGGGTTTAGTCTGCAGCGTGGCTGTGCACTGATTCTGTGGGTTTAGTCTGCAGCATGGCTGTGCACTGATTCTGTGGGTTTAGTCTGCAGCGTGGATGTGCACTGATTCTGTGGGTTTAGTGTGCAGCGTGGCTGTGCACTGATTCTGTGGGTTTAGTCTGCAGCGTGGCTGTGCACTGATTCTGTGGGTTTAGTGTGCAGCGTGGCTGTGCACTGATTCTGTGGGTTTAGTCTGCAGCGTGGCTGTGCAATGACTCTGTGGGTTTAGTCTGCAGCATGGCTGTGCACTGATTCTGTGGGTTTAGTCTGCAGCATGGCTGTGCACTGATTCTGTGGGTTTAGTGTGCAGCATGGCTGTGCACTGATTCTGTGGGTTTAGTCTGCAGCGTGGCTGTGCACTGATTCTGTGGGTTTAGTCTGCAGCGTGGCTGTGCACTGATTCTGTGGGTTTAGTCTGCAGCGTGGCTGTGCACTGATTCTGTGGGTTTAGTCTGCAGCGTGGCTGTGCACTGATTCTGTGGGTTTAGTCTGCAGCGTGGCTGTGCACTGATTCTGTGGGTTTAGTCTGCAGCGTGGCTGTGCACTGATTCTGTGGGTTTAGTGTGCAGCATGGCTGTGCACTGATTCTGTGGGTTTAGTCTGCAGCGTGGCTGTGCACTGATTCTGTGGGTTTTAGTGTGCAGCGTGGCTGTGCACTGATTCTGTGGGTTTAGTCTGCAGCGTGGCTGTGCACTGATTCTGTGGGTTTAGTCTGCAGCGTGGCTGTGCACTGATTCTGTGGGTTTAGTCTGCAGCGTGGCTGTGCACTGATTCTGTGGGTTTAGTCTGCAGCGTGGCTGTGCACTGATTCAGTGGGTTTAGTCTGCAGCGTGGCTGTGCACTGATTCTGTGGGTTTAGTCTGCAGCGTGGCTGTGCACTGATTCTGTGGGTTTAGTCTGCAGCGTGGCTGTGCACTGATTCTGTGGGTTTAGTCTGCAGCGTGGCTGTGCACTGATTCTGTGGGTTTAGTCTGCAGCGTGGCTGTGCACTGATTCTGTGGGTTTAGTCTGCAGCGTGGCTGTGCACTGATTCTGTGGGTTTAGTCTGCAGCGTGGCTGTGCACTGATTCTGTGGGTTTAGTCTGCAGCGTGGCTGTGTGATTCAGTGGGTTTAGTCTGCAGCGTGGCTGTGCACTGATTCTGTGGGTTTAGTCTGCAGCGTGGCTGTGCACTGATTCTGTGGGTTTAGTCTGCAGCGTGGCTGTGCACTGATTCTGTGGGTTTAGTGTGCAGCGTGGCTGTGCACTGATTCTGTGGGTTTAGTCTGCAGCGTGGCTGTGCACTGATTCTGTGGGTTTAGTCTGCAGCGTGGCTGTGCACTGATTCTACAGGAATGACTGATTTATTGTTTCTCTCCTGCTCTAGACCACTGTGCAAATAAGTCCTCTGGGCGGTAAAGCCGAGCAGATATCAGGTGTCCCACTCCAAGATGAAGGTAAATGAGTGCATGTATACATAGCTGTGTGTGTGTGTGTGTGTGTGTGTGTGTGTGGGGGCACAGTGCATGATTGTCTGATAAAGTAGTTTGAGTAGACATTGCTTTAATGCTCTACAGCAAGGAACCTAAAGACAAGCCTACTTTAGATCTTCTGGTTTTTTAAAGAGATTTACTTGCCTTAAAAACACCCGAGCCATGCGTTATCTCGAGTGTAAAAAGTGAAATGTCAGTAATTTCAAGGAGACCCAGAATTGTTTTGTCATTTGGCCTCCTTGTGTCACTTGTCCTTGTTGGCACAGTTTTTACTTAGGGTGACGAGTGACAAGTCTACTCTACATTTCATAAATTTCATTCATGTCCAGGTCTTTGGCCCATGTCTCATCGCTCTGAGATGTAAGATGTAAGGCAATATAGCTGCAGCGCATGTACATGACAATAACCAATGGAAGATTTGCAGTCAGTTTTAGTCTACAGATATGATGCAATGCTTTGAGAGCTTGCAACAAAGTCACTGTTCAGATGCAGCAAGTGGCTGCTGCAGTCACAGATACAGTATATGGAAGCATGGCTCAGCACTTTGAGCTCCTGAGAAGACAGACACTGCACTCACAGTCCATTATCCTGACCGCTGACATGCTGGTTTCCCTGCGCAGTCTCTGAGAGCACAGATCAGTTCCTGCTGGCGGAGACCCTGGCTGACAGCTCAGCGACAGACGCTGACATCCTGGCTGCCATGGAGACAACGCAGACGCAGACACAAACGCAAACGCAAACGTGTGCGCAGCGGCTGCAGCGGCTGCAGAACCCTGGCCCCAGCGCTCTGTCCCTGGAGGAGCACAGGCTGCTGCTGTCCCTAGAGCATCTCAACCACAGGCTGCAGAGTGAGAACGCCATAACACACACACACACACACACACACACACACACACACTAACACACACACTCACACACACACACACACACACACACACACACACACACACACACACACTCACACACACACACACACACACACACTCACACACACACACACTAACACACACACACACACACACACACACACCACTAACACACACACTCACACACACACACACACTAACACACACACACACACACACACACTCACACACACACACACTACACACACACACACACACACACACACACACACACACACACACACACACACACACACACACACACACACACACCACTAACACACTAACACACTCACACACACACACACACACACACACTACACACACACACACACACCCACTAACACACTCACACACACACACACACACACACCCACACACAACACACACTAACACACACACACACACCCACTAACACACACACACACACACCACACTCACACACACACACACACACACACACACACACACACTAACACACACACACAAACACACACCCACTAACACACTCACACACACACACACACACACACACACTAACACACTCACACACACACACAGACACACACACACACACACACACACACACACACACACACACACACACACTAACACACACACACACACACTAACACACATACACACTAACACACACACACACACATACACACACACTAACACACACAC
>CM040742.1:47223181-47325681 GCA_022829145.1 Albula goreensis
TTGCACAAATTTCAGCAGCAAAAAATGCAGATTGTTTTTTTTGATACAGACGATTTATTTGATCTGTAGTTTGCTCTTTGATTCCCTGTGTACTGTAATAGAATCATCTTATTTTTATATGAAGATTTATTTTAAGATTGTTTTTTATAAGGACATGTACATACATATAATTACAGCGTGTCAATTTAACATATTAAAGTAAGCTTGCACAAAAGTGAATAAGCTGATTTGTTTATAAAAGTGTACTTTTAATGTTACATGTATGTAAATAATTTAAAAATAAAAATAAGCATCTAGCTGTTTTCGAATTTTGTGTATATCATAATATGTATGCATGTGACTTTAAATGTTCTTTTATTTCCCAGTGTGGATTATGGGACTTTTTAATAAGGATGTGCTGCTCATGGTTCTGTCTGAAGCCCCCCAGAATGCTTAGTGGTTGACACCGCTGACATGTTTATGAAATGAACACCAGAATCACATTATTGTGTGGGAGGGGGTGGAGCTCCTTAAAGAGATCATCTCATCTGTAGGTGTTGGCATAGGTTTCCCACTCTCTGTTTTGACAGTTGAGGGAATTAGCAGCCCACGTACAAAGCCGCTGTAGTACCTGTTGAATACTCACTCTTCAGGATCCACAAGGACGGGACTTCCATTCGGTGAACTTACCCGCGCCGCCCGCCCCCGCTTCCACGCCTCAGTCCTCCGGCAAACCGTTCCTTCACAGTTTGCGCGGTTACTCGCCCTTGCTTTTGTGATGTGGTCACATTGTGCCTTCATTCTCCATTTCAGTTAGTAACCCTCTGGGTGGGAACAATGACAAATTTGCAGTTAGCCAGCAAGCGTTTGACTTGGATGTTCACCAGTATTTAAAATCTCAACATCCTAGAACATGACATGAGTCCCTTAAAATTAGGTAAAATGTCAGTTGAGATTAGCACAATATGTGACACAAACACAAAAAATTAAGCACCATTACACGTGCACAGGACCCAGTCCTGGTTGTCCATTTCAGCCATGGGTTTGCAAAAGGCAGTCAAGCCAGCAAGAAGTTGCATCACTCCATCAAAAGGACGGGGAAGAAGCTAAATCTGCCTACTTCCCCTGAACTTCACGCCAGTATAACCGAAGAACCTGTAGCTGAACTGCAAAACATACTCACTCAAATGTTTGATAATACTCACTATTATCAGGTAATTTACTTTCTGGATGAAAGCGTGAGAACATACATGTTTTTTCTGCAAAGCGACCAAACAACTGCAGAGGGTTTTCCTGCGTGCTCAGATGATGAATAAATGATTTCTGAGGATACTTAGAAAGATAACTGTGAATGTTCTCAGGCCAAACCCTGTTTCCTCCCTCCGGGTCGACCCGTTTGGCTGCTAGCTGCTAGTGAGGGTGGTGGTTAAAGATCACTGAGCTCCAGCAGAAAGTAATCAGGGATGTGCGCACCCTGTGCCCATCAGAGCTGATATGAAATGCCAGCCTCCCTGCACTTTGCCCTGGCACGTTTCCGGAGACGGAGGAGCAGGCCTCAGTCCTGGCAGTCTTCCCTTCCTCTTCCAGTTAGATGAAATATTGATGAGCTACTCAGATACACCTGTCACACAGGTGTGTGACTGGGATCAACACAGGTATGATTAACCTATGACTGGCAGGTCTTTAACACACCTGCCAGTTTAAGGTCAAGATGTAAGTATTGCTGCCATTTTTGTGGACTGGTGTTTTCTCATACCTACATTGTTGTTTAATGGCCCAAGTTTGTATTTGCATTGTATGTATGTTTAAGATCAGGAAGCATAGTTCACTTGATCAAATGTATCTCTAAATAAGCAAATCAATCTGACCCCTGTGTATTCATCTTTATGAATATATGAGATGGGACACAAAATGAATAGAATGGAATGCGATAAATTCATGTAACATACACACATAAAATGCTCATTTCAAATGCATGTGATTGAAATACTGCTCATCCCCGAAAATGTTTCATATAAACTGAAAGTGGCTCTTTATGCAGCTAATTTAAAATGAAGTATACCCATCCAACCTTCCATTCTATATATCCCCTTCATCTAATCTAGAGCGGTGGAACGGGGAACCTATCCCAGCATTCATTGAGCAAAGGGCAGGGAGTCACCCTGGACAGGTCTCCGATCCATCGCACGGCCAGACAGACAAACAGCCACGGCCAGCCTGGCAAGTCAGATCCACCTAACCGGCATGTCTTTGGACTGTAGGAGGACAGTGACGCACCCAGAGAAACCCCTGCTTATAGTTAAGCCACAGCGCTAACCGCTTAGCCACTCTGCTGCCATATGAAGTACAGTCAGGAAAGAAAAATTGTAGGAAATTTGCATTCTCATAAATTCCAGACAATGTAGTTTTAAAGCACTCTGGAAAAATACTTCATATGTATGCTGTAACACGTTGTGCATGGTAGAAATGTTTTAAGACATGCACATTTGGATGTACTCATGGAAATCTTTGAATATTTCTGCACCTCTGTCTGTGGACAGTCAAAGCCTGGCAAAATACATAGTAATTGTGGCTGAAAATGAAATGGCATGATGACCACAGAGTAGGCGGAAAATGGCTGTTGAGATGTCGGGTGCAGGGCCATAAAATTATTAGGTTTGCAGATATTTTTCTCTTTCTTTTTTTTTTTTTTTTTGATCCTGGAGTTGACAATATCATATAAGCTGTTGTGATTAAAACACACAATTTCTACTACCAATTTCTTCTTTGCGAATATGTTTTCCCATTTATGCCAGGACTTTTTTTTTTTTTACAATAATCTCACCTTATCTTTAAAAAATGCAACAAAGATTACCTGACAAAATAAAGGGAATTCAGACTCAGGTTTAATGTTAAGAAGTGTAGGTGACCCGTCCAGGGGTGTGTGAGAGCAGTGCACAGGCATGACGGGAAAAATGCGCACGTCCTATCGTTGCCATAGTGATCAAAACACAACTAACATGGCTGCGGAAAAAGTGTCGGAACAAAAATTCACCTTTAATCTGCTTTCCAGTAAAACATTTTCCTTTCTTCAAGACAAAAATACTTCTGAATTCTTAATGAAATGGTAATGACTTTTTCATTCAATCGTTTTTTCCTTCACTGTTCGTTGTATAAGTTTTTGCACTTTAATTTACTGCATGTAAATCCGATAGCTAAACGTCGCCCTCTTCAAAACTACTGGTAGTCGTTTACTATAGAAGATAGCTGCGTTAGAAACCTGGTATTGTCAGCGTTTTAGAAATGTATAGGGAGTGAGATAGATTCATTTTCTTGACTTGAATGTTATGTTATTTTCAGGTCTATGCTTGGCCGGATCACTGCTCAAGCCTTCAATTTTGATCAACATTTCCAAACTTACAACAAACAGGAGTTTGTGTCTGTAAGTAGTGATATCGCCAGGTACAATGTCAAGTCGCCCGTCAAGTTAACCCCCTTTCGTTTTAAATTCTGTGACAGTTAACTGCACTACTTCTTGTTCGAGTTCAGGATTTCTTTAGAGATCCCCGAGTGGCATCAAACCTGAAAGTGTTAGGAGCCGATGGAAACTGGAAAATGTTGGGTATGTGAGCCGACAAGCGCGTATCTTTGAAGCTTGAATATTTACTCCACATAATTTGATAGACGTCATCAGCCTTCTTATCTTACAGAGGGGTGGTGAAACAGCATCATTCTGGATAAATATGTTTATGTTTAATTTTACAGTTTACGGAAATTACGAGTGTGTTATCAGATTACTGTTGAAACACGTTGTTTGTCATTAGGCTACATTTAACCTTTTCCCGTCTTCCCCGCAGATAAGGAGGTTACCAGGGTAACCGTGGAACTGGTCCCATGCACGAAGCTTTCCGTGGACATGTTTGATCCCCTGTATTCCCACGGCATCGTGCGTCCCACCGGTCACATTACCAAGTGCTTCCACGAGTATTATGCTGACTTTGATGAACTGAGACAGGTAAAGCTACACCCACGTACGAAAAAAGTTGTTTACTTTTTTTTGATTTATATATGAGCTATATGTTTCCCCATACTTAACAACATAAAAGTCATGGAACATATAATTGTATGCAAAACGTTAAAACAAGGATTGACGGATTTGTACTTCTCAAGTATAGTAAAGTTTATCTATGTATATATAATACCATATACTACTTATAGTAAACTATATACTGTACATTCTTTTTATTCGCAGATGCTACTGATTGAGGATTCGGAAAACTATGGCGTCATCAGTCGTGAAGATCGACAGGAATTTCTGTTCAGGCTGTTCCAACACATCTGCCTGGGCGGAGAACTGTGTCAATATGAAGACATTATCACCAATTATATCGATACTACAAGATTAATTTACAAAGATATGGTCAGGTAAATATTTGCACTCAGTGTTTTTTTTTCAGTGAATGTGAAGCTAAAATATTAAGCTGTTTCATAACATTGAATATTTATCAATTTAATGGCACTGATTGCAGTATGATCGGTACCTTAACTCTGAACTGTCAACACAGGTTTGTAATCTAATCAGAGAGAAACTACCAGTCAGAGCTTCTGCTTCCAAGGAGTCTATGAACAACTACTCAACTCATGGCAGAAAATAGGAAATATAGCCTAGATGATACATACTGAATCAAAACAGACTGTGCTCTTTTTTTGTAACTGCACCAACCTCATAATGCTCAATGACTAATATTGCTACTTTCTTACATTTCAAAAGTGAAAATACAAAACATTTTCCAGAGTGACTCCATTTTTCAACACTGTTAGAAGTGATATCAGTGAAATAATTTGAAAAAGTGAAACCTGTGTTTTATTTCCAGTGTTCAGAGAGATCCTGAGACAAAGCAAGTTATGGCTGTCTCAACAGTTCTGAAAGTCAAAGCCTATGTAAGTTAAGTCTCCAGTGTGTATACTTGATTTTTAAACACTTTATAATTCATATTTGATGTTATTGTTGTGATCTGTTTGAAGTGTGATGCTATGGCGCAGGACTTGGCAACAGTGGTGTCTTCTTCTTTTGCTGTCACATGAGATCCCTTCATTGTTATAGTTTCAAACTGATGGCCAGATTTATCATCCTGATTTATGCAAATGTTAGAGCATGACTCATTTAACTCCTGTGGGTCTGACTGTGCATGTGTGAGAGTATATGTTCTTTTGTATGTGTGTACATGTGCATGATTATATGTGCTTGTATATGTGTAAGTAAATGTTCTTTTGTATGTGTGTATATGTGTGTGATTATATGTGCTTGTATATGTGTAAGTAAATGTTCTTTTGTATGTGTGTATATGTGTGTGATTATATGTGCTTGTATATGTGTAAGTAAATGTTCTTTTGTATGTGTGTATATGTGTGTGATTATATGTGCTTGAATATGTGTAAGTAAATGTTCTTTTGTATGTGTGTATGTGTGTGTGATTATATGTGCTTGTATGTGTGTAAGTATATGTTCTTTTCTATGTGTGAGTATGTGTACGTGTGTGAGTGAGTATATGTGCCTGTGTGTGTGTGTATGTGTACGTGTGTGTGAGTATATGTGCCTATGTGTGTGTGTGTATGTGTACGTGTGTGTGAGTATATGTGCCTGTGTGTGTGTGCCTGTGTGTGTGTGTATGTGTACGTGTGTGTGAGTATATGTGCCTGTGTGTGTGTGTGCCTGTGTGTGTGCAAGTATGTGAGTATATGTGCCTGTGTGTGTGTGCCTGTGTGTGTGTGTATGTGTACGTGTGTGTGAGTATATGTGCCTGTGTGTGTGTGCCTGTGTGTGTGTGTGTGTGTGTGAGTATATGTGCCTGTGTGTGTATGCGTTTGTGTGTGTGTGCCTGTGTGTGTGTATGTGCGTGTATGTGAGTATATGTGCCTGTGTGTGTGTGCCTGTGTGTGTGCATATGTGTGAGTATATGTGCCTGTGTGTGTGTGTGCATGTGTTTGTGTGTATACATGTACATAAAGGAGTGACAGCACTCTTGTTCTCTGTGTCCTCCTCTCAGGACCAGGCCGGGCTGTGCTACCCCTCGGAGTCTGAGCAGGAGCAGAGCTTTGCATACCTGCTCATTGACCTTTCAAACGGCACGTGTACGTACTGTATCACTCCTATGGAGTGGGGATATTTACACTGGCTGAGTGAGCTGCATCTAACCCTGAACTGGTGTGTTGAGCTTACAGTCTGCGTAATCACACACTTTTATCAGATCAATGCACTGTTTCTAGTGGTCAAAATTAAAATAAAACCCTTTTTCACAATATTTAACAGCAATATGTTGCAGTGTCACATCGCAATGATGAAAATAAGTGCATCACCAGTAGAATCACAACCCTTTGGTGCTGTAGCCGTTGTATTGTGATAACATTGTATGGTGAGGTCCAGGGCAGTTTGATGCCCTCGTGTCCAGGTATGGTGACCTTACCCAAGCCTCCAGAATGAGCCCCTGCAGGCCGGGCATTCTTCAGGACCTCATGACTGCGCCCATTGCTTGCCTAGACAGACGCCAAGAAGCCTGATCTCACCACTGCACATGCTTATCACACTCTAGTGCAGGGATCTGATTGGTTCTGATTAATTTGCACTTGCTTATCACACTTTAGTGTAGGGATCTGATTGGTTCTAATTAATTTGTGCAGGGGATCTGATTGGTTCTGATTAATTTCACTTGCTTATCACACTTTAGTGCAGGGATCTGATTGGTTCTGATTAATTTGCACTAGCTTATCACACTTTAGTGCAGGGATCTGATTGGTTCTGATTAATTAGCCAATACTGTTTCTCAGACCTGAAACATCAAGGAAATCCACAGGAAAGATGCCACCTCTGTACTGTCAGTGGGACTGTTTGACTTTATTATCCTGAAGTTTAGTCTCCCAATCATCTGTGAGTAAGCTGCACACCATCCGTACTACTGGGAGTAATTTCACGAAAATACAATTACAACGGCAAACCTCTGTAAATGCAATAAATGTACTGTAAGTTTGTATATTGTGACATCAATCAGCATCCTTTCTGGGGTGTGTATTCTCATGCAATTTGTTTTTACATAATTTCATGCTCATATCTTACACCAAATAAAATGGTTAGGAGTCCGTGTTACCTACAGGCATGCCATGATTGTAAATGTTTTCTTTCCCATTAAATACCAGTTCTAATTTTATTGTATGATTTTAATTTTAAAATATGCAAAAGCACTCAAAGGCAGCATTAACAAATTAATATGATAAAAGCAATCAAAGGCAGCAGGAACAAAACTAATAAAATATTTTCATCCAAATGTTCCCAATATCCCCTTCAATACACTTACCACAGTAACGCAGTGGTTTGAGTTCATAAAAATGACTTTTATGTTTGGTGTTTGTGGTGTGAGGATGACTCATTAAATATAAATTAAGTGTAAAAAATGCAAGCTGTAAAAAGCAAATATTCATTCAGTGCATGGTTATTTTATGGACATAAGATTTGGTTATCACTTTGCAACATTGAGAATAATATTTTTAGAACAACACACATTTAAACTACATAACTGTTTCTGAAATAGATAAATACAGGTGGCCCAAATGAGCGCGTTCATATTGTGTGCATTTTAACACAAGTTAATAAGGAACGTAGGCTTTCAACTTGCCCGGTTATTACTTTAAGCATTAATATATATATTCACACTCCATGTGTTATGGCGTTTGGGAAAGGGGCAAACACAGGGCTGAACAAGAGATCTGATTTGCATGAGAATAACGGGAACTGGCTTTCTGTACCACTGTATGAGAGCGAAACCGTTCATGTCAACAAGTAAGGAGAGGGCTGCTTGACGTATGTCATTTCTTTTTTAAATGCGTGTGTTTGCGAGTAATATAAATGGCGCATTGGTGAGAGGTTGTAAATCAGTTGCATTCAGCCAAAAATATGAAATAAATAATACAAATAGCATAGTATTCAGGGGGAAAAAATAAAAGCAGTGTATTGGTTAATAATACACGTACAAACACATGCATAGGCTACATAGGGCCTATTTAAATAACCTTTTCAGTAAAACGAGAAATAAATGTTGAAACAAGACAACATAAATACAAGTTATTGGATGTATAGTAAGCTATTTTTCTCCAGGAGAAAGTGTATTTTTCACACGGAAAGAGATGTTGCGGCTTTAAACAACTCTACCCTCCCTGATTAACGACACCATGCTCCGCCCTCCTCCGAGTGAGTCAGAGATCACATGAGTCATGAAATTTTGATGTCCCAGCCGAAGTTGAAGACAAAGTTTAGGAAAAGTAAGTAATTTGCGGAGGGCCGTGATTTGCGATGTGCGGCGAAGTCGCTCGTTTTGTTTGTGCGACGCGTAGAAGTATCCGTGGCAGAAATAGGAAATAAGTTGTTCGATTGTTTTGCAGACGCAAGTAAACACTTTTACTGATAGTTTCAAACTTTGTAGCGACTGCATGCATTTTAACAAGAAATAGCCTACTTTTATAGAAGACGGTAGACGCGTTGGCTGCCTTGGACTGGAATCGTTCCGGGCACGGATCAAATTTTCTAACGTTAGTTAGCTAGTTGGATATACTTGTTGGGACAAACTTCCATAGATAGTCGTAGGAGTTGTAAATACCTTTTCCACATAATTTAATTGGTTTAAACGAAAACCTAAAGGGATTAAGAATATTTTTTCTGGGCTTTACGGTAACCCTAAAGTGTCTATATGGTTGCTCTCGACTCTTCAACCCGTGGGCTTCCCAAACATTTGGATTGATTATTATTTTTAATTTTTTTCGGAAAGCGAGTTATTTAAATTCCTTTCGGAACCATGGATCCGGGCCAACACAACCCCCCTGCCGGCCACCAAATCGTCCACGTCCGGGGCGATTCGGAGACCGATTTGGAGGCTCTCTTCAACGCTGTGATGAACCCAAAAAATGCCAACGTGCCCCCATCTGTGCCGATGAGGATGAGAAAGCTACCCGACTCTTTCTTCAAACAGCCCGAGCCAAAGTCGCACTCCAGACAAGTAAGCCCCCCTGTTTCCTACCTCCCCCTTCCCCCCCACCCTCAGCTCTCCACGTTCTGGATCTTGACCATTGCTACATTTTCACTACCGTCCATTTAGACACTCTTCAAATTAACTACTCTCTATTCACTTTTACACTTTTAATGTTTTGTACAACTATAGAGTAACTTAGACTAACTTTGACCGTATGGGCAGAGGAAAGGCGAAACTTTCAATGACGGAGGCGACGCTCAGAAGATCTGAGCTGTATAATCTATGTTGTGTAATAGGAAGTCATTTTATTTTCATAACATGTTTCCTCGTCAGTTTAAGCTTTCCTAACCTTTAGGAAATATAACCATTAGGTTATATCAAATTGTTATGAAAGCCCCTGTTTATGCCAACACAGCCCGTCAAGTTAGGCCCGTAACGGGGAAAGAAACGTAGGCTCACTAAATCTGAAAAATAGCTGGTGCAAAATGTAAAATATGATTTATTATGTTCCCTCTGTCTTGCAGTGCGTGAATAATGTTCGGAAAAGTATAAAGTTAGAACGAAAATCACCGAATAGGCCAAAATTACCATGTTGTTTCGATTAGGCTACTCGTTTTCTCTTAGTGGAGAGTTTAGTGCGAACTTTATGTCCAAGACCTTGTTTTTCTCCAAATGCTGCGTTTGTTTTATTTAAAAAGAAAGTAAATGAAAGTAAGCCACTGTTAATTGTATGTCAGCGTGCAACGAGACGTTTTGGTGATCTTTCCAAAATTGCATCCAAGTTTTTTTTTGCTATATTTACAACTTTTTAACTTGTTTTTAGATCTCAGAATTACCCTCTAATACGAATGCATAAATGAAGCTAACAACACTGACAGGCATTAATTTCCTGAAAGAAAGTTGTTGAAAGAACGCTGTGTACTGCTTTGCCTCTGGGTCACTGTAGTCTTAGCTGCATGTATGGGGGGGCTCTGGTTACGAGTTTTATTTTAAGCATTTTAACAACTGGTGTAGATCAGAGAGAGGCCGCGCAGAGGCTTGGCTGTTTTATGTTTTTTAAACGTATTTCTTAATCAACTGCGAGGCAGCTGTGATATGCAGGCGAAGCATAAGGCCACGTCTTTCCATGCAAACAATCAGTGCTAACCTTCCGCTACACTTGGAAGTCTTCCTTTTTACACTTCCTATCGCATAGTAAACACTGACCAGCCATCGATTGGACTGCGGTCTGCTATTTTAATTCCTAATGTCAAATTTAGCTGGGTCTATATTTTTTTATTTGCAAATAAATGCATCTGCTTTGTGTACGTCAGTAATACACGTATTTAAGAGCATTGAGTTGTGTAAGGACATCTCAAGAACGCAACAAAATTATCTGACATTTAACTAACGCGCTTTAAATAATTAACTCTGTCGGGCAGCGGATGTGTACTACGTGCGATCTTGGGTACAAAGCATGCACCGCCGTTCCGCTCCTCCTTCCAATGTAAACACCCTTTTGTTTGGTTCCATACCTGCAGTCAATAAATTCAGTTTCAAGTCAGGCGTGGAACTCCCACAAAGTCTGTGAAGTGTGTAAAGTGTAACACCCCCACCCTCCTCTTTCCCCGCTGCCCCCCTCCCCCGTTTCCCCTTGTTGCGGTGTCCCGTTGCAGGCCAGCACAGACGCTAGCACTGCTGGCGCGCTCACTCCGCAGCATGTTCGAGCGCACTCGTCGCCCGCCTCGCTGCAGCTGGGGACGCTGTCGCCCGGATCGCTGGCGGGGGTGGTTCCTCCGGGGCCACCTCCACAGCCGCTACAGCCGCCTCCTCAGCAGCAGCAACATCTCCGCCAGTCCTCCTACGAAATACCGGACGACGTACCCCTCCCTCCTGGGTGGGAAATGGCGAAGACCTCCTCCGGACAGAGATACTTTCTGAAGTAAGTGTGATTCCCGTAATTAAGCATTGCTCCACCTCAGCCCACAGAAGTGTGTCCCAGGGTAGCCAGCTGTTTTCAGTGGAAAGCCAAATGCCCGTGCTCAGAACCACTACAGTGTCCCCCCAAACAAAACCGTCATAACCAAACATTCCTGCTGTAAACAAGTCCTTTGCTGTTCGACCACATCAACAGCATTTCCACAACAAAATGTATAAACCTGAGAAACACAATAGGTTATAATAACAAATGTGATGTGACAATGTATCTGGTTTCCAGACTTTAAGCCCACAGCTGATAACATGGTAGTAAGTCAGAAGAATTGCCCTGAAACACTCGGATTAGTGCAGTGGAAAGTGCTTTATATGCAGTACACTATTTATTCTTATTTTTAAGGGTTAATTTAACTCTGCTCAGCTCTTCCCATGAGCCACCAGTGAATCACAGCACAGATTCTGGGCACCCCTGGTGTTTAGATGGTTGTTCTGTTCTCAGCACCCTGCTGTGTGTGTGTGGTTTTTTTTTTTTTTTTTTTTTAAGGGAGTGGCCACTTCTACAGCAGAACCCCTCTCCATCAAACCAAACACATGCTTGTTATACTTGTTCTGATAAGCACTACTCTGCACACCAGGATAAATGAAAGAGCAAACGTGGACCTTTTCTGCATGCTCTGAGTGAATGAGTGAACACAAACTGCACTAGCTTATGCATTTATTGAGAAATTGCAGGCTCAAATTGCAGCCGTAAATTGTAGCAAAAGAATCTGGCTCCTCTGTTGCTCTCTTGGGGGAACACTTGGAGGTTTAGGAGATTCTGCTTGCAGCTTTTTTTTTTTTGTGCAATTTTTCCGGAAGGTTCTCCAGCACAGACTTGTAGTTCTTACTTTTAAAGGAAGATATAACCAGAGACCGGAGGTTCTTGCTCAGAGAGGGTTTCTTGTCCTCTCTCCCTCTCTCTGCATCACGTAACACTGCATTTAATTTCAACTTTGAAGCCAGAGGAAGGGCTATGACCTTTGACCTCTAGCGGAGCAGGGGTCAGGGGCTTGTTGTAGCGGGGGTGGAGCAGTTGGATGGCTTCCTTTTTCGTTTTGGCTTCAACGATACAAGAATCAAGCCATACATTTTGACAACCAAAATACAGGGAGCAAAAACTGTTGTACTGTAAAATTTGCACACAATTTATCTGAAAATCCAGATGTGTGGGATCTGTCTGAACAAACTTCATTTTTTCACAGTTCGTAATGTATGCATTGCAGCTAATTTGTGTGAAATTGACGCTGTGCAGTTTTGAAACAAACACGGCAGTTACTAAGGTCATATGCTCTATTTTTACAATTATGCCTGGAGTTTGGTACCATCAAAAGTGTGAAATGTGAAAAATGTCAAAACATAACTTTCCTGGAAGGTTTAATACTAAACTCCAAACTTTGCCTGTGGCAGAAGGACAAAATATGTCCTCCCCAACGGAGGAAGAAGAGGGACGGAAATCTCCAAATGGCAGTTTTGTATTTAAAAAAAACAAAAAAGGAACCTGAAATTGAACAGCTGATCACTTTGAGGGAAAAGCGAAACAGGACGTCATCTTGAAAAGGCCTGTGTGTGGCAAAGTGCCGCTGAACGGGACGGCGTTCGGACACGCTGCCAGACGGATGCAGTTTAGCGTCGTTAAGGCGTGATTTCATGCTAACATGTTCTTTCTGAGCTCATAAGCAACTCTCTGCCGGACAGCCGGGGCCTGTGGGTTCACAGGACTCTCTCGCGGCAGCCCTCCCTGGCCATCTATGCTTCGATCCCACCATGACCTGAAACGCTAACACATTATAGCCCCTCCCCCCAAAGAGCAATCGGTGGCCTTTCATCTCTTTAGGGTGTAGTTTTTGGTGTGATGTAGCTTTGAGGGTGGAAGTTCAATTTTCAAGTTGTCCACTGCTTCAAAAAAAAAAAAAACTCCTGGAGCCGAGGTACTTGCACTGAATCGCTTCAGTAAATATCAAGTGGTATGAATAGATTATAAGATTGCATGTACAATTATGTGTAAGTTGCTCTGGGTAAGAGTGCCTGCAGAATGCCTTAATGTAATGTAATGTACTGTACTGTTTTTGGCATAGTCGTTTGTAGTGATACCGAGATCATTGCAAACAAAAGGGTACAGAAAAGTAGCCACAAGGCTTCAGGCTATTTCTGTTAATTAAATAGGATGCTTATTTTAAGTGCTTCCTGTCTTATTTTCTCATACTTATTTTTAGGGCTAATTAGAAACTGTCTGACCTGGAGAAAGACCACTCTGGTTGAAAATGGATCTTTAAATTTAAAGGACCTGTAAACTGGTTGTGCGGCCAAAGCTGGAACGGTACCCGTGTTTTTCAGTCTGGCTTGAGCCGTTCACTGGCTGTCTTTCACTGACCCTGTAATCTGTACAAGGGGGTTCGGTGTGCCCCACACGTCTTTTCTCAGAGCGCGTCACCACTTTCAAACTCCGGTGGTGGAAATGGGTGACCGTTGCGTTCAGCGGGCGGGTTGCATGTCTGCAGCACCGCTGTTCAAAGCTGGTGGAGTTCTGAATACAGTTTCAGGTAGTTGTGTGTTTATCATCGTAAGCCTTTTAAGGTTTATAATTTGTCCTGTAAAACCTTCATTCAATATGATGAATATTGATATAGATGTAAGTAGGACAATTAATATACAGGCCAGAACCAGGGCAAACTGAAGTGGATAAGCGTCATTTTTTCCTGCCCTCTCACGCACCCCTCCACCCTTAGAGTAAGCTGGTGGAGGAGCCGTTGGTGGTCGTTGTTTCTGTTAAACTGCCCTTGCCTTTGTTTGAGGGCCTGTGTTGGGTGTGTGCTGTATGTGTGAGACTGGAGGTGCACGTGAAAGCGGGGGCGCACAGGGGGGCCTGGGGGAGCCAGGCCGATCTCCTGGGGGGGGGTGAGGCATGCCTGCACAAGAGCTCTGAAATAGGGCAGTGAGCGTGTCGTAGTGTTGGGTGTAAAGTCGCTCCATGTCTGCGTGTGTTTGTGGTATCTGTGTGTGTGTATTATTACAAAGAGCATGTGTTTGTTCTGGGTTATTTTTTAAGTTCAGGAAGTCTGTGTGTGCGTGCATGTGTGTGTGTGTGTGTCTGTGTGTTATCACAAGTCTTAATTGTGAAGTGCATGTGTTAGGGTTATTTTTGAAGTTGAGGGCGCAGGCATGCGTATGTGCTTGTGCGTATATTATCAGGACTTTTACCCGTGAGGCTGTGGGTTTGTGCGCACGCGTGTGTTTGTGCTTGTGAAGTCGTGGGTGGGTGGGGGCGGCGTTGTGGGTGTGTGTCTGTGTGTGTGTTTGTGCTTCTATCTCTGTGTATGCATGTGTGTTATCAGTGGCTTTGCTTGTGCAGTTGCAAGGCAGGGTGTCCTGTTGGTGGTTGGGTGTCTGCTTCCCTTCATCCAGGTCTCTGGGAGTTCATTTTGTGACGTTTTGGCCGTCTGGCTCAAAACTGAGCCCGCATTCACATGGAATAACCCCTCCTATCTTACATGCATGTGCCTAAATGTTCAACCAATGGCAAGGCCACTGATGAGTCACATGACAGAGCCAGACCCAGATTCTAAATCAGAACTCTTTTGGAACCAATCAGATTTCAGAAATCCTTGGCCTGAAAAGTTGACCAAGGTGTCCAGACAGGCTGTAAGAGATCGGAGCTGGAGCTAGACTTTGTGAAGCCATAGCAGGAGTCTTTTTTTTTTTTTTTTTTTATTTTATTTTTTAAATAATGTTTTACGGCTCAGGTTTATTCCTCTCCTCCTTTATCAGGCATGAATATGTTAAGTCATAGCTGCTTGATAAATTCAGTTTGATGCCATTTTGATAACACACACGTAAACTATTTCACGGCTCATTTCTGTATGAATAATGAGCTGTATCTTTATGCCACGGCCTTATCCTTTTTTATTTTGTCTGCAGTTATTTTTATGCTTTATAATGTTCTGAGAGCTATTTTTGGCCGTTCGCTCCAGATCAACCGTATAAATCTTACGATTGGAGTTGCAAAGAAGGAGAACGTCCAGGAACTCTGAAGTTGTTTTCTTAAAAGAAACCCGAGGACCTTTTTCTGACGTATGTTTTTCTTGATCCGGCCCCCTTTTTGAATAAGGTTTTGTTTTATTTCGCCATCTGGAAAAGCTGGTCTGGTCCTGACTGTTGCACAGGCATTGTTTATTTGCAGCGCTGGAAAAGCTGGTCCTGGCTGTTGCTGTCTCGGTAGTGCAGACGGGGCCATGTGTTTCGGGGGGCTGGATCCCTCCTCTCCTCCTGCTCTTGGAGATGGTAGCGTTCAGGCCTGGCCTGGCACCTACTGGGGAAGACATTCTGTTCTTTTGTCTCCCTTTTTTTTTTTCTTTCTTTCTTTCCACAGAATACAAGCAGTTGTCTAAAATTGGTGATCTTTCGACCAATCGGATACAGACAGACATGATTACCCCCAAATTTACTTGGATGAAAAGAGCAGAGAACCAGATGGGTTTTGTGTGTGTGTGTGCGTGTGCACGCGTGTATGTGTGTGTTTGTGTTTCAAGTGAAACATCTGCACAGCATCTGTTGCTTTTGGGGTCGTTGTGCTCTCCAGAGGGGGAAAGAGGGGGGAACGGGAGAACTGCTCTTGCACAGTGTGATAGCATGCAGCTAACTCCTAGCACGTTTGGCATTTCAAAGCCTTTCTCAGATAATGAGGAAGTGTTAACCTTGGAAACCTGAGATTCAAGGTCTTTCTGCAAGACCGGCTTGAAAGAGAATCGGACCAAGCCGTACGACGACAGAGGCCTGTTGATCCCTGGACTTCGGTCTCACCTCAAATCTGGTTTGCAAAGGAGGGGGAAAGTCATTTTTCTACAGTCCCAGTGGTTCATTCACACATCGGGTGAATTTGAATCTGGGTCAGAGATGCTTCCTGTTCATCTCGAGTCAACGGGGAGTGACACTCACTGTGAATAATGAGACAACTGAGGGGAAAAAAGCAATTATTTGTAATTTTGGCTCTTCAAAAATGTGAAGGCAACTTTGCAAAAAATGTAAAGTGTAAGGCCATCATGGTGAAGTCTGTGGCTAGCAAGTTAGCTTGGTTCACATTAAATATGAATGTTTTGAATGTCATGAATAACAACTGCTTGTTTAAGTTTCTTGTTTCTTTTGAATGTTGAAAGAGATGGATTTATATGTTAAATTACCTGTGCAGTAGTATCTATCCAGTGGGCTCTAGCTTATCGTGGGCTTTACTCTGAAACATGAAAAACGGTAGCGCTCATTGTGCTCATGCGGGTTTGATTCCCACTGGGGCAAAGCACTTAAATGGGATTGCCTCAGAAATGAGCAGTTGTATAAATGAGTTCTAAGTGAAAATTTAATCTGTAAATGTAAGATTGATTATTGAACTTTGTCTCTGGTTCTTCAATGTCTGAAATGGGCAGTGATAACTAGAGGTGACTGGACCAGCCCCCCTCCCCCAAAATAATACTAATCTTCAGTCAGCCATCACCCCTCCCCTACCACTTCCTGTTTGGTTACCCTCAAAGGGGACACCACAGGATGTGGTTTTATCAACAACTTCCTCTTTTATAGTCTGTGTCTCTTTCTCAATGAGTCCACCAGCAGTGAAATGGGATTGGATTAACAAGCAAGGAAACTGTTTACAATGAGCTCCATATTATAGTTTCATAATGACCAAGTTGAAAAGAACCGTTTTGTTTTTTCGGTGCAAAAATGCAAATAAACTCAGAGAGAGATTGAGTTAGATGTATGACATTTTGCATAGATTTGGTCAAGACCAGTATTACAAATATAAAAAAAATAATTTGCTCATGGCTATATAGAGGGTAGTTTTGTCCTTTGGCCAACTCAGAAGGTCAACAGCTGAACGAAGACTGAATGCTAAGAATGACACCATTCCTTGACAATAAATTCAAATTAATCTGGTCAGGAGAGTAATAACGTGCGGATATAGTTTAATCATTTTTGCAGCAATCATGTCTTTTTTTTTTTTTGTTTTTTTTGGTGAAGTCATCTCGCCATCATTTCGTTCAGTGGTCTAACCCAGAGCAAGAGTGAGTTTTTATGGATGTGTGTGGGACACTGTGAACTTGAGCGTTTCGGCATCCCTCCGGTCATTGAGCAGGCCTCATCCTGCTGGTTCCTAGAACGACGCCGGGAGTGCATGCAGGCAGGATTGGACCTTCTCAGTGCCCGTATCGCAGAGCAGACGGGGCGGGGCGGGGCGTATGCGGATGGTGGTGGGCGGAGCTTGGACCTCCCCGGCGCTCGCATCACAGCGCAGACACTCGATCTGGGATTAAAAGCAGATGCTGCAGTCTCGGAGCGGTCCTGGCTGGAGCTCCTATTAATAAACTGAGCTGCTCTGCTGCAGACAGACAACCAGTTGGTGGTGCGGCTCTGAGATGGGCGGGGCACTACTGAGCCTACACAGCCAATCAGTGCTGGGTGGAGTGGGGGGTGGTGGTTGGCAGGACTGTTCATGCTGTTTTGTTTTGGCATGTGTGATGATCGTATCTGTACTGCCACACCACTTTCTTCTCCCTCCCTTTTACGCACTCTCAGAAAAAAAAACAACAAAAAAAAAACAGAAAAAACAGGTTCTGCATGACTCCAGTGTGGGATGGATGCCAGATTGGATATGAGACTCCCCCTCTGACCCCTCTCTCTCTGTCCCTGTGCTTCCCCCAGGCTGGATAGTGGCATAGTGGCAACCCAAGTCATGTTGGATTTATAGTGTTCTGGTTATTCTGAAATGGGTGTGTCTTCACCTGTGGAAGGTAAAAGTGATGTTGCCATAGCGATGATAACACACTAGTTGAGTAACACCACTGCAGTTTAGGAAAGAGGTGGAAGCTTATTGGAGTAACATTGAGTAAAAACTCAGGAACAAATTCAGGACAGAGGCCCAGTGAGACGCATGTCAGTCAGGATTAATAAAAGCACTCAGAAGGGTAGAAATGGCACACACTTGGATGCCAAGTTTGTGGAAAGATATCGGTGGCTACGTTACAGAATTGGCTCTTGCTTTATAAGAATACTATCCCAGCATGCACAGGGACATGAACAGAAAAACCGGAAAGGCCTGTTGGCTGTAATTGCAGCTACAGTCGCTGCCTGTGAAAGAAGACCTCGGTGACTTTGAAACAGGGGTGACTGTTGGGGCATGTTTTGTTGAATCTGCGGTGACCGGGACGGCTCTGTGTAGCGATGTCTCTTGAGCAACAATTTCTTAAGGTGGAATATTTTATCTGTGAGATGTCCAGGGACAATACCTTGGACAACACTTTCTGCCTCTGTCATTCAAGTATGCGAGTTGACTTTTGTTGTGGAAGAGATGTTTTGTCCCGCCAACAGAATTCCAGACTGTGGTAGACTTGGGGCATGTAGGCCACACATGAATTATTGTTATTATTGTTATCATTAGCAGAATTGTTATTGTTAGTGTTTATACACAGGGCTCTCTTAAGGCAAGCTGCAGGGCTGTTGGAGAAAGTGAAAGCACGAGAGGCTAGATTGAGCTGAGGCTGAGTGTTCTAGTTAGGCCGTTGCACATTTGTGCAGCACATTGCAGCTCGGTCGTCAGGGGGAACAGACCGCATGTGGCGTCGGGGGTCTGAGGGGAGAGGCAGCCCTGAGCCACCGCAGACAGGCATTGTGGGAAGGGCGCCCGTTACCACGGAGGCTGCGGGGGTGGCCGTTACAGGCAGGGGCCACGCTGCTATGTGACTGAACTCGGTCACCCCCCCGTCCCCCCACCAGTGCTGGGGAGCAGAACAGCTGATCTCTCCCTGCCGCGTCACGGTAACTGCAGAATACGATCAAAGATCAAAGGCCTGGAGCTCTGCAGGTTTCAGGCCTATAGCTGCAGTGGAAACGAAAAGGGGAGGTGGGCGAAGTCAGATTTAAACATTTACCCTTTTTTCATTTTTGCTTAAAAAATGACAAATATCTGACTGGCCTGCTGAAAGCGTTGCCAAAAACTTTTTTTGGTGCATTTTTTTTTAAAATGGTGTATATTTTTAGGGCCCACTGAAAACATGAGCATATGGGGGGGGCAAGAGTTTTGAGGTCTGGTGGGATGGGGGAAAGGTCGAGGACAGTGTCCAGGGGCGGGTTGTAAACCAATGAAACCACTCTTTTGTAGTGGCCTCTGGTGAGACAGTGTTAGACAGGGGTAATCAGTGCTCCTGTTTACCCTTAAAGTGCAGCCATGAGTGAGGCTCTTCTCATTGGGATGCCAGTGTGAACATAATAAAGATGTAGGACCACATTGACCCGTTCCGTCCCCTCTGTGCATGGTCCATGTCATGTTTCCTTCCCACCCAAGGAGAACAGGCTCTGTCTCCACACAGAGGGAGTCTTCCTCTCTCTAACCTCCGACTCCTGCGACTTAGCGAAAGCGTAAATGAGTCCTCTCATTGTATTGAAAGTGGTTGGACAAAATGCTGCACTTGTGTTTGATCAGAAAGGAGGGAAAAGGAATAGATACAAAGAAAGGGACTCGTTCGAGAAAAGAAAGTGACCCAGCAAGGCTTGTCCCAGGCCGCCCGGAGCGGAAAACCTGTCTCTCTCTTTCACAGACTCTGTCTCCTGTAACCTCTACAGCTGCCATGTTAAGCAGATACGCTGGCACACCATTTTAAACGCCCCATCAACAATAGGACTGTCAGACTTTTGGGAAACTCGTCAACAGAGAGGACTAAAACTCTGTGTCCAAGGAGCTGCATTTTAATGGTGTTCACCCTGTGCTCCCCCGGGCCCCCCCGACCCCTGCAAGCACAGTTTGTCCACATTGTAATAAAACTATGATCGGTTTTTTTTTCACTTTTTCCCCACCCCGTTAATCTTCACTTACTGAAGGGTTTTTCCGGGTGGGAGGGGGGTGGGGTTGAGAGGGGGTTGAGGACCTTGATAATTACCTGGGTGTCAGCTGTGATTGTCGCCAGGGAAACCAAAGACTCTTCCCCTCACAACATATCCTGACTCCTGATGTTAACGGGTCGGTTTTCAGCGTTTTATGAAGCCGTTTCCCCTCAGGAGGAAATGGTAACAGGTCCGCTACCCAAAATTAAAGATTCGGATTTTATCATTTTTGTCAAAACAGAAACTCATGGGGAAAGCTACATCAACTTAGGGAAGGGGGATGGGGGGGGGGATTGGTCGGCGATGAATGTTGAAAAGAGTACCCTCATCCTCCTAACCTGTCACCTACACAAGCTGAGATAAGGCCCGGCTTGCCTTGAACTGGAGAAAACTTCAGAATTAGTTCCAGCTGCTATAGTTTCAGTGCCTTGGAAACAACTATGTTGTGATGCCAGTGTCAACGATTTTAAACACTGATGAGTGATCATGTCACCATGGTGCATAAAACGGTTAAAGTTTTTTGGGTTTTTGTGTTTACCCACATTCATGCATGTTTATATCCTGGCACTTTTCCTTCTCCTCCCTTTCTGTGTGAATCAACCCGCCTATAAAGCCATTCCAGTACAAAAATGCATTATGCTCTTAGTAGTTTACTAGCGTTTTTTTTTTTCTCTTGGGTTGTTTTTTTTTTTTTTTATTTGAACATATATTCTCATCGAAAGAGGATCGTCTCCTTTTGGCTCCAGCTGTGATATATAGGCCAAAACACTGTGCAATTAAGCTGTAAAGCAATGTGCCCCAGGTATCGAGCGGAACAAAAACAGCCTTGTTATTTGCTCCAGAGCTGGAATGGAGGTGCTGTGAAATGCAGCAAAAAAACACCCATGATGCAACAGTACCCACTGACTGGCACCAAGTAGCTGTTAGCATTCTGTCACAGATGGCCCAATCCCAGTGATTAGAGGAAGCATAATGTTTGTGCATATTGACTTGAGACAAACAACACTCTATCCAGACAGATCCTATTTCTGTTCTCTGCTCTTTAGAAGTGGTCATTTTAGGTATACACATTTTTGAATTCTTGGCATTTATTGCTCTAAATACATACTACTTTATGGATGTGAAACTGCTGCTCTGATCTTGGAAACTGCATTCCGTAGTGTATATTTGTGCATAGTCATAAACATTTAAATACGCTGGCCACAGTTCACTTTTCACATTTATATTCTTTATTTCTGCAAGTTTTTTATTCTCAAACTGCTCAGTGTGTGTTTTACAAGCTTCATTTTTCCAGTCATCTGGAACCCTGGGTGGCAGATGAATTCCCGCTTGTTTGAGTGTAGAGTTTTTGTGTTGGAGGACAGAAATGGGAGTGTGTTAGCTTGGAGTATAGGAATGGGAATGTGATGTTTCTGGGGGTTTGTTTGGAAAGATCTTTGCCCTGGCACGGATGGGACAATGTTCTGCTCAGCTCACCCAAAACCCACCATTTACACTGACCGTTTTGGTGCCATATTCTGGCTTGACGGATGCGATCCCCATTCGCCACCTACTGGTTGAGTGAAGGTATTTCAGTTACTGCGAGGGAGCCACTCGTTAAGTGAGTGAAGGACACACCCAGTCCTTGTGCTCCAAAACCCCTGAGCCCCCCCTGCCCCCCTGCCCCTCCTCCTCCTGCAGTGTCCTCGTGACAGAACGGCCAGTCCTTTGGTCTGTTATTGTCGTTAGCCACGGTGCTTTTCATGTGTTTGCAACAAAAGCCACCTAGTGTAACTGGAGAGGGCTGAGCTTCTCTCTGCTGTTTGTGTTGCAGGAGACGCAGTGAGCTAAGATCGTAAGATGACCTCACAAAGAGGCTATAGGGGATAGTTAGGACATTAAACTGGACCCGCCCCCCTCCCCCACCCCCAAACTCCACTGGCTGCTCCTGTACACCATCCGGGAAATCTGAGTATCTCTAAAGCGTTTCCCCATCTGGATTCGGCCTCTAGGGCACCCCCCCAACACTGCGTTGTCCCATTTGCTGCAGTTTTTTTTTTTTTGTTTTTGCTTTGAAGGGCTGCCAGATCTTTGCAAAAAATCCCCCTTTAACCCCACCCCTTATGCCAGCCCAGGTGATCACCAGCACCAGTTAATACTCTTCCCCTTTGTCAACAGCAATTGACGGCGCCAGGTAGCAACACAGGACCAGCCTGTCGATTGACAAGTTATGACTCCGCCCCCCTGAGCTTTCCGTCTCCTGGCATCTTTACAAAGCAGCTCTCAAAGATGGCTACTGTTCACTACGCAAAGGAGATACTGTCTTCTATCATTTCATTTTTAATACAAAGGGGAAGAATTTAATGGGTGCTGCTGATAGCCATCCCCACTGTTACTCAAAGGTACAGGGCGCCGACAGTGAACAGCACTTTTTCCTAGCGATGGGGCAAGTGTGGTTTCATTGAACCAAAAATGGGAGGAGACGCCATCTAGCTTTACTGACTCAGTGATTTGGAGAAATGACTGAATTGGCTGTGGAGAGGAAAACCTTTTTGATTGGCTCAAGCTGGTGATTGACAGCTCAGTGTAGCTCCACCCTAATGGGGGTTCGTGAAGCCTCACTGTAGCCCTCATTGCTTTTACCCCAAAGCTGACTTAAGTGGGTTCATCCTACTGAATTTTATTCTTAGCACTTCGTTTAAAGTGTATTTGTATCTTAAATTTTTAGTAGACTGTAAAATATATAGCTAGCATACATATTATAAAACAGGAAAACTGATTACCTTTAGGCAGTCTTAGATCTCCATCCCAGTGAAATTCATCTGTACAGTATCTACTAACGACTTTAATCAACCATGTGTTCATTTATCTTTGCCATCAATCTATTCATTCAGAAAAGATTATGCCCATGATTTTAACATTTTTGAAAAGTGAATATCTGGTTAAAATATAGCTCCATGTTTACTAGTTAACCGAAGGCAATCAATTTCTTACGTAGTTGAGTTTACAGTGTGATATTGCACAATTAAGAGTAAAAGTTGTGTTGCAATTGTGGTCATAACTTGTAACGTATGCCCCATTCTTTACAAATGACTTAAGTTTGATGAACCAGTAGGCTTGAAGTTTTTTTTATTTTGTTCATGCTTTACTAATATACAAACGATATATGAATATGTACAGTAATATACAAATATAAAGTTTGTAGATATGTGCATGGTCGTCGCTTTTGGAAACCTGCCATTGTACATAATTATTGTAAAAGTTTTGGGGCACCCAATTACTGAATTCACCATCACTCACATTGTATATATTGGCCCAATACACTGAACTATAAAACCCTGAAAGTTATTAACCTTAATGTCAGTTAAGTCATTGTTTTTTAAGCCTATGTGTTCATGTTGTATTTATTGTACTTTTATAGTGTGTGTTGAATTGAGAAAGTGCCCTTTGGCTCTGAACTGTATTGCACGTCCATCCTCGAGGCCTCACAAAAATAAATAACTTTGTCTCAAGATGTCTTGTGTTTGGATATCACGTTTTTGCTAATGAACACACAGATTGGTTTTTCTGCTTCCTCTTGCCTCCTCCTGCTTCCTGTGATTTAATTTACTGCTTCTGAACCACAGTCGCATGTGTAGCACATTCACTCTCCCGCTCAACTCATCCTGACATGAAGGCCAAATATCTACATCCTGTAATTTTAAAACGGAGTAGCACAATGATCCAAGGCAGAAAATTGACACATGAGTGAAAGCGTGAGTATTTTTGCTGTATAAGTCAATTTTCTGACATCCTCTTAAACTGTTTTTTTTTTCCACCTTCAGTGACGTACGTTCCTGTATGTCACAGATGTGATGTGGCTTTCCCATTCATGAAGTCGCTCAACAAATTAGGGTTGCTTACTTTTCCCAGTGCTGCGTCACCACTTTGGTTCTCTTCACTGAGATTTTGTCGGGGTGAAATCGGACAGTAAATTTGGCTGCAGAGGGCCTTTGACGCAGCACATCGGGTGGAGCCAGATTTTGGTGTTTGCTAAACTTTTGGCACGTTGACCACACACAGTCGCGCCCCCACCCCCAGCGTTTGGTTGCAGGGTGTGGGCTCGGGACACACAGATGGAACTGTGAGAATCCTGGCCTGCTGTTTACCAAAGACCCTTCCAGCACCTCCACACGGCCAATCAATGGCTTCCCTGTCACTCCAGGGCCACTTGGGGCGAATACAGTACTCTCATTCAGCATAATGGCTTTGCAAAGGATGTTTACAGTTCCCAGTGCTGAAGAGCTCTTTTTTACTGTTTCTAAAATTATCCTTGTGTGCTCTTCCCCTCCCCCCATTCCGCCTCCACCTCACCCCCCCCCCCCAGCACTGATAACTGTCAAACCTGATGGGGTGCGGGAACCAGGCATGGAGGAAAGGTAGCCTGCTTAGCTGCATTTCCTGTCGATTTCAGACACAATGGTCACTTTATTTTGAATCAGACAATTTTGATGGCCAGCTAGGGCAGCTATGGGCTTTCAAATGTTTCAACTATATTTGTACATATTCACAAAACTGATGTTTTTTTTTTTTTTCCTTGAACTAAAGTCTTTCTTTTCCTCAATGAATGCGTGAATTTCTTTTTCTGGCTTGTTTGGAAATATTTCAGGTTTTATTTGCTGTATGTGGGCAAGTCTGTACTCAAACAGCCAAGTCAAAGTTTGTACTGGGAGGGAAAAAAAAAAAACCTTTTGATTAGAGGTTGCAGTTTCGATTCCCAGATTACAGGTGGGGAACTGCGGTCATATCATTGCGCAAGATTCTTTACCCGAATTGCTTTTACTACTTCCTGCAGTGTAAATGACAATGTGTAAAAATGTACGTGGTGTGAGTTGATCTAGATTAGAGTCTGCTTAAATGCCCTCAATTTTATTTTTGAAAAAAATCTGTATATTTTTCAATTACATTTTTTTTTCTCTTTAATGAGGGGATACCTCAGCTCTGTGGACCACCGTGCTAATTTTCCCACCCAAGAATACAGCCTTATCAGTTAACCCCCTTTCCCACTGTATCTGTGAGGGGGCAGCTCTCTCAGAATTAGTGGCTGATATGCTAACCTCCCCCACCCCCCCAAACTGTGACCATTTGTGGCTTTCCATGTGACCCCCCCCTGATTCAGGCCCACTTCAAAGAGTACCCACAATGCACTGCGGGGTCACTGAGGTCAGGATGGTAATCCCGTCTGATGGTGCGCCGGCGGTAGAGCAGCGCGATTCTGCCTGGTCGTGGCCACACACTCTCGGTCACTCTGTGGGTACAGGCCAACCACAAACATCCAAGGGTTAGATTTCAGCCTTCTCACAACAACCTGTATGTGACCAAACCAAACCAAGGGACACAACTTCAGAGCTCTGTGCAGATCTAACTTAGGGAACTAAATGAGTTTCACACAAACTGTGGAGTAAGGGGCAAGCTGTAACATTGGTTATCTGTAGTTGCATTTTGTTCAGAAGAATCTGAATCAAGTTTCAGTGTGAGGATCTCATGGTATCTGAGGTTTGGTGCATAAGTGCTTCACTTCATAATGATTTTATCTGGTTGTACACAGGACTGAGAGAGCCTCGGCCTTGAAAAGAAGTCACAACATAAGAGCAGAAACCTTTTTTAGAATCATTTTTTACAACAAATGATCATGTTCTCTGCTTCTGACAGGCTCTGTGCTTTCAGTCTAATCTTTTACCTGGAGCTCTAACGGGGTTAACCAGTGGAATGTTGGTGGCAAAGAAGAGCAGATTGTCTTAAGGTGGTATGGCAGTAAATGAGTATTGAAGGTGTGAGCGTGCCTAAGGTTTTTCACCCTTAAAAACCCACAAGAGATTTTCATTTTTAACCTTGTGAAGTTACCTCTTTTGTTAAAGAGGCTAGTTTCAGAGAAAAGGTTTTACTGGTATGTGAATGTGATGGAAGTTGCTCTTGTAAAAGTAATTTCACCTTCCTGGAAATGTTTTTGTCCAGAGAAGTAGGCGGTAAGCCTTGGTTGTGGAAGGGTATGAGTAGTTCAGCTGTGAATACATTTGTCTCACATTTGTCTTCAGAGAAGATTGGAGGTTCCTTCTCTCAGCCGTAATGGCTGTAATTATTTAAGGCGTAGTTAAGATCACAGCCCTAATTTGTGTGTTTGATTTCTAGGTCAAACATCTTCAAACCTTCCAGCTAGGTACTTTACCGTAATCCCGTCGTTTAAAATCCAGATGTCTTGCATAATGCTTGTTACTGCTGTAAAGGTCTTTGTGCCCTAATTCACATTCAGAAAGGATTTGTCAGCTGTGACCTCTTGAAAAACACAAATTGCATAATTTACTGTTTAAAAGAAGAAAAAAAAATCCGGCGAAGATTGAGAGACTTTCCTTCTTCCATAGGACTTTGAGATAATTACATGTACGGCTCCACACATTTAATCAGTTTTATTACTGGGTTATCATTATTGGTAGTTGTAGAAATGTAGTGGTAGAATTATTACTATTGTCATTGGTTTTTAGAATTTGTGGGAGTCTTTTTTTTTTTTTTTTTGACACATGTTTTTTTTTTTCGTTATTGGAGCTGCTTGGACTCTGATTCATTTAGCCTGACAGGAAAAGGCTGTAGTCCCTAGGGTGATTGTGATTGGCTGAGCACTCTAGCTCCTGTACAGTAAGCCTATGTGGGTGGGGTTGCTGATTGGCTGTAATGTTTGCAGTCATCCAAACCCCCCAGCTGGTATCAGTCAGTCTCCCAGTCCTCAGTGGGCCAAAGTTGACAGGCGCGCACACACAGGCGAAGGGAACCTCAGAAATGACGTGGTTATAAAAACACCCCTCCGTTACCCCCACCCCACCCCCTGCTCCTGATCTGGCCTTCGCTGCGTCGTCACGGAGAGATGAGTGCGTGTTACCGCAGAAACCCGGGCTTCAGATGCTGAATCCCTGATTGGGTGTGTCCATGGCAACGGTAACTCCTTGGGCCTTGGCGTTCTGCATTCTGATTGGTTCCAGTGAGTAAAGGGTATACTTGGGCCGCTCTTCACAGGCCGGGCCACCTTCAGGGGTCGTTCACGCTTGGTATCTGGTCTGACCTGGTCTGGTTCCTGTCCCAGGCCCTGTTTAAAGGCAGTGTTCAGACCTCCAGCATTGGCTGAACTTTGCTGACCTTTTTTTTTTTTTTTTTTCTTTTTTCCTGTAATCAGTGAAAGCTGATGTGTTGCGTAGATAAGCTGTGTGTTACTGGCTGAAACTGGAAAGTATTACAGAGCTTCACACCTGGTTTCCTGACTCTGCAATGTAACTGTGATTTATTGAGAAACTGGAAAAATGAAGACTGGGGACTTGTTGACGAACTTTTGTTTTGCACAAAGCCAGTGCTGCAGTGTGTGTATTTGTCTGTTCATTTGTGAGTGCCTGTGCGTGTATGCGTGTATGCGTGTGTGTGTGTGTGTGTGTGTGTGTGTGTGTGTGTGTGTGTGTATGTGTGTGTGTGTGTGTGTGTATATGTGTGTGTGTGTGTATGTGTGTGTGTGTGTGTGTGTATGTGTGTGTGTGTGTGTATGTGTGTGTGTGTGTGTATGTATGTGTGTGTGTGTGTTTATGTGTGTGTGTATGTGTGTGTGTGTGTGTGTGTGTGTGTGTGTGTGTGTGTGTGTTTTCTTTTGCACAGTTTTAAAACAGACATTGTCTAATCATGTTAAACTTTCACCCTCAAAGTTTTGGAGTAAAGACAACAAAACAACCGAGAGCTTCACGTGCGGCTTATTTCAGTTCTTTCCCATCATGCAGAGTCGTTCACTGCCCTTTACATTATAGGCATTCAGCCTGTGCCCGAAAACTAAGGACAAACTGCATTGTGGTTGGTTTGAGCTGAGTTCACAGGCTTTGAAAAGAGCTGATAGTGATCTGAAACGAGTTCTCTGGGTTGCTGGCCATTGTCTGCCTCTTCAGCGTATCCTCGCTCACAGCTGGATCCAGTGTGCCAATAAGGGAAACCTTTCATTCACTTCAACTTTGTTTACTTTGGGATGTCAGTCATTATGTTGAACGGTTCAATGGCCGTGTCTGTGTGTTGTCTTTTTACATAATTTACATACTCAAGAGCCGTCTGGGAGTTTGTTGTGTTGAAAAAAAGTGAAGACAAACATATAAGCGTAGATTTACTACTCAACTAACGGAGTGTTTTACGTATTGCTTTATTTCTCAAAGCAACTGAACGCAATTTACTTAACAACTTATGTATCAATTCAACTTCAGGACTCAAAATTCAGTCAAGACACTGAAAAATCATTATAGATCTAAAAGTCTTTATAATTCAGTAATTGAATTTTAGTACAGTGATTTCTAAAATCGAAGTTGATAACCAACAGTGATTGCATATGTCAAGAACGGTGGTATGAGGAACTTTCAATTTTAGGGATCTGTCTGCAGGTGGTATAGTTTTTAGATTTCAAGCTTCGGAACATTGGAGTCGGGTATCATAACATTGTTTGTATCATCTCTGTTGTATGTTGTACATATTCAGGTTTTTAACCACTTGTCTAACATAAAGGTACACATCAATAGCTCACTTTTCAAAAATCATTTTCAATATCAGATGGAACCCAATAGTTATGAGATCTTTAATCTTGAATTGAGAACTCAGAACGTCAGCATTGGGTCTCTCTGGCCGTAGGAAGTAGACACAGGGCCTTAACTGGCAGTGGGTCGCAGTATCTCCCTGTGGATTTTGGATGGACAGGTGAGGAAGGGGCACTTGGAGAGAGGAGAGGCGGTGTGTCTCTGGGGGATTTTTGGTTCCATTGTGGCACTGTCTGTCAGGCGGAGGCCTGTGTGTTGTCATCTCCTCCAGGCTGGCGATGAAAGGTGCGAGGGGCAGCAGATTTATCCCCTAATGTGACGGAATTCTGGGATTAGAGTGGTCGAAACGCCCCAAACGGCACACCACCCAGTAACAACCTCATCCACCAGTGTGCCACGCTGCCATCTTTAAAAACTGAAAAACAGGGGGGCGCACTGAGAACAGGCAAGGACTGTAACGGGTATCCTGACCTTGAGCTGTTCAGTGCCTCAAAAACGCCTCCTCAGAAATGAAGTACACTTCTCAGACTGTCTTGTGTTTGTTTTTGCTCTTTTTCCAGTGGTTTTAGAGGCATCTTAATTTGACCCCATATGCCGTTTTATTTGTATCTATATTTTGCTGTTTATAGACATTGCTGTTTCTCTCCCCTCCTCTGAATGTTTTTTTGTTTTTTACCCATGCGGCTAAATCTTCTCACAGAAAGGACAGAATATGTTTCTCTCTCTTGCTCTGTCTTTCCTTCTCTGTCCTTTTACCCTCACACTATCTCTCTCAGTCCCGCTCCCTCCCTCTCTCTCTCTCTCCCTAACTCTTTCTCTCCCTCTCTCCCCCTACTCCCCCAGTCTCTTTGGGTGATGGCAGAGGCAGCAGGCCACGCTGAAAGCTAAGCAGAGATTTCCTCCACAGACTTCCTGTGTGGTAATTAAAGTTCTCTCAGTGCCCCCCCCTACCACCCACCCCAAATCGCCATCAGCAGTGCCATGCACCTCGAGGACGAACTTCAGCCCCAAACACAGCAAAACAATCTCCATGAGCCGTGCTGGCGTGTGAAGGGTTAAAGTAGTCCAAATGATTATGTCATCCAGGTCTGTGAGCTGGCGCGCAGCAGTTTTAGCTGCGGTTGTTTTCACTTGTGGCAGAGTCCCAGAGAGAGAAGAGCAGCCCAACCAGCCAATCACATTTCAGAATGTCAGCTCAGTCAGCCAATCGTGTTTCACTGAGGATCGTTTCTGTACTTTTCCCCCCAGCCCCCACAGAAGGGGCCTCTCATGTCTGTGTGGGAGGGGTTTTCCCTCCTGGGTTGGTCTGGTGTGTGTGTGTGTGTGTGTGTGTGTGTGTGTGTGTGTGTGTGTGTGTGTGTGTGTGTGTGTGTGTGTGTGTGTGTGTGTGTGTGTGTGTGTTTGGCAGGGGGTGGGGTGGTTTGGGGGAGTTTAAGTGGAGGTTGGTAGAACTTTGCTGGTCCTTTAATCAAGTAAGCAAAGACAAGCTGTGCGTGTGCGAACACAGTGCCAGTAAGAGCATGAGAGTGAGCCTGTGTACGTGAGTTTTTTTAACATGAGTTTGAGAGTGTGTGCATAAGTGAGTTTTTCCACGTGTGCATGCACTTATGTGTTTCTTATGTCAAACTCTTGTGTGTGTATGTCTCCTAGTAAGTTGAAAAAGCACTCTAACAGATCCTACTTGTGTATCGGCTGTCTCCAGTCGGAAGCACTGAGCAGTCTGAAAAGCTACAGCAGCCCTCAGCTGCTGTGTGCTTCTGTCAGGCTTATGAAAGCGCAAAGCTCCTCTGGGATTCACCACACAAACTGCATAAACCCAAATACTCAGGCCTGAGCTGGGGCCCACTGAGCATGCTCAGAGCCTGGGAGGCACAGCCTCACAACTCGGCCCCACTGAGCATGCTCAGAGCCTGGGAGGCACAGCCTCACAACTCAGGGCCACTGAGCACGCTCAGAGCCTGGGAGTCACAGCCTCACAACTCGGCCCCACTGAGCATGCTCAGAGCCTGGGAGACACAGCCTCACAACTTGGGCCCACTGAGCATGCTCAGAGCCTGGGAGTCACAGCCTCACAACTCGGCTCCACTGAGCATGCTCAGAGCCTGGGAGTCACAGCCTCACAACTCGGCCCCACTGAGCATGCTCAGAGCCTGGGAGTCACAGCCTCACAACTCGGCTCCACTGAGCATGCTCAGAGCCTGGGAGTCACAGCCTCACAACTCGGCTCCACTGAGCATGCTCAGAGCCTGGGAGATAAAGCCCGACAGCTTGGGCCCACTGAGCATGCTCAGAGCCTGGGAGACACAGCCTCACAGCTTGGGCCCACTGAGCTTGCTCAGAGCCTGGGAGACACAGCCCGACAGCTTGGGCCCACTGAGCATGCTCAGAGCCTGGGAGATAAAGCCCGACAGCTTGGGCCTGTCAGTAACCGCAAGCACAGTCACCGAGCTCCAAGGTAGCGGCAGTGGTGAAATTCGGTGAAAAGCACCCCCCCATCTCCGGAACATTCTATTTTTAGCTGAGCAGACAAAAACAGATTTGGATTTAACGTGCACAAGCCGTCATTTGTGGAAAAGTTGTGGAAAGTTGAGTGGGTGTCTGAGTGAGTCCCAGCCAGACTGCGCAGCTCTGCAGTTTAACTCTCCGCTGTGCTGACATTCAGCCTAACGCAAATCATTTTGATCGTGGAACTTGCCTGAAAAATTTCTAGTTATTTTATTTTCTGTAGTGAAGGGGAGAAACCTGCAAACGTTGCAGGTGCAACAAGCTATCACGAACGGTCTTAATCCAACCAGTCAAAGCCACAGTGATTGGTTAAAATCACCATTTTGTTTATTATGGTATTGCTTACAACTTTTGGTTCAGATATGCCTTTCTTTTGTGTTACTGACAGTTTATATTTATCTCCAGGTGTGAGTAGAGAGGAAAAAGACCATGAGAAGGATGAGGATAACAGGCTATTCAGCCCAGCGAGGCTAGCCATGAACCTAAGTACTCTGAAGAGTATCCAGTCTGCAGAAGGTATTACCACATTTGACACACCTCTCTTCTCTCTCCCGTTCTGTCTGTAGTCACCTGGACCAGACAACCACCTGGCAGGACCCCCGCAAGGCCCTTCTGCAGATGAGCCCGAACGCCCCCGCCAGCCCAGTGACCGTCCAGCAGAACATAATGACCCCCGCCACAGGTCAGCTTTATTACGGCACAGACATTCACACAGGAGACATCCTCAACACAGCACAGCTATTCACACAGGGAATATCCTTAACACAGCACAGCTATTCACACAGGGAATATCCTTAATACAGCACAGCTATTCACACAGGGAATATCCTTAATACAGCACAACTATTCACACAGGGAATATCCTTAATACAGCACAGCTATTCACACAGGGAATATCCTTAACACAGCACAGCTATTCACACAGGGAATATCCTTAACACAACACAGCTATTCACACAGGAAATATCAGCAGTAAAGCACAGCCATTCACAAGCATCGAATATCCTCAATTCAGAAAGCTATTGACAAATAAAATATCAGTAAAACAGCACAGCTATTAAAAAACAAAATATTCATTAATACAGTGCAGCTATTCACAGATAAATCATGTCAAACCCCAGTCACACTCATAATCATTTGAATGAATCCCAGGGAAAGCATGTTGTTTTGTGAATGGGCCGAGCTTGTACCAAGCCACCGGTCTTTTTTTGTGAATGGAATTCTTGGAACTGACGTCCTTAGAGATGAAAGAGAGATGGCGTTTGTGACGTTGTCTTTTGGGTGTTGTTTCCCCTCAGTGGGTGGCAGTGATAACATGCTGAATGCAGAGTGTGACGAAATGCGTGCATGGATGGAACCCTGTTTAAGCGCACCGCTTTTCAGAAATTCACAGGAAGCACAGCCCTCAGTGTGCTACGTCACAGACATTCAGCAGATCCTTGTCACCATAGCAACTTACACAGGCTACATACAACATGCATTTGCACAGATATTTGGGTATTTTCTCTGAAGCGATTCTGATAAAGTACCATGCTCAATACTACAATGGCTGCGTTCTACCTGGGAATTGAACCTGCAACCTCCGTTTCCTTGTTTACAAGCCCCACTCCCGAACCATTATATTACAACGGCACAATCTTTAAGAACAATGCTCTTATTTTCGTTAAAATATGCTTTGTGGAAACGTGTGAATTCTGAGAATGATGTCCTATGCTTCCAGTTATCTGATGAATTCATTATAATTGTAATAAAATAACATTTTCTACAAGAATTGTTCCTCTTTGCACTTATGTAATGCACTGTCTTTTGACTAGTGCCTTTAAGCAGTTTGAGCACCATTTCTGTCCCTTAAACCTCTCTTCACCTCTGTATCCATGTCTTATGTCATTCTTCCACTTGAACCTCTCTGACAGTACAAATCTTTATGGGGTTAGTCAATAAGTTTGCCGTGTCAGTGTTTCTCCTTCCTAAAGTAGGTGTTCTTCTCGCTCCTATCTGTGTTGCTGGTGAATCAGCTCTATAAATGGCACAGTAACAAAGGAGACGGGGACAGGAGAGCCTGCTCTTTCTCTCTGCGCGTTTCCTGGGAGCCGCCGGCAGGTACCTGTCTGATCTTGAGTGGCTGGGAGGCGGGGTACTTTTGTTTCTTCTTCCTTACGGCTGCCTGTCAGGACTTGCTGGACAAGTTTCAGTAGTCTTCTGCTTCAGGAACCTTGGGGTAAAAACAGCAGTTTTTGCATTTAGGTGTGATGCAGGCTGTAGGGCATGGATCGGGCGGTCAGATTGCGTGGCGCATTAGCGATTAACATCAGCATGTCCCGACCAATCGTAGACTTAAACCAAACTCATCCAGCCAAAACAAATCAGGGAAGATGTAAGAGTGCTTGTGCAGATGGGTGGAGCTGGTGAAAATGTACGCTGTCTCGCGCACACACACACACACACACACACACACACACACACACACACACACACACACATGTCCAGCACCTTATTTACAGCCCATAGCTGTGACTGGGGCATAACCTGCTGCGTTGCTGTGTCTGTGTGCAGAGCGCTGTACTCTGCCTCCCTGTGTGCGACTGTGCCCCAGGCGGGGGCAGGTCTGGGGGGGGGAACGTGTCTGGTCCTGCCAAACGTGTCTGGGGCGTTTTAGGGAAACCAGCAGGGCAGGGTCAGCCCCTCGGCCCCACCCTGCCTGAGAGGGAGGGAGAGTGGGGGTACGCCTGCCCCCATCTGGATCTTAGAAGGTACATCTACACAGAAGCGTACCTCTGCCACCTAATTACCTAACGCCACGTTACAGATTTTTAGTAGGCGCTCTGATCTGCAACGACGCAGTGAGTGATGAGCGCAAAAACATCAGGGATGAAGCATAAAAATGGTCCATCATGCCCTTCTGCAGATGTTAAGTGTGTGTCCTGTGAAACTATGCTACTGCTACTTCCTGTGAACCAAAATGTCACCCCCAGGGCCCCTCCCAGAAGGTTGGGAGCAGGCAATCACCTCTGAGGGCGAGATCTACTACATCAACCACAAGAACAAGACCACCTCCTGGCTCGACCCCCGGCTGGACCCACGATTCGGTGAGCTCCGCCTCACTAGCACCGGCACATTCTGTTTGCATGCCTTCTTTGGCATGCCTAGGCGAGAGAGAGAGAGAGAGAGAGAACATCAGGGCTTGCAAACCTTGGGACGGCAGCTCCCTTCCTGGATGGGGTTAGTGTTTGCACTGGTGCTTTGTCTCCACAAATTACCCTGGCTTATTCAGCTAATTCACGATATGCTCCAGCAACAATAAAACCTGCCAACACTGCCCCCTACAGGACTGGAGTTAAACCAGCAGACAGTACAGCCCTCCAGGACTGGAGTTAAACCTGCAGATACTGCAGCCCACCAGGACTGGAGTTAAACCTGCAGATACTGCAGCCCTCCAGGACTGGAGTTAAACCTGCAGATACTGCAGCCTTCCAGGACTGGAGTTAACCCTGCAGACACTGCAGCCCTCCAGGACTGGAGTTAAACCTGCAGACACTGCAGCCCTCCAGGACTGGAGTTAAACCTGCAGACACTGCAGCCCTCCAGGACTGGAGTTTAACCTGCAGGCAATGGTGCTCCAGGACTGGAGTTAAACCTGCAGGCACTGCGGTGCTCCAGGACTTGAAGTAAACACTCATAGTTTCTATAACCATGTAGCCTGAACAACTGACATACAAGGGGCGGAGCTTAACTGGCATAAGCACTGTGAAGATTAACAAGCGTTAAAATAACAGTTCTAGTGGGCCACCAAGCCAGATGTAACACACATGCCAAATTTCTGTATATGTTCATCTTTGCTGTCAGAGTTTGACACAAAGCTTATTGTGTTCCATTCATCATTGACCCAAACTGATGTACTGCATGTGCTGTTTTCACCCCCCAAAAAATGGCGTCTGTTGCAACTGTGTTCTAATTCAGTCTCATCTATGTCAGTAGAACACACCATCAAGGATTCTAAAGACAGTCCCCAAACAGATGCTTGATGGGATATTTTACCCAGTGTCTTTAACGCTGCAGTTGTTTTAGCATTTATAGTCAGCCATCCAGGTATTTTAAGCATACTCCATTTTTCATCACTGTTTGTAAATGTGTGTACTATTTTAAGTACATGAAAAAACAAGTATGAAAAGTATGCATCGTATCTGATTGTGGATGTGATGAAGTACTTTTAGTGGGCCAAACATTGTCTTTATGTAAACTGTTTTGGAGTACTGCACATAAATCATAAATGCGTGCAAGCTGAAATATGGCGAGAATGGTAGCAGTAGTTCTTTAACATACTTTAGGATCGGGAGTGGAGGGTGGTGATTGGCCGGAGGGAAAAGCAGTGTTGTGCCTTTAACTTTGACGCAGAGCCTGCTGCCCCACCACCCCCCCACACCTCCCGCCCCACTGAGAGGCCCAAAGCAGGCCGCAGCCTGTGGATCCAGACAGACTTGAGACTGCGCCAACGGCCTTTATTTTGTGCTCCAACACATAATGTGTTCCAGACCTTTTCAGTCAGAGAACGCAAGCAGCTGTGTGTCTGTGTGTGTCTGTATGTGTCTGTGTGTGTCTGTCTGTGTGTGTCTGTGTATGTCTGTGTGTATGTATGTGTATGTGTGCGCGCCCGTGCTTAAGAGGAATTTAGATATTGAGGAGGATGATGGAGAGAGGAGGAAGAACCATGCGACCATGGGAGGCCTGAGGAGATGACGGTTGGTTGGTGGTTAGTGAGCCGCCAGTGGACCAGCGCAGTACCGACGGGGGCCTGCGTTTCGTTTGCTCAAAGGCAGGGCGGGGGCTGATGAGTCAGTCAGCAGAGCGGGGGCCGGTTCTTAACCCCCTCCATTTTAAGAGCGTTTTCAGTAAGCATGTCGTATCTGCGCTCTCATTTGCGCTTCCGTGTGGACTCATCTTATCTGGAAAAAGCACAGCTCCTTCCAGGGTACCTCAGCCAATGAGATCTTCAACTTCTGACTTCATGGAGTCCAGCTGTTCTGCTTCCCCTCCAGCCTCCCTGTACCCCCTAAAGGAAAACAGTGCCCTTACCTGAAAGCAGTACCTTTATCTGAAAACAGTGCCCTTACCTGGCGTCTAATCTGTGCTCCCAGTGTACACGATTGGCTGATAAGCGCTGATAACCCCTATCACCGAAAAGTTGTTTTGTTGCGAAGTGGCACGAAGAAGTCCTGCAAACTAAAGTGTGAGACGTGGGGGAGGGAAGTTCCCTTTTGTCCTGGAGAAATTTTCACCCAGACGTGCTCTCTGCTATGTGTGAAATGCCCTGTTTCAGTCGTCTAAATGATCTCTTCCTGCCTCCCCCTCAGCTTATGTGTAGTAATTGTTCTGACACAAAATGGCCGCCGTGCAGGTGGCCCAGGTCTGTATCGGTTGGTGAGCTCACAGAAAATTTCTATGTACATAATGGACCGGGCCGTCAAGGAGGGAGGTTGGGGGATGGGGGGGAGCGGTGGCAGGCGAAAGGGGAGGAGGTTTTGGGGCACGAGGGGGGACACTTTGCTCTGAACTCTTGTACCCCAAGCCCCCTCACAGCCAAGAACGTGGTGACAGGAAACGCACTTTATCTGCTGTGCACTCAGCTCTGCACGCTGGCCTGCTCTGGGCTCTACTGAGCACGCTCGTCTCCGGGGGAAACGGATATATGTATCCTGGGCAAAGTAGAGAATTATTACCTGACCCATAAAAGGCTGACAGTCAACCAAAAATATATTCCAGCTCTTTAAAAGGCAGTAAAATAGTAAATTATATAGCATAAATACATATTGCATTTATCTGTTGCATTTTTTGTCTGTAAATCCAGAGTTTGTTTTTTTTTATGTCCCTGGTGCTTGCCCTCCACACCAGCAGAGGGCACCATCTCCTTCTCCACTCCACTGCTTGTCTGGACACTACATTGGTCACTGTTGTGGTACTTAATTGTGTTTCCTCATAAATAAGGAATTACAGAGTTTTGGTTCCTAAATGTGTCACCAAGAGGAGGAAGACGAGTGTGTCAGAAACACACACATCAAGAGCTTTGTACTTTTTACTTTTTACTACTTATGAAGTAATTTCTACTACCACTCCTATGTTATTCTTTTTATATATCATACCATAATTACCCTTGTGAAACAGTAGAACAAGATTGCCAAATTCGTTAGTGATGATAATTAAAAACTCAATTTTACCCGTCTACCATTATAAGTGGCCCTGTTAATCCCCAAGGAGAACCAATTCTGACATACCCAGCAGACATAAATTGATTGATTTTGGCTCCCATGTCCATTTTACACACACTGTGACATCAGCCTGTGACCGTGTTTACAGAAGGCTCTGAGAACAGCATAGTCGTGATGACATAAGCTTGCTTGATAAGGAGGGACAGTCTCTGATGCCAGTGATATCTGTCGGCATTGTTTCCCAAAAACGGGGTGATCTGAGAAGGCATGGAGCATCAGGCTGTCCTCTCGGTTACTCAGTTGGTTCTGGTGCTGCGGTTTTCATTTCTGATGAACCGAGTGAGGCCAGGGGGCTCCATACTGTGTGAGATTTGAAAAGCAGGATGGGTTTTCTCAATTAAATTCAAATTGCGTTAATATGTGTTGGGGGGGAAAAAAAAAACCTACACTTGTTGATGAGCCAAATGCCCCTGGGCATAAATCCGCCTACACTACGACTGGCGTAGATGATGACAGCTGCCAGAGAAATCGCTAACTGCAGAGTCCCGGCGTTGGGTAGCGTCGACAGGTTCTGGTTTAACAGGTTGGGAGAACCCGTCTTGAGAGACGCTGTGCTCAGACCCGTTTGGCGAGGCTCTTTGGGGCTCGTCTGTCAGTTAATCATTTAAACGTATGCAGGAAGTCCCTCGTTTTCTTGCTGACTTCCTGTGTGTGATCGGCCGGTAGGTGAGGCCCTCAGGGTGGATGGGTGGCGCTTTAGCAGGGATTGTGTGATTACAGTCCATGGGCTGGTGAAACCCTATCCATGGGCTGGTGATATGTCCTGCCTGGTGTGTGTGTGTGTGTGTGTGTGTGTGTGTGTGTGTGTGTGTGTGTGTGTGTGTGTGTGTGTGTGTGTGTGTGTGTGTGTGTGTGTGTGTGTGTGTGTGTGTGTGTGTGTGTGTGTGTGTGTGTGTGTGTGTGTGAGTGATATGTCCTGCCTGGTGTTGAATGCTGCAAAGGTCTCTTGCCCCAAAGGAAACTCTTCAGCTCTGTGTGGGCGTGACAGTGAGTAGATAAAAGTGTACCCAAAGCATACATGTGAAGTCCCCAAAATGAGCATTAGAGGTTCTCAAAATGTGAAGTTCCTGAGGTGTGCACATTAGGTTCCAAAAGCATGTTCGCAAGGTTCTGACAACGTTCCTTAAATGTGTGAATAAGGTTACCAGAGTTGATGTACAGGGTTGCAGCATTGCACACGCCCCCTGGTGGAGAGCGCCTGACATGACGCCCGTGTCTCCCCCTGTGTTTCCTTCAGCCCTGAACCAGCAGCGGATTACCCAGAGTGCCCCGGTGAAGCAGGCCTCTCCCCTGCCCTCCAGCCCCCAGAACCGGGTCAGCCAGATGAGGCTGCAGCAGCTGCAGATGGAGAAGGAATCGCGGCTCAGGCTCAAACACCAGGACCTGCTCCGGCAGGTAAGGCCTCGCATGAGACCCCAGCCTCCCTCGCACTCATACAGGTGCGTGTCCGTCTGTGGCCAGGGGACGTTTGTTAGCTCCACGGGTCAGAATCTGTGGATGATCCCCAGGTCTGCTAAAGCCAGGTGATTTTTCTGACCTCCCCCCTTAAGTGGTGAGTTCCTACATGTTCTGATGTGTGTTTTTGCGTATATTACTAGCGTGATGCAGCTATCCTGTTTGTGACATTACTGAGCAAATGAGGGTGTTATTTCCCAACTATGTCTGTGATTCTTACATTAGCACTCTCTGCTTCCATTTTATTTAGTTATATAATTTTTTTTAACCCTGATTTTTTTCCCCCAATTTTCCCAACCTGAACTCAACCGTACTTGTGAACCACACCACAGAGTGGGGAGGGCAAATATATGACTCCTCCGATTCTCGTGACGACGCTCTCGTTTTGATTCACACTGCAACTGCACCACTAATCTCACACTGCCTTTGACGCTGGAGGGTGACGCAGTCAGCGTACCCTCAACTCGTGTCGCCTCAAGACCAGAGTGGGCGCTATAGTGATGAGACCAGTGAACTCAGCCGGCTACTGCTTCCGTTTTATGTGTGTATCTTCCAGTGACATCAGTAAGCAAGTTTGGCTGGAGAAGGTCTTTGAGTGGGCCGGAGCTGACTGAGCCGTCATAGGTCAGGACAGGACATGCTGTAATGGAAAACCACCCTGGGCAAGCCGGCTCAGCCTCTAGCACTTCGTTCCGAAAAGGCGGGGTTGTTAGTCGCCATGGAGATGTCATGTCAGTCATGATTACGGGGGTGGACTCGCACCCACCAGTGCGAGTCAATAGAGCCATTGTCAGTATTGGGGTAATTCTTACAGCTCACAGGAAGTTTTCAGTTTGAGCTGTGCGGCTGCGTTAAACCCCACGTATACGCTAAACAGCCGTAGCATGGCACAAACCCGTCCTACGGGGGCTCTGCGAGCCAGCCACAGGAGGATCTCACAGGAAAACCTGCAGCGAAAAGTGAGCGTTTCTCAACCTTTCAACAAGAGCTTGGAATTTTAATTTCACTCTGAAGGGCGAGATTGAGCCTAGAATATGTTTGGCTTTATTGTTCGGTGGGATAATACAAGGAACTCTTTTATGAGATATTTTTAGTCTCTTCGGGTTTTTTTTTTTTTTTGCCTTTGAGTTTGAGGTCATATCTCTATGGCTTACAAAAAAGCACGGCGTTCCCCCTGAGCCGAGGTGAAGTGTGAGTATACCCAAAGCACACAGCCTTACTGTGGAAGAGGAGCGCAGAGCACTTTTTCCCCTCTCAAATTATTTATTTCTTTACAACGTGAATCTTCACGGCCAAAAAAGCAGCGTCAATTTTCTGCAGCCGCTTAACTTTTTTCAAACCGCTTGGGTGCTTTGGCTCAGTTTAACATTCTTGATAAAACACGTAATATTCCATTTTTGAAAACAACTAAACAGAGGGAAAAGCGATTTAAGAGGCGTTTTTTTGGCTGGAGGTCTTCTGAGAGGCTTTAACTGTGACAGAGGGCTGCTCGGAAAGTTCTGGAGTCTGTGTTATCCCACCTGGCAGTTACCCTTCGCCTTTCGGCCCTGCCTGACGCCCCGCTAACAGCTCTGAGCTAGGCCTCTACACAGTTACCCTTCGCCTTTCCGCCCTGCCTGACACCCTGCTAACAACTCTGAGCTAGGCCTCTACACAGTTACCCTTCACCTTTCGGCCCTGCCTGACACCCTGCTAACAACTCTGAGCTAGGCCTCTACACAGTTACCCTTCGCCTTTCAGCCCTGCCTGACACCCTGCTAACAGCTCTGTGCTAGGCCTCTACACAGTTACCCTTCGCCCTTTCGGCCCTGCCTGACACCCTGCTAACAGCTCTGAGCTAGGCCTCTACACAGTTACCCTTCACCTTTCAGCCCTGCCTGACGCCCTGCTAACAGCTCTGTGCTAGGCCTCTACACAGTTACCCTTCGCCCTTTCGGCCCTGCCTGACGCCCTGCTAACAGCTCTGAGCTAGGCCTCTACACAGTTACCCTCGCCCTTTCGGCCCTGCCTGACGCCCTGCTAACAGCTCTGAGCTAGGCCTCTACACAGTTACCCCTCGCCCTTTCGGCCCTGCCTGACGCCCTGCTAACAGCTCTGAGCTAGGCCTCTACACAGTTACCCTTCGCCTTTCGGCCCTGCCTGACGCCCTGCTAACAGCTCTGAGCTAGGCCTCCACACAGTTACCCTTCGCCTTTCGGCCCTGCCTGACGCCCTGCTAACAGCTCTGAGCTAGGCCTCTACACAGTTACCCTTCGCCCTTTCGGCCCTACCTGACGCCCTGCTAACAGCTCTGAGCTAGGCCTCTACACAGTTACCCTTCGCCTTTCAGCCCTGCCTGACACCCTGCTAACAGCTCTGAGCTAGGCCTCTACACAGTTACCCTTCGCCTTTCAGCCCTGCCTGACGCCTGCTAACAGCTCTGAGCTAGGCCTCTACACAGTTACCCTTCGCCCTTTCGGCCCTGCCTGACCCTGCTAACAGCTCTGAGCTAGGCCTCTACACAGTTACCCTCGCCCTTTCGGCCCTGCCTGACGCCCTGCTAACAGCTCTGAGCTAGGCCTCTACACAGTTACCCTTCGCCTTTCAGCCCTGCCTGACGCCCTGCTAACAGCTCTGAGCTAGGCCTCTACACAGTTACCCTTCGCCCTTTCGGCCCTGCCTGACGCCCTGCTAACAGCTCTGAGCTAGGCCTCTACACAGTTACCCTTCGCCCTTTCGGCCCTGCCTGACGCCCTGCTAACAGCTCTGAGCTAGGCCTCTACACAGTTACCCTTCGCCCTTTCGGCCCTACCTGACGCCCTGCTAACAGCTCTGAGCTAGGCCTCTACACAGTTACCCCTCGCCCTTTCGGCCCTGCCTGACGCCCTGCTAACAGCTCTGAGCTAGGCCTCTACACAGTTACCCTTCGCCTTTCAGCCATGCCTGACACCCTGCTAACAGCTCTGAGCTAGGCCTCTACACAGTTACCCTTCACCCTTAGGCTTTGCAGTTTGGGAAGAGAATCATGTGGGTCACTTTTGAGTTTGGGGGGTGCACAGTGAGTGGCCAGTCAGTTATGGGATTTTATGTTATCTCCTGCTCTTATTTAATCAGCCAAATAATTTATTAGAGCTGAGAGTTTTCATAAAGTCACTGGCCATAGCTGTAGGTTTAGGGGTGGGGGGGAAGTGGTGTGAACATATGTTTGAAAAATGAATCCAGAGTAATTGTGGGAAATGAAAGCCAGCATAGAACCAGCCTCACAGAAATGGAGGTGTGTTCCCCTGCTGTAGCTGCTCAGATCAGGGAGGACATTCTGAAAATAACAGATGTGTTTTACCATGAGCAGGCCATTTTAGCGGCTAACAAAATTCAGCGTATTGGATTTTTTCGTCCAATACAACACTTTCCCAGGTTTGATGTCATAATGCCTGACCCACCCACACAAAGCATATTTTAAAGAAACATCACTGATTGGCTAAAGAATCAACACCCCTTGTTTCTCTGTCTCGGTTGGGTTCTGTGTCCTCACTGTTCCTGTTCTTTTCGCGCCGGTACACATCACGTTTGTTTGGGTGTGCCTTAAGTGTTCTGGGCTTAGCTTTGAGTCTGAGGCTGTCCAGCTGTCCCGTTCGCTGCAAGCCAAGGGCCGATAAATGAAGCTCAGGAAGTAAGAGCGCTCCTTTGTCTGGCTGATTCTCCTGGCTGCCCTATGAACACAGCAGGAAGGCTGGGAGCTGTAGATGGATGTACCAAAGAACATAGCAGGTTTACGCATTCTCAGTGTCTGATCGCTGTGATTGGCTAGTCCAGTTCAAAGCAGGCACACCATGTACCACTGATATCCTTTTAGCCTGTCTCATAAAACTGAAGCTTAAGAAAGATATTAAGATGAATCTCATTTGCATAAATGTGATGTCAGAAGATGAGGACCAATCCGAAAGCCTGAACTGAGTCCAGATCACAGGGCTGTACTTTGATCACTTTCAAGCCTCTAATGGTTGCGGGGTCAGAGGTATCAGGGGTGGGGCGACATGTATTTTAGTTAACTGAAATTCAAACCAAAAGAGATTAATTAAGGAATTAACTGAAATTCAATGAATCAATCAGGGAAATTGTGTCCAAGTAATTAATTGAATTTCCTCAGAGTTGTAGCCTCATGCATCTGGCTGTTGTTGTGAGTAAGAATGTTTTATTCATTGACTTTCCTGAAAAAATAAAAGTTAAATAAATATTAAGTAGCACCCCTGGCATGTCGATGGCTGCTACAGTCAGGTCAGAGGGTGATGAGATCTCTCTGTATCGGACTGTTGGGGTCCTGCGGCTGTTTTGGCCCCAGCTTCGGAAGTGAAGTGAAGTGAAGCTGATTATTAGTGAGAGAAGTTTTTGGGGTTCCCTCACTCAGAAGATGTGGTCATACCCACTTACAGGAGCTGGCCCTGCGGAACCAGCTGCCCACCAGCATGGAGCAGGACGGGGGCACCCCGAACCCCGTTTCCTCCCCAGGCATGTCCCAGGACGTCCGCACTATGAGCACCAACAGCTCTGACCCCTTCCTCAACAGGTGAGTCCACGGGCCAGGTGGGGGGTGATGGAGGTAAGGTAAACGGGAGTGTGATTCTTCAGTATTTTTCATGAAACCCAAAATTTCCTTGGAGCCACCACACACCATCAGTCATACACAAATTAAACGCATACTCTGTTTATTTACCTGCAGGTGCCCAGTCGGCCAGTAGAGGCCGCCAGATAGCGATAAGGCAGGGTACTGTAACGAGGTTAGGCCCTGGTTTTCCTTTGTGGCTGGAGGTCCGAACAGACAAGCGCTGACTTGGCCCAGCCTCTCCAGTCCGGCTCTCTGGCCATAGTAGTGCAGCCAGGACTCAAACATCCAGTCACTGACACCGCACAGCAGCTCCACAAACACCTGCCTTCAGCGACCGAGCACTCTGTCAGAGGTCACTCACTAAAATAATGGTTTTGTTTTGACATTGAGAGCAAAACCTTCTTGTTTGCTCAAATAAGTCAGCGACTGACAGCTCATTGTAGCCAGAGGTGGATGACTCGGGTGTTTACTAAGCATTCACGTTAAGAGCTTTTACATCTTGACTGCCGACAGCAGGTGAGACGGTTCTGTAACAAAGCCAAATGCTTGTGATTCCAGAGATGTGGAGAGTCTGAGAATCAAAACCAGCCCCTTAGATCTTATTTTACTCCACACTGAGGAAAAATTCAGATCAGGCTTATTGCAGGTTATGTTTATGAAATGATTGGGCTGCAGAGGGTGGGTGGGGGTGGGGAAGGGGGGACTAATTTCCACTCGTCACAGCATGCATGCATATGATCGAAAACAAGTGAGGAAACCGCCTTCATGAACAACATCGCATGCCACCGTTGGAGATGGAACTTGTTAGAGATCAGAGCTTTCTCTCTGCTGGTCTTCTCCCCACAGCCCCCCCCCCCCCACCACCCCCCTTCCACCCGGTTAGTCACATGCTTTCCGAATCGCCCTGGATGACGAGAGGAGCTCTATGGATTGTGTGTCTTTCGTTTTGTTTCATTTCCATGGAAGCTTGGTGTGATTAGACAGTGTTGTCTGCTCAGATAATGCGGTTTCTGAGTTTCAGGGCTAACGCTTCATGGAGACTTTGTTTGAGGAAATGGAGACATTGAGACTGAAGAAGTAAACAGTCTGTGAGCCCTAACTCTTAGCACATGGCTGTGACTCACTGCTGGCTGGCACAGTCTGCACAATACCGCCTTCTAGTGGACAGTCTATGAAGGACATCACACGAAAACTAAATTTCTCACAGTCTAGTTAGCTTTTGGAACATGTAAATTTCCTTTGAACCAAATTGAGGTTACTGTTAATTTGATTCAATCCATGAGAGACCGGGAAAGTCTCTTTTCAAATTAGAGCAAATATTTTAATTACAGTCTTTGTTTTTAAAACAAAGAACTTAAGACATGGAAAATGGCCAAAATCTGCATCTTGCACATTTTCAGAAAATAAAATCCTTATTTACAGTAAGCATTTTTTAGGCACATTATGTTTTTAATCCAATTCATTTTAAGAGTCACTTAACCATCAAACAGTCCAGCAGAAGCTGCAAGTTTCCCATTAACGTGCCAAACTCAACTGTCCAGCAGTTTCTCATGGATGCCTGTAAAGAAGTAAGGTTTCCTCTCTCCTGCTTGGTCTCCGTTACACACAGGATCAGTTTTTCTTGAATAAAATTTACGCCAGAAGGAAAGGCTGATCTTGGATCAGTGTTACACTGGTATAGGCCTGGTTCGTAAGCCCACCAGCTCAGGGGGCCAGAAGGGCGCAGGGGGGGGTCAGTTAAGCACCCTGCCCCACCCCAGCACGCTGCCCACGGGCTCTTTTATCCTGACCCAGCAGTATCAGATGGCTCTGCTTTCCCAGCCGATAATTAGAAATTGGAGCAGACCCGAAACGCAGCTCCTCTCCTCCCTCTCCCCCTCATCTCTCCCCCTGTTTATCACAATCGGAGAAAAATAACTGCTGCTATTTTTAGCGCTGTGCTATTCCAGTCCTGGCACTGGGGCCTGTTTCCAGCCACGGTGGAAACTGCCCCCCCACCCTACCCTGGTGTGGGGGGTTCACACACTGGCGTGGACACACTCCACGCGCCGCACACCTTAAATGGGAATTCGAGGCATGGCCCAGCTGTCCGGGCATGATGCTGGGACGAAGCCCGGAGCTAACGCTGAGCTAGCGCTATCCCTCTGTCTCTCCTGCTCCGCCATGCCTGCTGGGATGTGTCTGAAGTTATGATGGTCATGGTGCCGTTTTCCAAAAAACTGACTACAGAAGAGAAGGGCATGTGGTTAAAGACTTATGCTTATCAAACAATATATTGATTTTCATCGCTCATGCGCTCACATGAACAAACACTCAGGATTTATTTTTTTATTTATTTTTTTTTTTTTTATAAATACAGTTGACCCTCCCTCATCGTGGCTTAAATTTTCACGGGTCGGCAACAAACAATTAAAAGAATTTTTTGGGAGCTTTACGGCCTTGTGTGGGGAAACCATATAGCACTGCAGGTGTCGCTTGTATCAGACGAAAAGTAAAGAATATGTAAAAAAAAAAAAAAAATGTTGTATGTCGTGAATGCATAAAATATATGTATAATATTAATGTATTTTATCAATACCATAAATTTATACAAATGTTTTTTAGTGGCTGAGCACCTAACCCCTGCAATGTGGGAGGGTCACCTGTAATGCAGGTGATTGAGAAAATACTGTAGTATGATGGCAGTGTTTTAAAATTTCTCCCTCCCTCCCCTCTCCCTCTCTCTGTCTCTCCCCCAGTGCTAGCGGTAACTTCCACTCCCGGGACGAGAGCACGGACAGCGGACTGAGCATGAGCAGTTACAGCGTCCCACGGACCCCCGACGACTTCCTCAACAGCGTGGATGAGATGGACACAGGTGGGTGCCGTGGAAACCGCCAGCCTTCCCCAAACCCCGCCATTTAACGGTTAAGCAGACCATTCTTTGCCACTTCAATGACCACGGGTGTTCGGCGTAGTGATTGTTGGGTTGCATTTTGTCCGGTCTGGCGACCGAGGCAGTCCATACGCTTACACCTCACCACGCTCTCTCCCGCCTGGCCTTATCAAAGAGAGCTTTTGTTAAGGGGAATGAAGCGATAAGAGCTTGCTTTACTGGCTCGTTGAAACTGAAAAAGGTATGCGGTACCTTTTAACCTTCTCAGTCACATTTACGCAGCGAGTCTGGATGGTAGTTCAGATGTAGTTCCTTTGTATCTTTATACAGGGTACAATGGCAGTGTTCTCACTGGAAATAAGCCTATCTGATCCAGTACTTGTTGTGGAATCACATCACAATATAACATAGTATAGTGATTAATGCATCTTAAAGTCTTTGTTTCGTTGATCCGTGAGCTTGGTTTGCAGCTGTTCTGAGCCTCCTTGAGCAAACTTTCGCATTTGTGCTTTCTGTCCTGCAGGGGACTCTGTAGGCCCCGCCCCCATGGCCACCCAGCCCAGCCGTTTCCCGGACTACCTGGACAGCATGCCAGGCACACACGTGGACCTGGGCACGCTGGAGGGTGAGAGCATGGCGGTGGAGGGCGAGGAGCTGATGCCCAGCCTGCAGGAGGCGCTCAGCTCCGACATCCTCAACGACATGGAGTCTGTGCTGGCCGCCACCAAGATCGACAAGGAGAGCTTCCTCACCTGGCTATAGAGGGAGGGGCGGGGCCGTGACCCCACCCCGTCCCCCTCCCCCCCCCCGATCTTCATCCCCCACCCCCACTTACCCCTTTACCCTCTGTGCCAGGCCCGAACGAGACCATTGTTGCCACGGCGATGCGGAGTCACATGTGTTAAGGATAAGGAGGGGCCTTGCTTTTCTGCGAACGTTTTCAGGCGTGTCTTTCTGGACCTGGTGGCTTGTGGGTTGGAGGCTTTGGAGGGGTGCCCAAACTGACAACTTCTGCTCCCTTGGTCTGTCAGGGGCAGTTTGAGTGTGTATGTGTGTGTGTGTGTGTGTGTGTGTGTGCACGTGTGCGCGCGTGCATGCATGCGTGTCTGTCTCTCACCTGGGTCACATATGTATCTGAAATACTTAAATTTTCATGATGAATTTAACAACCTGCAAATTTTCAGCAAAACATGTCATTCACCAAAATGCAACAATTATGAAACGAGAATTTTGTTCTGAGTTTTGGTGACAGTGACAGTCATTTTTTTTTATTTCAAGTATGTTGCAGGAAATTTGCTCGTGTCAAAAGTTTTTCAAACAGTTTTTCAAACAGTATTTCAAATAAGTATTTGACTCAAATAAGTCTGGTGCATGCACACACGTGAGCTTTCGTGCGTGCGTGCGTGTGTGTGAGTGTGCAATCAGAGAAGCCCCGTTAGCATCACCCAGATCTCCGTAGGCCTTACTTCTCGTGACCGAATGTGAACAAAAACACAAAAACACATAAACACAGCCTTATATCTCTGGACTGCTCTCTCCTCATACAGCTTTTTATAACCATTTGTGGGGTTTTATTATCGTACTTTTTTATTATTATTATTATTATTATTACTGTTATTATTATTACTATTATTGCTAACTTCATTGTTATGAACCTGAGTAACCAAAAATGATGTCTCAGAAGTGAGCTGCACTTCCTGGGTACTGATTTGGAGTCAGGGCAACAGAAGGCCCGGTTTGGGTGAGCCGTTTACCGTAGGGTGCGGCATAGGGGTTGGGGGACAGGGTCGGGATCGTGTCTGGGGCTGTCTGTTGAAATCCACTGTTCCGGATTATTCTGAAAAGGCTTGCGTAGTTGGAAACATTGTAGTGAAGCATTCCTCATTACATTACAAGTTGTAGAATTGTGATCTGATGTGAGAGAAAGGTGACTGACTGCACAGAATTGTAACATTTTAACTTGGTGTGATTTAAAATTATAATCTGAAAATGTAGTACCCATCATGTGACATGTACCACGCTCCCCCTGATAATGATTGAGGGAGTTAAAGGGGGTCAGCAGGTGGGTTTTGACCATTTGGATTTGGATTCCTCTTGGCTTATCTGGAGGGAGTGAGTCAGCAGTAGGACAGATCTTATCCATCCTCATGGATAACATAATGATAATGTGCTGAAGCTAAGCAGGTGTGGACCTGGTCAGTAGCTGGATGGGAGACCTCCTGGGTAAATTAAGTTGCTTTCAGAAGAGGAGCTTGTAGGGAGCACCCTTGCCCATGGACCAAGAAGAAAACTCCAGTATTCCAGCACAGTAATTGTGCTGTGGAAGGTGCTGTCCTTCAGATGAGATGCTATACCAAGATCCCAATGGATTCTTTTTTTTTTTTTTTTTTTGTATAGAGTAGGCATGTGAACTCCAGCGCCATCCATATCAAATGCCCAAAGCAACTGGCTCTCTACATCTCTACATGTAAATGTTGCCTACATATCTAATTGGCTGTATAATTGTTTGTGGTCCCCATCCACAATAATTCACCAGGTCATCACTGCAAAACAGAACTGAATTCTCCGTTGACTTAACCAGGTTAAATAAAGGATAACTGAAATCAGATATTGGGTGCTACCGTTGTACCAAATTAAAATTTTCAATTTTGATGCAATAAGTTTGGTTTCTCTTTCACAGATTAAGTTATACTTCAGAATAATATTAGAGGAATGCTTATCAGTTCTGAAGTACGGAGACCGTTTCAGAATGGCCTGCGACTGTGGGTGTCACAGTGACATGGAGTGACTGACTGTGCGGCGGCTTTTTGGCTGTGCCAGTAATGTAAGCGAAACCAAGTGCCAAGCCAAGTGCCTTCAGCACGTGTTTCTGGTGGGAGCATAAACAACAGCGCACCACGAACCCTCTGCTGGTGAACCGTGTCAAACCAAGTGCCTACAGTGTGCGTTTCTGATGGGAGCACAAACAGGAACGCGCCACAAACCTTCTGCTGTGCAACACAAGTCTATATATAGTAAGATGTTTTGAAATCAACTTTAAATCTGCATTCTTTCTGCGCTCATTTTCAGTAATCCTGAGTATGTATCTGATTTAAATGTAACGGCTTTGTGAAAAACTGTATTATAACAGGGAGTAGGTTTTTGTTGTTTTTTTTTAACCTAATTTTCTTTGTTTCAGTCTTATTTAAGTCTGTTTTGTCCCTAGTTTTTTTCTTCTTTATTCTACCTTTTATTATCCTTTAATTTGGGTTGTTAAAATAACCTATATTAGATCAAACAACCTTCTTGTAACCTTTTTTATTGTTGCTGATCTTGTAGATGGGTTATAAGTATATTTTAAGGCTAGCTTTCAGCATGTACGTGGTCTGACTTTGGTCGGTAATAGAGGGTCTCAGAGCTTGGAAATTTAGATAAATTAGAAAATTAAATTCGGCACCCTCAGGTGGCACAAAGGAAAGAAAGGGCACATTTTTGTGGTGCAGCGCTGTGGCCAGAAGTCGGTTTTGGTTAAGCAGCTTGTTAACTCAGTCGGGCTGGGGGGAAATAGCTGGTGATACACTGACACTGATCAGTCTTACTGCTCTCCAGTGACTTCTGCTGGCCAGCTGGGTGCCTGCAGGTCTGAGCATGTGTTGGCTTTGTGTTCATCCAACAGCAGAGGCAACGCGATATTTGTCATATCTGTAGTGATGTAATCGCCGTGTGACCTGGAAGAGTCACATGAATGGCTGCTTCCTCCTTAGACTGGGGTTCTTGACATGCTTCCAAAATACTCAATTGTCAGTCCCGAGGGCTGCAAAGTCAGCAGTTTTTTGCCCCTGTTTGGAGCAACTGAACAGAACTTGGTTGCAGATACAGAGCAAAGTGGCTACGGGAGGCTGCCATCAGGGAGTTTGTGTCAGAGTCCTGAAATGACATCTCTAACCTGGCTCTTTCTTAAAATCAGCCATCACACATGGCTCTCTCACTCACACACTTCCTTTGCGACCCGTTCTCATACACTCATTTCAGAAATAATTTCGGTCATGTTCCTTTTGTAGCATGACTGTTGCCAGCCAGAACTGGTGAAATGAGGAAGAAATGGGTTCAGAGATTTAAAGACATGACCCTTTAATACTGTATTTTCAGACCACGGATCTGTGCTGAAAGGTGGGATGCTAAGAAAGGATGAACAAGATATGTGCGAGCTGGTTCGATGATCAGGTAGGGAAAGGCTAGAGGAGTAGTGTAGTGGTTAGCTGGCTTGTGGCGGTAATCATGAATTATTTGTATTGTAGTGGATGACTTTTATGTTTCCATGGTGAGCAAGCAGAACAATGAAAATTCAGGATTTTTTCCATGGCATCCAAAGAGTATTTTATATTCTTTCCCTTTATGAGCTAGAACAATGGAACTTTTTTTTTTGTTGTTTAATTTTATCAACCTCTTGATTTTTTTGTATAAGCTAAAAAAAGAAAATTACACATGCAAGGATTTACGTTGATTAGATGGGAGAAGTGGAACTAGTCTCAGACTCAAGACGTTATGTTTTCTTGTCCAGATGGCTATGCTAAGTGTTTTACCTGTGAGGTAATTTGGGATTGGCTACAGACAGAGCACCACCCAGAACTCTTATGTTGTTTACAATCTTCTACAGTAAGACAACACTACAAGGGCTGCTGAGGGACGACGGCTTTAAAAATCTCTTCCAATAGTGACAGTAAATACTTTATTTGTAGTCAGATGTTTACACAGTAACAACGCTATGAACAAAGACCACAGCTCATTGGTTAAACAAAATCCTCAAAGCCAAGGCTATTTTTATTGTGTTAACTTTAATACATCACTGTGATACTATGTTATTTGTGTATATTTTATTATTATTTTTATTTTTTACAAAAAGAAAAAGCATTTACAGTCAAACCTGATCAACTTCACTCACGCCATTATTTCGATTGGTCCATTGTTAGGACATTGGGAAAACTGACAGAGGCAGCCATGTTGACTGTAATAATCTGGAATAGGGTTTTGTGTTAAACCTTTGCATTCAGACGTGGTTTATTTAACATTACGCATTGCCTTGGTGGCTGTTTGAGTTGGAAAAAACCAGTCAGTGTTGTAGCTGAACAATGCAACTAAAGGTAAACCTTTTGAAAATAGGTGGTACAGTGCCTTTGCACACGTCTACAAAACTTTGACTAAATTATATTTTTGTCTCATAAGCATGACTTTATGCATAGTAGTGTGTAATTGCCAGAATATATATATAGAAATTGCTGACTGTCTGTATGTAGTAGTAGGACTAATCACACATTTAAAGGTTTGATATTTAGACACTCATAAATGCACACAAAGTAAATTTATATTCAATAATGATGATCTTTTAATTTTTTAATAGATGTATGTGCATGTATTTTAGAAGCATAAATTCTGTTACATTATATCTCTTTATATAATACTTTAAAAACTGGCCTATTGTGGAATAAAGTATATACTTTGTGATAATGTGTATCTTTGTGTTACTTGTTTGTGCGAGTGATGCTTTTGAAACTTCAGCTGTATCTTAACGACCTGTTTTTATATTCAACAAAAATGTTTTTTTAAATGAAAAATATGGTTTCAGAATAACCTAAAATGAAACAGTAGGCTGTCTTCTCTAAAATCTCATCTGAGAAAAGAGCTGGCGTTCAACATAGAGACCAGGGACCTCCTTACAGATTCTCAGGCAGTTGTTTTTTTTTTTTTTGTAAATTTTTTATTGTGTGCTGTAATTTGAATAAGGAAAAAAAGAAACCAGTCAGATAGTCTTGCTGCTCTCTGGCGACCTCTGCAGGTGTGAACGTGCTGACTCTGTGTTCGTCTGAGAGCAGAGGCAACATGTTGTCACTTGTCACTGTTGTCCCATCTGGAGTGCTGTACTCACCATGTGAACTGGATGATTCGCATGTGTGATAAAATAACATGGTGAAAATAAATATTATGGGGGTACTGAAGTTTAGTTTTCTTAATTTGGTGTACATAGATATGTAAATGTGTTTGTTTTTGTGACATTTTTGTAGGGTTAAACTAAGGAAGGGTGGATGAATGCAGAACGTGTGGACAGCAACTGGTGCTGGTTTTCCTCACATGGGGTGTCAACATATGCTCGATGTAGGGGCAGCACAGTGGAAACTGCACCTGCCGTTTGAAGAGAAGCGATCGCTGGGATAAACCACCTATTTTACCCCTGGGGAAAAAAAACAAACATCCACACTTCAGTTATGAGTTACAGTATTATTTTTGGGGACTTCTGAAGGTTCTCCAGAGATGTTCTGTGGAAGTTACCCACAGAAAGCAACAATCCAGCTCAGGTGCCTGACCTTAGTCATGTAATCCAGTGATCTGTGGACTTCACTCATCTGTCCCATCATTTCTAATGGACAGTTATAATAGATTCTTTTTATGTGGAGAACATGCTAGAATATATTGATTTTTAAAAGTTTAAAAAAAAAAAATAAAAATACCTCCCTCCCCAAATCAGGTGCTTTCCTGCAGAAATCACTATGCGTTCTCGCGTTCTGCATAAGGGTACTTCCATGAACCTGAAACCAAGAAATGCAAAATGATATTGTGTAACCGGACTTTTACACTCGTTATTGTTTCCCATCGGCCTGATGGTGGAATAACGCTGAATGATACATTTGTATACCAAGTATAACTCAATGACTGTGCTTTATCATTGGAAATTCATGTTTTTTTTTTTTTTTTTGGCCAGTGATGAGAAATGGCCCGTTTAAAATAGATTGCTCGTGGACTCTGACCCAGCTGTGATACACGGCAGTTTCCAATGGGAACGACTTCAGAGGGGCCCTTCAGGGCCCACGTCCCCGACGCCTTTGCCTCTCGCTCCTTATAACACTTGAATGTCCGGATTACGGCCGAAACCGAGGCCTGACATGCTACCACTCGGCGGACACACATCCAGTTTGTGAACCGGTCATCAAGTCAAAGGCTCTGTTTAAATCATACCTGCGTTCGACTGAATATTTAAAAATTTTGTCATACTTAACATTAGCATGCAAAACCGCATGGAATATCCATTAAGGAAACATAACTTCGAGAGGGTTTTTAACTCCATGTTATTACATTTCCCATTTGGACAGACATTGCCATTGGCTATTACTGTAAGGTTAGAAATTAACAAGAAATAAGAGGCTAAAATAAATACCCGCAGGAAGTCAAATTTAATGGAAATACTCGAGCGCTCGGTTTAAAAAAAAAATCGACTGACGTCATGCTCAGAAAACAGGAAGTACGAACCAGTCGTACGTGAAACAGTTCTTGGCACTTCATTTAATCAAAGCAATCGTCTTACCTAAAGAAATTAGCTGCTCTAAGACCAGGAGGTTTTACTGGCTCTTGCAGACTACCGTCTGGTTAGTCCCGTCCTCTCTAGTATCCTGAGAGGAGCATGTAGTGTACATGTGATTTTAGTTTACCACATTCTTTAAATTTGAATATGTCATTGAAACTTAGCTGAAAGATTAAAATGCTGTCGAGTTTTGCCTAACCTTATGTTCCAATTTGTGAATTGTATTATTTAACTTCTGGCACAGAGTATAACAACTTCATTTAGCCTAAACAAGGTAGTGATAGACTGTTGGCTGGAACCAAAACCAGGATATCCGTGTTTGGGAATGAAAAGCCCTTACAAGAAGTAACTTAGTTAACTAAAGCTGCCATTTCCCTAATTCATCTAAAATGCATAAGTCCCACAATCAATAAGGTAGTTTTTATCAGCTATAAAACTGACATTTATCGGATATAGTCTACTCATTTGAAAGTATTTGTGACTCACCCTTAACTACTACACTCGATAAGACTAGTTTGCATCATACTGGAAAATCCCGTTTACCGACATAGACGGACAAAAGTCACTGCCCGTTGCTTTGGTAACACTGTGTTGAGCGTTACTGGTCCTGATGTCTCGTCCTGCTGTTCGCGGTCACAGGTAAGTGAGGGATCACTATATGGCCACACAGGGTGGCTAAATTCTGCTTAAGATGAGTGAACTTCAGTAGAGGGTAAAGTTCACTATGAAATCTGTGTGTTTTATAAGTATGTTTTGTGACGGCAGTTTTATATCCAGCTGTAATTGTTCTTAATAATGCAAACGGATAGTAAAAAGATTTAAGCAACAGATACACCAAAGCATTCAAAGTTACATTCATTTTTCATCTAGCATAGATGGCTATCAATAGGATAGTTGGGAAATTTGTCAAAAAAAAACAAAATTCGTCAAAAACGACTTGCACGTATATCGCTATGGTAAGTTATGTAAATAATACAGCACCATCTAACTTAACGTAGTCAAGCAGCGATAGTTACGTTAACTCCGATAGCTAGAGTTATATTTGGATCTCCGAGTATCTTCCTAATGTGTCATTGAGTCCAGCACTGGTTCACATGTTTTTGCGGAAGATCACGCACCAGTCATAACGCCAGCCGCCTGCGTTATTTGTGTTGGCTGAGACCCAAACCGCAGACGCCTTTGAGGCAAAACCGAAAGAAATAAACGGGGGTGGGGGAGTTCGCCTGGGTTACCAGGTTGAATGTTTGTGACTCACTCTTCAGACAGGCGCTCAGAGGAGCTCCAGCGCGTCTCCACATTATTAGATTAGGTATTGATTGGCGAGCGCTGGAAAACCGTGTGACTGTGCACCGACTGTGGTTAGAAACGCAACTTCCGGGAGCCATTTTACTAACGTTCGCAGTCTCTCACTACACCACACCCAGAGATCACCCTTTCTCTGTTTAAAGGTAGGTCATTTTTCTCTTGTAATACACTAAATGCGGTGGGGCACAGCTAGACATAGATACGCCGCGGAATTTTAGGTTCTGAATTTAAAATTGGTTGCAGCCGGCCAATCCTATAAATCATTTGGACAACATTTCGACTTTCCAGACAGAAAGGTAATCTTTTGTGGAGGAATCGTAAATTTAAATGCCACAGACGTACGAGGCTGAATAACAGGAAAATATAGCATTTTTTGTTTAAATGTGAAATTAGATTAATTTCACATTTAAATCTTGAGTTAGTTCTCCTTGAAACTCATTTCCAGTGCCTTTTTAAAAACAGTAGTCAACATCTGAAATGGCCGCCTGTTTATACAAAATGCCCGTAACGTTACAACATATCCAATTTTAAACGTGCAGATTAAGATCACTTGAAATTAGGTACATTAGCTGTGAAACTCTTTTGGATGTAGATTAGCTTTATAATTTACATTAAACTGCCTACAGGACTGCGCTCGATAGATCCTTAAATTGTAATCCTCCTATTCGCTTACGTGTCAGTTTCTCGCACTTAAATCGTACCCAGTTTAGTGTCTGCACCTCATTGCATTCAGTATACCCTATATTTCATGTTCCTACCCTCTTAAAAACGTACTCTAAAAGTATGTGAGATGACTAGTGATACGGCCTGTAAAGACGTACTAATATCTGTGGTGGCAGAGAACAACTAGGACACACCTCCGTGACCTTAAGACCCGTTCACACTACGGGAACCTGAAACTGAATCAAGCAGGTTGTAATGAAAACCGGTTTAATAACCTTGAATTTGATCCTAATGTTTGTAGCTGTATATTTCATCCCGTAGATGGAAACGTGTCTCTTCCAAAACTGACATGCCAGCAGTGAGATAATAAACAGTTGGACCATGAAAATACATTTGCATTTTGCTTTGTAAAGCTATTTCCAATATGCTGAGATCTATGGTCTATTTTTGTATGTATGTGTTACAGATGTGAGATAGCTATTCTGTTCATAAAGTTATTGAGCAAACGAAAGAACAATTTTCGCAAATAGTTTGGCGAATTTCAGCATCACTGGTCTTTCTGCTTTGAGTATTATCTCCGGTGAAGGAGAAAGTTCAGTGCCTTCGGGGAAAAAGTTTTTCCAGACGTCCAGTAAATGAGCACTGTCATTTTACCGCATTGCATTCACGTAATTCCTCAGGGGTGTGTGAAATGTCGCAAGCTAGCAGTGTAATTTGCGACATATTGGTCCAGGGAATTTCAGATTAAACAAACGTGCGCAGCTTGCTCTCCTCAAAATTTCACCAGTGTAGAAAAATTTGCTTTGAGTTTTCCCGTCCTTACAGCATTCATTACAGTATCTGTTAGTGCGGCTAATTCATCACTCAATAATTTGTCGATCATATCCACCAGTCAAAGTTAGGCTAATGCGAAGTATGCATACTGAGCACACATTCCCACCATGTGATCAGTCAAGGTTGTGCTCCTGTATCCTGCTGTGTGTGATGGGAAAACCATAGACATGATATACGACTTCCCGCTCACTAGCGCTAATTTTTCACCTAGCGGTCCAACGGTATGTAGGGCAGCTTCTGTATACCAAGTGAAAAATTGTCTTGTGGCTGTAAGCCTACCTTTAAAATATAGTACATTTTAAAATGTTGTAAATTTTTAGCAAGTTCATCTAATCTCCATTACCTTTAAATGTCTTGTCTAATCGCTTCACCGGTTTCGCTAGAAGGTCTTTGGGTTTTGTCCAATTTCAAGACAAACAAAATTGATGATATTCAACGTGATGTTCCTTGCAGAAATGTAGGTATGACAAAGTATTGGTAAATGTGACCATAACTGGTAAGGTCTTGTTTAAAATCCATTGATTAGTCTGTATTCTAAGTTTAGGTGTTCACCTTTTTTTCACCTTTGTTTTTTCCTTTCAGGTTTGAACACAATTGAAGCTGGCAAAGAGGACCTCCCACTATCAAAGTCATTTGTGAAAGACTATAGAGTTGTATATTTTTTTATAGCAATTGGTAATTCACATCATGGAGACTTAAACCCCTTTACACGGGATGTCTCCTTCCGGGGGAGAGGTTTGAATTTAGACACCCAGGAAATTGTCCTTTAGTCCAGTCTTTAAATTATCCTTTGCTAACTTTTTCACCAAAATGCATCCGCTTTTACTTGTCTGTAAAAATATGTGGAAACATTTTGCTAGCATCAGTTTGCATGCCATCGCGATTAGGCAAACTTTCAGTCTCTGTGCAAACGATCCAGGCTGATAAGCATCAAGATAAAAACCACTTTCACTTTTTTTAAGTTCATTTGCAATTCATTTGCTGTGTATGCAATCTTTGGTTTACTGCTAACCATCAATGGCTGCCAGCAGGGCCCCAGTAGAACAGCCAGGGAGTCCTGTGGAGTTTGTTGAAGTTTACGTTGCGTTACTTTTGTTTTTGCAAGACTTACCACGGTTTGTAGGAGTGATAAAGCAGTGGCTGTACCTTGCTTCTGGTTCAGCTCCTGCTAGCACATTGAGAGTGGAGTTGTTGCTCAAGCAAGAATAGAGGCTGTTAAGATCAGAGGTACAGTTCATTGTGTCATAACATCCATGGTCCCATCACCCATTAAACTGTATAGGGATAGCCTAGATCAAGAAGAAAAAGTTAGTACATGCTGTTAGCTTTTGATTTGTCTGAATGAAAGCAGATTATTTTAAAGTGATATATTCCACCTTAGTGTTTGAGTTAGTGGTGTGCTTCTTTTTCCATCACTGTTTCACCACCTGGACTTTATGAATTCAAACCTCTCTCCCCGGAAGGGTCATCCCTCCTTATCGACTTTGATCCCCTCTATATAAAATGGAAGTTTTACAAAATGACCCGTTTTTTGTGGATCTCTGCCGCAATAGTACTCCAACCAGCCTGCAGTATGACAACACATCTGAGCTATTTCGCATCTCCACTTTCGCCAAGTTCCCGCCGAGTGTGGCGGTGACCGAGCGGAGCCTGGCGAGAGCGGGGTTTTACTACACAGGGGTTGGCGACAGGGTCCAGTGTTTCCGCTGTAACGTGACGGCGGAGAACTGGCAGTCTGGTGAGTGCCCCACCGAGCGCCACCGGCAGCTGTCCCCGACGTGTAGCTTCATTCAGAGTCTCCCCTCCACTGCCAGCCTGCTGTCGTCCTCCCACTCCGCCTTCTCGCCTCTCCGGAATGTTCCCGTACAGCTGCTGGCCTCCAGTACAACCGCCGCCCCTGCCCCTCCCCCCACAGTGACACCTGCAGTTGCAGTACCTCCTCCAGGCCAGCAGGAGGAGCAAGTGGGCTACTTCAACATGGCCTTCACCAGCCTCCCCCCAACCAGCCCGCTCAGCTCACGCGGCGTGGAGGACATGTCCCACCAGCGGCCACCCACCTGCCACAACCCCAGCATGCGGAGGGAGCAGGACCGGCTCGACACTTTCCAGAACTGGACGCTGACCACCATCGCCCCAGCAGAGCTGGCCAAGGCCGGCTTCTACTACCTGGGGCCTGTGGACCGCGTGGCCTGCTTCACCTGCGGGGGCCAGCTCAGCAACTGGGAGCCGGGTGACAGGGCTCTGTCGGAGCACCAGAGGCATTACCCCAACTGCCGTTTCGTAAGGGGCGACCGCACGGACAATGTGTCGCTCAGCCCTGGGGCTCTGGTCAACGTGTCCAACCCCACTATGCGGCAGTGCGAGGAGAGGCTCCTCACCTTCGTCAACTGGCCCTCCCGGATCCCCGTGCGGCCCGATCAGCTGGCCAAGGCCGGCTTTTACTACGTCGGTAGGTATGCACGGACATGGTAACTGGGGAACCACATTATACTAAATTTATTTCAATTACTTTTAATAAAATTTGCTGCCTGAAGACCAGCAGTCTATGATGGTAAAGGGCTATGGATCCATAGCGATTCCTAATTTTCAGCTCTATAGCGCAGCCTGCACTTTGGAAACAGTGCTGCACAATGATCAACCAATGATAATTTATGTCAGGGAAAATGTGTTTTGGGCATAAAGTAGTTCCAGTTTTTTGTGTGAACTCATAAAATGGAAGCAGGAAGTGAATGTACGAGTAGCTCTTGAAGTAAAACCAGTTTGTAAGTTTTGCTAGAATGGGCCTTGAAAGCTCTGGCATGCCTTTTGTTCGTCTGCCAGGTCCAAACATGTATACATGTGTTTTGACTTTCATACTGAAGTATTGCTCTTGTGTGTAAGTCACAAATGAGCCTTTGCCTGTCAGAAAGAAAGAAAAAAAAAAAAAAGCTAAAATCTTTTCGAGAAATGGGGGAGGGGGAGTTATTTCACTACATTACATCAGTTGTGGTCACATGGTATTTTGAGTAAATTGTATTGGTCACAGAGCCGTTGAAATGAAACCTTGAAGGTACACAACTGAAACTGCCAGTGTAAGCTTTCAGTTCCTGTGTCAAACTGAAATGTTTTTTTTTTTCTTTCCGACAAGAAAAGGCAAAAACTAAAATTAATTTCCACAAAGCCAAAAAACCTTCCAGAAATGAGGAATTTTCTGTTTCATTATATTACACCGTGTCACCCCCGTAGTGTTTTGGGGAAATATTATTAGTCACAGAGCTGTGAAACAAAACAAAAGAACACACTGATGTTTCTGTCACAAGCGTTCTGCCCCTGACCTCAAAGGGAGATTTTATTTGTATGAATTATTACATTATTTATAAATGAATTAAAAAAACACCCTGACGTATTGTCTCCTGTGGTCTGACAGGGCGTAACGATGATGTCAAGTGTTTCTGCTGCGATGGAGGGCTCCGATGCTGGGAGTCCGGAGATGACCCATGGGTGGAACACGCCAAATGGTTTCCAAGGTTGTCCTCTTTCCTAACCGTCCCTGAAACGCGTGCATTGCGGTGGAAAAAAGGCGTCCGTGCTGATTGACCAGAAATGCTTAACGGTTTCTCACGCTGCCCTTGCAGGTGCGAGTACCTGCTGCAGGAGAAGGGGCAAGAGTTTGTACACCAGATCCAGGCTCGGTTTCCACGACTGTTTGAACAGGCAAGTGGTAGAACATGTTCATTTTATTTCCAGTCTAAACAAATGAGTCATGGGATATGGGTAAAGAGATAATGCCTTTGTTTTTCTTTCCCTTGTAGCTGTTGACCAATGGGGACAGTAATTCACGGGAGTTTGTGGATCCACCAGGTTCGTGGGGAAAAAAAAAACAAACAGTTTTTTTGTTATTACTACAATCAAAACCTTCCTGCTGGGTCTACATGTTTAGGAAACTCAGAAACTTTCCATGTGAATCATAGTGACCCTGTGCATTTCCATAGCCTGCATAAGAATGATCTGGCCTTCAGGTTTGAACCTGAGGTCACTGGACTCAGAACACTTGGCTGGTCAGGAAACTCCATTTAATTTGAGGTTTTTGAAGGCTGATTTCAGGGTACTGAACTGCACATATAAACTGAAACTGAACTCACGTATGCCTTATCTGTACCAAGAAGCATGTCCCAGTTCACATTTCTTGTGAAATGAGTCAGTTTCCCTTACTGAAGTAATCATGGTAGAGTTCATTATTGCATAGACTGATGATTCAGTAATATGCAATGAAGCTGTGTTGGAATTCAGGGTGGTGTCTAAAATGAGTAAAGTACAGCGTGTTCATGCAGTGTACTTCCATGTGGCAGTGAAAGACTTGACCCTTGTTACTTCCCCGGGGTCCTGGAAAATCTTTCAAAATGTGAATCTCTGTATCACTCACCTATAGTACTCTTACACAAATTGCTGTCTCAAGACTGTGCAAAAAGAGTTCAATTGTGGGCCTGACTGTAGCAACCAAAAAGAGAAGAATCCTTGCAGAAATTAGGCTTAATTGTTTTTAGTTTTTATATGGAATGATGAGCTGATCAGGTTGTGGACATTTCCGCCCCCCCCTCTCCCGTGTTCAGTGGTGCACCTGGGTCCAGGTGAGGAACGCTCAGAGGACGCAGTCATGATGAACACTCCGGTGGTCATCGCCGCCCTGGAGATGGGCTTCGACCGAAGCCTGGTGAAGCAGTCCGTCCAGAGCAAGATCCTGACCAGCGGCGAGAACTACAAGACCGTCCAGGAGCTGGTGTCCGACCTGCTGAGCGCCGAGGATGAGAAGCGGGAAGAGGAAAAGGAGAGGTTCGCTGAGGAAATGGCCTCAGGTATGCGGATCGTCTGGCGCGGAGGCGCCGGGTTTACCCCTTCGCTTGCAGATGCGGTAGTACCGGTTCAGGCATGGAGTTCCCCTCGGGTTTCTCTGGCATGCAGGCTGGCGGGTGATAAATAACCTCTGTTACTTCCTGTGGAAATCCCCTGAAAGCGGATGAGAAAAATCCCCTGCACTGCTGTAATTTTAGAGTAACCGACAAGTTTTTTTTTTTTTGTTTTTTTTTTTTTCAGTTCCGAAGCGCCACAAAGGCGGTACCAGTAACTGAGCTGGATCAGAGCCAGATCGTTTAACCCTTTAGTTTCCATTACTGAATGCTTATATATGTTCAGCACATGTAATATACAATGTGTGATTCTACTTTTTGGGAAGTAGTGTGTTTTGGCAAAAAAAAGTCTTGTTGAAATGTTTCACTTTTTAGAAGCGTGTAGATTGTGGGAACGTACAGACCCTGATAAATTTTAGTATGATACTATTCGATGTGCAGACTAAAAAGAAATCCTTTTTCAAATACATGCACAAAAATACGATGTGACATGTTTGGTAAGTGTGAAAATCGAATGCCTCTATGAAAATGTTAACTGTGTCAGAAGAGACGAACCCTAAGATTCAGCAAAACACACTTAGTCTATTTAAGGAAAATAAAACGGTCTATGGTCTAAGGGTGTACACTATTATAGAATAAAAGAAACACATTTCAAAGAACATGCTTGCTTGTGTCCCAGTAAAACCGAGAACACACAAATAAATGTCTGTTGTAAAGCGAATAACATTTTGAGCCGCACAGGCCCTTAAAGAAACTGAAGTGTGTGTGGTTCAGTGTTTGTCTTGGGTGTGGATAGTGAGGCGTGACCCCTCTCCATGCGGCTCCTCCACACACCACTGGCTGGGATGAGCTTCAGTGAGCCAATCAGGGTTGAGCTACACTAATCTCTCAACCACTGACTTGTTTGATGTTTTTCTTGAAAGTCAGGGTGTGGTCATTGGTTCAAATCAATGACTCATGGAAATATATACATATATGTACATGAACATATACATACGTATGTAGTTTTTGTACAGGTTTTTTTACTTGATGTATGAAGATCATCTTACTCTGAAAACATATTTGTATATTTATTTTGTCCTGTTTTTGTCTATTGGTTGTTATGTATTGATATCATGCCATGATTATGTGCTGATCAAATGAACAAAACAAAATGCCAAATGAACAGACAATGTAAATATATGTGTGTCTATACAGACAGTCCCCGAGTCACGATGGTCCGACTTACGATTTTTCGACTTTGCGGTTGTGCGATAGCGCTACATTTAAAGCATTTAGCAGGTGCCCTTATATAGGGCAACATGAGATATCCAACACTTTGTTATAAAATAGGCTCTGTGTAAATGGTTTTACTGCAGGTTAATGGAAGTGCTCTAAACACATGTAGGCTAGGCTAGGCTAGGCTATGATGTTCGGTAGGTCAGGTGTATTAAATGCATTTTCCACTTACGATGGGTTTATCGGAACGTAACCCCGTCATAAGTCGGGACTGTTTGTGTCGTACCTCCTCCCGTTTTTGTTTCATTGAAACCTCCCCCTCCTCCCCCTGCAGACGGGTACACGTTCCTGAAGAAGCACCACGCCATGCTGACGCAGCGGCTGAAGAGCGTCCAGAGCCTGATGGACCACCTGCTGGAGCAGGCCGTCATCCTGCAGAAGGAGTACGACACCATCCACAGCTGCACCTCCGTCAAGCAGCAGACCGGCCAGCTCATCGACCTCGTGCTCTCCAAAGGCAATGCCGCCGCCGAGGTCTTTCGCAACTGGATCCAAAAGAACGACGTTTACCTCTTAAGAGAACTCATGGGTATTTAAAACCTTTTCTTCGGCTTTTAGGGTAAAACTGAAAAAAAGAAAAAGTTAAAAACAAAACAAAAAAAGAGGAAAACAAAACCCTGTGACCGAATCACTGTGAGTTCATTTCTTTTGGCGAGAAACACTGGCTATGTTTAAGCCATCAAGTCAGGCACACTACTGCAGAGGGGATTCAGTTGAAGATCTGGCAACCCCCTCCCTGCACTGTCACTCTCCTGATGTAATTAGTTACTGTCTCATAGCAACAGCAGCAGGTGATGCTGAGGAACTGATAACAAAAACTAGGCCAAACCGTCCTCACCCCCACCACTCTAAAGAAAGTCCTTGATCTCCTAAAGCTACTTCAAAGTGAAGACCAGTGTTTAATTGTTGTTCTCACTGCAATTTCAGCCCAGTCAAATGAAGCTGCATCACCGAGTCAAGATCTTTCAGGTATATACAAACATGAGAAAAGGCTTTTCTTTTTCTTTCATTTTTATTTAATTTACCTTTTTTATTTTGTATCGTAGCAAATCACACATAAAAAAAAAAAAGAAAAAAAAAGGATTCAGATTCAAATCCCAAGCGTTGAAAGTGTGTGCATGTTAAAAGGAGAGGAATGATCTTTTTTTGTGTGTGTTTTTGTTTGTTTTCCCTCCCCCTCTGTGGTTTGGTTTTTGTAGACCTGCCGATGGAGGAGCAACTGAGGAGACTGCAGGAGGAGAGGACCTGCAAAGTGTGCATGGACAAGGAGGTCAACATCGTCTTCATCCCCTGCGGTCACCTGGTGGTGTGCAAAGAGTGCGCCCCCTCCCTCCGAAAGTGCCCCATCTGCAGAGGCCTGGTGAAGGGCACCGTCCGCACCTTCCTCTCCTGATCCACCTCCCCACCCCTGAACCCCTAAACCACCCACTCGATCTTCCAAAACCCCCCATCCCGTCCTCTTTTACTGATCCATTCAGACCCTCAATGTCTCGAGCATAGGCGGAGGACTTGGACCACACGGGCCGGCTGGGTCTTTGGGTTTGCTGAACTGAAGTCATTGATCGGCCAAAGTTAGGAACATTTTGCTCGACCACACCGAGTGGTTGGTGGTGTAGCTTTTTATATTTATAGTCACTTGGGCTGTTCCACAGAAAGTCAGTTTGGGCCCATGGCTACGGAGTCCTCACACCTTTTATTTCCTGAGTATATTTGTGTATACCACAAAAACCTGCTGGCACATCCGTCTGATAACCGTGGGTCTGCACAGCTCTCTGCAGGTGAAAGTGTATGAAGGTGAAATACGAGACATTTAGGGTCTGATAATCAGTATCTCCTAATTTTCAAAAAGGAAATATGGCAAACTTGTATGAACCTTCAGGCAGAGGTGCACAGATCCATTACTGGAGGGCCAGCAATGTTTGCTGGCTTTTTTTGTTTTGTTTTTTGTTCCAATAAAATATTCTGAATGGACTTTCTAAGATGAAAAATACAGAAATGCTTCTTCACTCTTCTGTCAGACTACACTAAAATACTTAATACCAATAGAAGCATATGCTGTCTGCAGCTGTCGCTTATGATTCTGTTTTAAAAAAAAAAAAATGAGTGGAAGCATGACCTCCCGGTGTGCACCCCTGCACTCGAAGCTTGCATCTTGTGCCGCTGCACCCGGTGACAGTAGCGCCCGATATCCCAGAGGTATCTGCAGCTACTGGAGCCTCTATGTGTATGTGCAGCTTCTGCCTGTATTCCTTCCTGCTAATGGCGTTTGAGCTGTCTGGAGCTTGCGTACAGAAAATTGGAATGAAGCTTTCCTCTGTCTCTTCCTCCTTGGTGGACGTTTCCTTTCTGACTGAGGGGGGTGAAGGGGGAGTGTCTTGGCATGCAAAATCGTCAACATTTCTTTCAGAAAAATAAAAGTAAAAAGACGTGAATGTTGACTTAGCAGCAGGGGCAGGCACTGGCTTTTGAAGTTTGCAAGCAATGTCTGTGGGCGGACTTCCGTTTGCACACAGACCGCACGCTCGCGCGGACGCAGTGGTCCACTTCTGGAAACCGAAGGGTAATTTTCCACCTCTCTTCTTGGTTGTAAACAAGATCATATCGCTCAAATTTCTCAAAGTACTGTGTAAACTGACATTTTCCATTTAAAGTAGTGGCTTGTTGCACTTGATGACCAAAGCAGTTTGACTATAGTATAAAATTCAACCTTCATGTTGCAAGCAACTTCTGATTTGTACCTTGCCCTACAGTTTGAATTGTTCTTCTCTAAACAAAAGCCTGTTAATGACACTTGTGTTGAATCGGGTTTGTAGTGTATAACTTCATAACTGGTATTGGACAAAGCACTATATTTTAAATGGTCTTTGCTAAAACTTTGCTTGGTCTGTGGGCAAAATGAATGAGAACTGAAAGTCCAGCTCTAAGGATTATTCAGATTGTATTTAACCTGGGTGTCAATGAAAGCTGAATCCGGAGGTGAATGGGGAAGCTATGGACTGCAGGACGGGAAGGCACAGAAGGAAGTTAAAATGCATAGACTTCAACTGCGTGTTGAATAGAGGTAGTGAGAAGGGAATTTGGATTAAAGTGTAGCAGATTTATTTCCTTGTCTCTTACGCATGAGCCTAGGACTGTTCTACAGCAGTAGTGTCTGCAGGTTTAACTCCAGGCCTGGAGGGCCGCAGTGTCTGCAGGTTTAACTCCAGGCCTGGAGGGCCGCAGTGTCTGCAGGTTTAACTCCAGGCCTGGAGGGCCGCAGTGTCTGCAGGTTTAACTCCAGTCCTGGAGGGCCGCAGTGTCTGCAGGTTTAACTCCAGTCCTGGAGGGCCGCAGTGTCTGCAGGTTTAACTCCAGTCCTGGAGGGCCGCAGTGTCTGCAGGTTGAACTCCAGTCCTGGAGGGCCGCAGTGTCTGCAGGTTCAACTCCAGGCCTGGAGGGCCGCAGTGTCTGCAGGTTCAACTCCAGGCCTGGAGGGCCGCAGTGTCTGCAGGTTCAACTCCAGGCCTGGAGGGCCTGTCTGCAGGTTCAACTCCAGGCCTGGAGGGCCGCAGTGTCTGCAGGTTTAACTCCAGTCCTGGAGGGCTCTGCAGGTTTAACTCCAGTCCTGGAGGGCCTGCAGGTTCAACTCCAGGCCTGGAGGGCCGCAGTGTCTGCAGGTTCAACTCCAGGCCTGGAGGGCCGCAGTGTCTGCAGGTTTAACTCCAGGCCTGGAGGGCCGCAGTGTCTGCAGGTTTAACTCCAGTCCTGGAGGGCCGCAGTGTCTGCAGGTTTAACTCCAGTCCTGGACTGTCTGCAGTCCTGGAGGGCCGCAGTGTCTGCAGGTTTAACTCCAGTCCTGGAGGGCCGCAGTGTCTGCAGGTTTAACTCCAGTCCTGGAGGGCCGCAGTGTCTGCAGGTTTAACTCCAGGCCTGGAGTTGAGTTTGACACAACTCGTCTATTCAGAGATGTAAATGCAGTCTATACCGGACAAAACTACAGCAGTTAATTTCAGACATTCACAAGAAAATGTGACATGATCAGCAAAAGCGCAAATTTAAGGTTATCTAGAACTATTAAATTCAGTAGCTGGACATGTTTACAAAATCCTGACGGGTCACCAATAAGATACACCAATTAGAGATATTAGCAAAGTAATAGGGAAAAGAGAAACGTGATTGAATAAAATGTGGTTCTTTTTTGGAGGACTGTTTCCCTTGTCTTTTAGACTGGATGTGGGTGGTTGCCAGGCCTGTGGATGATGTGAAAAACATTTCTAGCTTCTGAGAAGCTGTGACATGAGGGCTTTGACATTCTGTTTGACCCACAAAAATTGAGTACAGCACACTCAAACTGTGTGTCTCAAAAAGTCTTACACACTCCATGAAAGATGAATATACCACAAATTGCTACCTCAAAACACATGACCTACAATTCAGTGTTTAATTTTATTATTGATAAAAATATTACATTCAAACAAACTTTGGACACTTGGCTTGGAAATATCAATGATATTTCAGACAATATTGAAAATGGATAAGTGCAAGTGCTATCATTTGGTAAATTGAAACAAGGAAAAATATAACTTCAGTCTAACCGCAGTACAGTTCTGTGTAAGGAAAAACAAAAGATTTTACAATTTCATGAAGAAAATACTTAAATTACTAATGTCCATTTACTCCCTTCAGTCCAAAACCATGTGAATAAAGACCAGATACCTTTTTTCTAAAAATCACAAAAAGTATAATATGTACAATATGACTAGCAGAGTATATCCTTCTTAACCAAGTAATGCAGTGACTAAATTTCACAATATTTTCTGACTGCTAATAACCACATCTGTAAATATAAAACATTCACAGTTCAATAATTCAAGTGAAGTATTTTGAAAAAAAAATATCAATTTGGTGTTCACAATACCTTTGAAAGTAGTAAAATATCTTTTTGGCAAGTTGTTCTGTAAATGCACTGCAGAGATATAAAAGCTCAGTCGGTGCATACACGCTCAAGTGGGGTTTTAGACGGCCGCAGCCAATAGCGCTACAATCTAGAGCTGATTCTCTTTTTAAAGGAATGGTGCAAATTCATAACCTGGGGTGCAGTCAAGATGAGCAAAACTGGTCATAAACAGCATCTATGCCATATCTAAACTGGGCACTTCTTACCTTTGGGTGCTGATGGGTCTATTGGGTTTGACCCCAGCAGTTTTCAATTCATAACAGAAATGTTTAAAAATCTAATATTTCATATTTCTCGAACTTACAGATAAAGTAGGAAACTGAATCGGCACACTTACAACACATTTTTCTTCAAGCCAAAACTGAATAAGTGTGGAACCCACTGAAACACTGGAACTTCCCTGAACTACTGACATTGTGCTATTTTACATTAAAAATTTAAAAACTGCTCCCCTGCTCATCAAACGTAACGGAAACATGAACCGGTTTTTCCCCTTTCCTTGTGAAATAACACCCCATGCAATTACTTATCCAGGTTTCCATTTAAAGACTGAGCTGTATTCCCACTCAAGAATGCAACTCTCCCCACACTGTCACCGATTACTGAGAAACAACGTGCACGAGGGCGTTATCTTACAGTAAATTACAGTAGGTATTCCACAACACTTGGCAAAAGTCAGTACACAGGATATTCCCCAGTACTGTACAATGGTAGGGGTGAACAAGCAGGACCAGCTGTGCCTTAATGAAAGTTATTGCTGTTTATCAGGATTAATACAGGCCTGAAGACTATAGTTACAAACATTTAAGGATTAGCACTGAGACTGGTTTTCCTCAATTGTTCAGTTTTTTTAAAAATGCATGTTCATATTTTTGAAATGTGTAATTTCCATGAACTGCTTAAAAAGGTCTACCTTCCGACCCGATACAGGGAACTCAACTCCGTCTCCTCCTTACTCCTTCTTAAATGATGGCATCGTGTTCCTCACTGTTGGGTTAAGAAGAAAAAAAAACAGCAGAGGTGAGACCAGTGTTGCATTCATCAACACAAACTGCTAGAAAACAGAGGAGTGCATATGAAGTAACACCTGTTTACACCTTCTCTGTAAAACTAGGTGTCATGAAACAACTAACAACACTGCATACCAGAGGCTCAGAGTGATAATACATCACCTAATTTGAGAAACAAATTTATGCAAATGCTACATATTTACATATTTAAGTGATGTCACAATGTTTTTCCTTTAGAAAATGACACACAGGTTTGTTGAGGCACATCATGGCTGAATGGACCCATTCTGTGCTGTTAAGGGCTCTATTTAATAGGTCAAACTCATGGCACAACAACCAAAACAGAACATACTGCCTTTAGTAACTGCTTTTGTGTCTTTTCCCCATTTCAAAACTATGTGGTGTCATCTGCAGACAAATCGAATGTGACATTTGTGTGGCTGCATCGGCACACTTAACCCTGCTAGCATCGTTTTGGTTCCTAGAACATTCCCAGAATGTTAGGAAAACATTCCCACCAAGTTCTGAGCATCCTCTGAATATTATTTGCTTGGGACCTTTTCAGCAAGTGACACTACATTACAGGCTTCCGGATACAACCATTATAATGTTTTAAGTAACTCATATGGGAATCCAATGGGAACCTTTGGTTCTTGGGAACATTTTGTGCTAGCTGGGATCATATCCGCCACTGGGGAACATCGAGACGAGACGGACGGCACTCACATCGTACTGTAGCGTATTTCGTTTCTGGAACAGGCGAACTTGTACCCCAGGTACACAGACAGAGTCAGAATGGAGGCCAGGACCATACCCCCTATGAAGCTGCCGAGGTCAAACTTGGTCCTGTGGAAGGGCACGGCGGTGCTGTTAGATGAACCTGCCGAGACAACAAAACAGCGACATTTTCCTTAGCCCCTCTTACGCCTAAAAATGTGGCAGTGCCCAGAAATGTTTAACGTTAAATTTATTTAAGGTTCTCTTCACTGGTTATACTTCTGTCCGTTGTTGTTGTTGTTCAAAACTGGTTTGGCTTGTAGTATATGCTGGACACCAGCTAAAACCAGCATGGCAGTGTTGAAGCAGTGTAGTATAATGGTAAGGGAGCTGGGCTTGTAGCTCAGAGGTTACAGTGTAGTATAATGGTTAGGGAGCTGGGCTTGTAGCTCAGAGGTTACAGTGTAGTGTAATGGTTAGGGAGCTGGGCTTGTAGCTCAGAGGTTACAGTGTAGTGTAATGGTTAGGGAGCTGGCCTTGTAGCTCAGAGATTACAGTGTAGTGTAATGGTTAGGGAGCTGGGCTTGTAGCTCAGAGGTTACAGTGTAGTGTAATGGTTAGGAGCTGGCCTTGTAGCTCAGAGATTACAGTGTAGTGTAATGGTTAGGGAGCTGGGCTTGTAGCTCAGAGGTTACAGTGTAGTATAATGGTTAGGAGCTGGGCTTGTAGCTCAGAGGTTACAGTGTAGTGTAATGGTTAGGGAGCTGGCCTTGTAGCTCAGAGATTACAGTGTAGTGTAATGGTTAGGGAGCTGGGCTTGTAGCTCAGAGGTTACAGTGTAGTATAATGGTTAGGGAGCTGGGCTTGTAGCTCAGAGGGTACAGTGTAGTATAATGGTTAGGGAGCTGGGCTTGTAGCTCAGAGGTTACAGTGTAGTATAATGGTTTGGGAGCTGGGCTTGTAGCTCAGAGGGTACAGTGTAGTGTAATGGTTAGGGAGCTGGGCTTGTAGCTCAGAGGTTACAGTGTAGTATAATAGTTAGGGAGCTGGGCTTGTAGCTCAGAGGGTACAGTGTAGTGTAATGGTTAGGGAGCTGGGCTTGTAGCTCAGAGGTTACAGTGTAGTGTAATGGTTAGGGAGCTGGGCTTGTAGCTCAGAGGTTACAGTGTAGTATAATAGTTAGGGAGCTGGGTTTGTAGCTCAGTCTTACAGGTTCATCTCCCTGGTAGGGTTATGCCATTGTACCCTTGAGCAAGGTACTGTTAATGTCCGACTGTATAAATGGACAGAGTGTAAAACATGTCTGTTTTACAGTCATGTCAAAACTGTTAGTCGCTCCAGGTGAGAGTGAAGGAAGGAAGCCTTACCTGTGGCAGTAGGAGCAGGTGGCTTGGCTGTGGTTGGTTTCAAGGCTGACTTCGTTGTGGTGGGAACCGTCTCAGTTGTGTTGGTCACATTGCTTACTGCTGTAGTTATGGCTGCAGAGGGTGTGGTTGCATTCACTGTTGCTGGTGCTTTTGTTGTTTCATTGGCAGCAGTATGAGGAGTTGTAGCTGTGCAGAAAAAAACACAGAAATAGTTAAGAGGGTAATCAGACTTCAGGTTTGGATGAATGTTGAATATTAGACAGAAGAATAATTTCCAAAGGCCTTACACTGCAAAAAAAAATAAATAATCTTATTATAAATGTAGAAATCATATTATAAACTTAAATTCCCCCTTCAGTGTTTTATGCAGTTTTATGGTTAATTTTCTTACCAAGCATTTTTACACCAAGATTATTTTTCTTAATTCAAAATCATTTCTGTGTATTAAGGCATCTTATCAAGTAAATTACTCATATCTCATTGACAGATAATTTTATGAACATTTTTCTCAGATCATGTGCTTTATCTCCTATTTTTGTGTCAGTTTCATGTTGTACTTTCTCATTAAGACCCATACATTCTTATGAAGTCCATTGCTTTACACAGTTAAGATGGTAATATGAGGTTTCATCAATGCTATCATGTCTGAAGCTGTAATCAGCTGTCAATCACACATCTTAGCCAATCAAAAATGGAACTGGGCTGTCCCTCCATGGAAGGGCACTGCAGTTAAACCCCTTGAGCAGGGTGTTTCACCTGAATTATGTATTGAGCAGCATCATACCAGCGTAAATTTTTTACACACGATCCATTTATACAGCGGGATGTTTTACCGAAGCTGCTGTTTACAGCTACACACTAGCAGTAACCTGCAGGGGAAGTGAACTTGCAAACTTTAAAGCAAGGCCATTCCTTAACCATTCCTACCACACCTCCACCCCCTCTGTGCAGAGTAATTGGCTGATAGTTCCAGAGGTGAGCCAGGCCATTATGAATGCTGTGCTCGTGTTGACCGTTTGAATGGGCCCCTATCAGACTGCTGTGTTCATTCCGCGGAATAAAATGGCCCATTGTGACCTCAGCGCACAGCCCCGCTGGATCTCTCAAACGCTGAGTCAGCTCCACGCTGGCAGCCCACGTGCCCCGGCATTTCGAAAATCCCCCCAGAAGCGTCTGACAACAGGCATCCAGTGCAATCTCAGTACAATGCTATTGACCCCAGCACAGTCTAAAGTATATAGTTATGAAACAAAACTGAAATGTTGCAAAAGCTAGTGTTTACTACATCAGGGATGTTTAAACTTTTACAATAGGGACCCCCCTTAAACAGTACATTTATTGCTGGGGCATGGAAAAGGATGTGACCACTTGTGAACCAGACAGAAACACACTGACACTAAACTGGGTAGTTGTAATGTCTCTCTCCACAGTCAGTCAATACATAAATTCACACCCAAATTAACAGATTGAAAGTAATTCTCAGTGTTGCTCCAAGATAAATAACACCAGACTGTAGGCACCGGCTCTGCCTGCTTTATCACTTACACAGAAAGCAATCTCAGAAAAATGTACACATGAAAGCGAAAACAACAAATTAAGCACAAAAGCACTGAAATGGTTAGAAGATGAACGGAATGCAAGCTTTGTTTTCTTGCACAAAGATCTAAATTCGACAAGTAAAAAGCTGGCTATTTACCGCTTTGATCTTTTTAACTTTTCAACAGAAAACATAATTGGGTAGAACCTTCAGCTCTCTGTGTGATCCTTTGATTCCAGAATTTATCGCCTAACTTGAGAAATAACTTGTACATGACCTCTTCAGTGTTGATAGTGGATAAGACATTCTCCGTCAATTTGGGCTCATATTTCTGAGGAGGTCAGTGAGCTCAGGGTAGTGTATTTTGGATGAGACAAACAGGTCGCTGTCCCACAGACATGACCCCATTTGTGACTGCCTGTTATCACTTTCCCGGCGTCTTCTCTTATAGATCCATTTTGCATGAAATGCAACATTTATCTTCAAATTCAAATAGGGTTTGGGTTCAGTCTGTTCAGATACGATTCCACAATAAATGTAATTACTGAGTACATGCTGGTTGTTTTACATTTAAAGAGTTTGGGAGTCTTTCCTTGTGTTTTACTTGTTAGTTAGCTGTTGAAATGGGACCTGTGAACATAACAGAGAATTGGATTTCATACTTTAAGACACAGGTTTGTGCTTTCTGCAGGTGAGACACAGAGTTTCTGCCCAGCAGGACAAAATGTTAGATTGTTCTGTATATATTATTTTTAAACATTTAAAAAGCTTTAATGTATTATTTAAAGATTGGTGTCTGTATATTTTATGGTTTTGCAAATATACCAGGTTCCCCTTCAACAAAGTTTGTACTGTATGTAAAGTCAAACCAGCAGGTATTGACTTTGACTTAACCATTAGGTAAGTCACAGAAATGCGGGGGGGTGTTTCACAAATTTTGATTCTTTATTTAAACAGCTCAACTGAGAAATGTTTTGCAGTGATGACCATGGGAACAATTGTGGGGAGAGAACGGAAGGAATTAAATAGCCATTCAGGCTTTTTGTTTGGTGGCCAGATATAAAACCAGTTTTTATGGTAATTTGACCATGACACTAGGGTTTAATACCCCCTTTCTTTCAAAAAGACCAACAGGGTCTTTAATTACCACAGTGAGTCATGCGAAGGGAAGTTAAGAAGTACTCTCCGTTTCCCACGTGCCCCTGGAACATTGTGCTTACGTCACAAGCAATGTTGCACAAGAGGAAAGGGAATGTTGAGGTTGGCTATTCCAGTTGGAAAAAAATGACTGAATCTCATTTAATCAATTGTAAGTGGGCCATTTGTTTTACTTTTATCGGGATTGCTAGCAATATTTTTTTTTAAATGTAATGACAAAAATGTGAATGTATTACAACTCTTCCAGGGAAAGTACCGGTTTGAACGTGGCATGCCCGTGGCATGGATAGAGCCTGCAGGGAACACTCACGGTACTTTCTCATCCTAAAAGCATCTTGCAGTCAATCGGCAACAAAACGTACAACAGCAGTCCAAATCTAACCAAAACAGTCTCCTCTAGCATTCCAGGAATGTTTGGTGTTATGTGGGACAGGGTTCCCGGCATGTCTGGGGGGGTTGTCTGGTAAAATGCCCCCCCATCATCTCTCTCCCTTAATCTTTCCAGGAAGTTCTGCTCAATCCTCTCGAGCACGGTCGCCCAGATGTGGCTCTCGGGGGGGGGCAGATGCTTCCTAAACTTAGACACAGAGGCTGGATAAGGCCAGCGGCCTCTGCGGGGCATCCTGGAGCGGCCACGGGACCTGCTGGCGTCTGCTACCTTAAATACGGCAACCGCGTCACACCGAAACAAGGTGCGTACGGTTCTGTGCAACAAAAAACTGCTTTACTTGATCAGTTAAAAGCTACGTAACATAGAAACCAGAATTCCTCGAGGCTCTGCATGAAGCCCATTTCAAAGGTAAAATGGCCCCTAAAACAAATGATTAAATAAGCCTGAGTTTAATGATGAGGGCTTCATACATTCCATAAAAACCTCGTCCCCTTTAAAAATATTGATAAATTGAATCCTTGTGCCACTTGTTTGAGATTAACTTTCAATGTATGTTGGCAGCAGGTGCAACTGTTTACCTGTGCGTTTCTCATGTCAACCTGCTGAGGCCAAACAGCTGACGAACCGGTTCTAAAACTAAGGTATCAATCCAAAACATTCAGCCTCACGCCAATTCATTCAAGACTTACAAATTACTAATATATACTAAAATGATCTTCTTTGTTTTCTATGACGTGACTTTACAATGTAAGGTCAATCAGAAGACAACTCGAGCAATGAAATGACCAGCAAGCTCCGCCCCCTTCCGCCTCAATTCTGGTCTGTAAAACAAATTTTAAGAATTGTGCACAATATATTGGGTAAAAAGTGAGGTAAATAATTACCGTTATCGAAGAATGTGGTGCAATTCTGAGCTTCTTCGGTTTTCACGGAGCTGTTGTAACACGCTAAAAATGAAGAAATTCAGTTAGATGGGAAACACGATAATGCAGAGAACGAAAGACAGCTCCAATACGCAACATAGGAATTTTTTTTTTTTTTTTTTTTTACAAAATCGTACTTTCTGTAGGCCAAAAGAAAGTGCGGTGGTAGAACTACCGTTAAAATGGTACCTTTTTGAGCTGAGAGATAATACATTATGTGTCTTCCTTGTGTTTAACACTGATAACACAAATACCTGTTTCATTACCGCATTTAAACCAGGTACAACCGGGATTCGCACTGCAGGATACGTAGTCGGTTGGCAATGAACACGGGGATGCAATTGTTACAGACAAAAGAAACACTCCTGTGAAGTATTTGCAGTTTCAAAAGGATCGCCACGCAACCAAGCCCAGAGGTTTAAAAAAGGCAACATATAGCATAGTCCGTTATCATTACAGCAAATTAGAAATCGATTAGACCTCCGGAAACAAGGACCAACTATGTATTTACAATTGCGCGTCACGGTACTTTCGCAATTCGTACGCTTAATATTGCGCTTCCAAACACAAGGTACAGTAAGGTGTAACATGATACCTATTCTACGTTCTACCAACGAAAAGATATATCCGGTCTAACAGTTATGAGGAAGCATTTGTAATAACGGCAGTTAAACTGCAGTTAATAACGCGTTGCAAAAATATTATTCGCATATATCAGTCAGTGGTTACTTTAGGAAACATTACTCATCGGGGTTAGTAGGGATACAGCGCGTATTCTTAGGAACCGCAGGCCTTGGTTTTTATATGGCTTTCTAGAAGGAAGAAGGTTTATATTCCTACTATATGAAAGCGTTTGTTCCCACTTGTTGATATCATTCCACATACATAGGCTACACGTTGCAATGAAAGGCGCGCGTCTACAACATCAGTGAAGTAGCACTGGTACCATGAAGGAAGGCTGGTGAATAATTATCTAAACATCATACAAGGACACTGCTATCGGAACTAAAGCTATTGAAGACGCTGCGACATCGCGTACTTACCGCAAGATACTGATACAAACAAACAGGAAGACAGTAACGTCCACGCCGCTACCAGATATAAAGCTTTAAATCCCATTTCGTTCGCAACTTTGTATAAGTAGCACAGATCGATATCATGCAGAGTTCAAAGTCTTCATGCAGACACGTGAAGTTGCAGTGTTACGAGATGAATTAATCTTCACCGGTGAATCCTCTGATCGAGATCTGAGGAGTTTTACATTTCCTGGAAAGTGTGATAGTAGGTCTCGATAAGAATTTCCACTTTTCTTCCCCTGGTTACAGTGTTCTTAAAAGATATGTCCTCGGTGGGCAGCGCGAGAAGAGGAGGCAGGGCTTCGACGCAAAACTCCCAAATTTAGATTGGCTCCAGTTTAAAGGCGTATCCACACTTGCGAGGCAAGTCGAAATTCTGTGAAAAATATTTCCAGTGAACATCGAGTTGGTTTTGTCTGTGTATAACACGGGATAATCCGTTGTGAGACTTAGACAATAATTGCGCCTGCTGTTGCTTGTGTTTCATGGTGTGTCTGGCACGGTTTGACGTTACAATAGTTAAATAATTTCCAGACTGATCCGCACTGACATGTTTATCATTGCATCCTAGGCAAATGTGGGTGTTAATTGTTTATCCTCTGTGTTTTTTGTTCATGAAACACTGGGCAGAATCCAGGAGCATGCAGGTATTTTCACGTCAATAATTTGTGACAAACACCGGTGACATTTCTCTGGCTAGAAACTTATTTATTCGCATCATTATTAAGTGAACACTCATTTTTGCCCAAAAATGCAAGACAAGATGCAGAGGAGTTCTTACAAGGAGAAGATGCACAGACTCCAGACATAGTAAAAGACATAAAGACTTAAAGACATAGTAACTTTTATTATTGTCAGTTTTCAGAAGCTAAAATGGCTGCACAAATTATACACAACATTAACACAAAACAAATGCTTAAAAAGTAACAAGTGTTCCATACAAAATATAACATTTACTCAAATTTGATTCACAGAGGTATAAATATAATCTTCTGAAGGATATCATACGTTTTTATCAAAACATACTTTACATTTCTGTACAAAGCTGTAGTACAATCTGTACATTTCAATAGAGGACAGGATGCCAGAGCATCTCAAACAAGAGTGTGAATCAGGAGATGGCCAGAAACACAGATCACCTTCAAGAAAAACTCACAAAGCAAGAACCATTCGGTTAAATACAGACAGATCCAAATATCCAACACAGGGTGAATAAATATTGTATATATTCTGACAGATATTTCATATCACACATCTTTCATAATAGTAATTATATGTTGTAGAACCACAGCCCCATGCATATCATTGAAACTGTCTTGAAGGTTTATTATGAAAATAACGAGTTGGAATTTATCCAGTAATGCTTCCATCAATTACGGAAAGTAAACATAACCATAAAACCCATGACTGACATACAGTAGATCCTGAAAGAAACAAACCTCAGACCTCTGTACTGAACGGCATAAAACCAAAAGTATAATATGAAATCACTCCTAACCAAATAACCAAATTCTTAAACATTAAACTGAAATGAGTCATACTTTCCATTGATAAAAAATGTTTTAAAACACAATAAATATTACAAAACGGAATATGTTACAAGCACTGTTGTTAAGGAATGAAATGTGGGGAAAATCAACAGTGTTTGTTACAGAGAAGAGCCAGATTTAAATCAGGTCACACAACAAGACATAATTAATGGCTGTCTGGAAAGGACAGACTTCTTTTGCAAAGCAGTGAATGTTCCAATGAGATCTGGATTACCTCTGATTACTATATTGGTTCATTTAAACTGAGGTTTGTATCTGGGATGTAAGAGGTGTCCATTTTATAAAACATGACAAGAGCAATGCAAGCAATGATACCAACCAGCGAAGGACTCGCACAGCTGTGCCACCGGACCCTATTTACCACGGCACATGCCCCAGAGATATTCGATGTGCCTCATTCATGGTCATTGCAATTTATCATAAACTGGAAGTGCAGGTCTAGCAGTACCCCTCTTCCACATTCCCTAAATGGGTGTTTTTGGAAATTAATTCAAATTGATGAACATTTTTCGTGTTCAAAATGACGTCTAATACTGGCGTGTCCGTATCACTGAAGTTCTGCAGTTTTTATAATCACATAGGGCAGAGAGCTGTGGGACACGACCTAAAAAAAGGAAAGGTATACCCGCAGCACAGTGCTGTATTTCAGACAGGGTTTGAAACACAAGGTGACAGAGCCAGACCGTTGAAACCCATGGGGATGAGACAGTAGGATACAATGAACAACGTCACATAAACATTAAGCTCACAAACGGCGTCCGCTATCTAAAGTGCTGATAAGCCCATCACGAACACCTCAGCTTTCATAACACGTACTGACTGGAGCAGTCTTGACCACATTAAGGGGACAGAAAGACATCGGTTCATTAACAGAAGATGAGAAAATATGCTGCTTATGAATTATGTATCTGCCAACTGCTTGTTTGTCTCAAAATGCCTTACAGCAGTGATTTTTTGATACTGATGATGAATTTGTTTTTAAAAATACAAAAGTGTAATAGCTTTTTGTCAAGAGTAAAGAATTTAAAAGGCCAGTATCTTTATTTGCAATGATAATTGTGCAGCCAGTGTCCATACTTCAGCAATAAAGTGTCTGCAGTCAGACTTCTAACATATATTTATGTATGTATCAGATCTGGGCTGAATAAGCTAGCGACATACTTCGACTCTGTAGACACCAGTACAATTCTTGCCAAATCCTGCTGACAATATTCAAAGAAAGATGTCAATTTTCACCAATATTAAGAACAAAAATTCCTCTTTCGTGTAAGTTTACTAGTTTGGTTAACAAAGCATTTCATCCAAAAGTTCTTATGGATCTGCAGGTGTGTTCAAATATTTATCTGCATATAAAAAGTATTTAAGTATTTCAAATGCATTTCAAATGTATTTCAGTTTTTTCCCCAGGCTTGTTGTGTGTCTCACTCCAGAGTCTGGGTCAGAATGCAGATCTGCTGTTCTGATTGTGGAGCTGTAAGCCCTGTGGATCCCACGGTGTGTGTTCTATGAGTGACTGCCCAGAATCTCATCCAGGTTGATGTCCTTCATCCAATCGTCGTTACCCGGGCCCGACTTCAGCAGGGAGTCGATGAAGTCAGAGTCAGAGTTGATCCCGGGGACGGTGTTGTCACCATCCTGGAGGAAGTCGAAGGTCAGGTCTCCACTGGCCTGGTTGCCCTGGTAACCAGGCCGGGCGTTCTGGGCTGACGGAGCACCGAAAGGGCCCAGGGACCCGGCCTGCGAGGTGGGGCTTTGGTTTAAACTGCTCACTGTGGGTAGAGGTGGAGGCATTCTGGGCTGCGGGGGTCTGGGGGCGGGGCCTCTGTTTGGCCCTGGCCCTGCCCCTTGCCCATTCATGGCCTGGTTTAGTGGGAGCATGGGCGTGTCTGGAGCCATTTGATTCGGTGGGACCAGGGGCCGTTGGGGGAAGTGGTGGCCCCCAGTGCTGCCCATGTTAGCCTGGGCTCCAGGATGTGGTGGGAGGGGCCCAGGGAACCTTCTCAGGCCCAGCCGGACCTGCTGCTGCTGCTGCTTTGGGCCCTGGGCCCAGTTTGGCGGTGGAGACCCTACGCTAGTCCCAGTTAGCATGCTAACCAGTCTCTGCCGGGGTAGTCCCGGGGCCTCCTGTCCACCAGGGGGCCTCATCTGCTGGCCGTTAGACCTGAAAGCATTTCCCAGGTTACTGCCACCGGGAAACCGTGGGCCATTCTGGTTCTGATTCGGTCCCATTGGGGGGTTTTGGTTTCCGTGTGGCTGGAGCTGGGTGCTGATGGCCTGGACGCTGTAGGCCCCCTGTGTTGGGTCGGGCCTGCCCCCAAAACGCCTGTCTGCCGGCGGGGGGGTCATCCTGGCGCCCTGACCGCTGGGAAGGTGGCAGGCGCTGGGCTGGAGTCCACTCTGTCCTGACAGGGCTCCGGTCAGGGCCTGGGCAGAGTTCATGCCCAGGGGAAGCCCTCCTCCTGCAGAGACAGCAGAGTTTGCGTTATGGGCTGTGGGTGGTTGCATAGCAACAGAGCACAGAGCCTAACAACAGTAATTCAGCAGCACAGTCACACTGTAAAAGCAGCACTTAAAAATAAGTAAAATACATGTAATTTCATAAAATTTCAACTTAAAATAAGAAAATCTTTTGAAATTTTGAAATGAAAATGTTCACCTTTGTATGGATTATTCTGTTGCGGTTCGGTCAAGTTTCTTCTCGGCTGCTTGTAATCTGGAGGAGGCCTAGTTAAATGGCGGCTGAGCTGATCTTGTGGATTTACTTTGTCCTGAAACAGAACAATAAAAGCCAAGCTTAGATAAGGACTTCAGACAGCCATGAATAATTTAGCAAAAGACATGAGATGTAGGAAAAGGCCATTTAAATGGGGCAAACTGTGCCTTGTGTGGCAGCATGCTTGAGGTAAAAGATCAGACTTGGCTGATCATACAACCAGTGTTAGAAGTAGCATTCGTGCATCTGTCACACAGAGTGAATGCTGTACAGGTGTTGACCAGCTGTGTTTACACTGATCAGAGAACCGCACATTTATACTCAGGGGTTGCAGGTTTAATTCCCAGGCCGGACACTGCCATTGTAACCATGAACAAGGCGAGTCTGCCGAATTGCATCTGTAAATATTCGGCAGCAGAAATGGCTAGTGTAAGCTGTGCACATGCTTTGTTTTATCTTGTTTTATCCTTTGTTTATCCTGTAGAAAGTCCCATTGGGGGGTCTGGCCGAAGAGGAAACTGCTCAGTCTGCTAAACTCCCCCCCCCCCAAAAAAAAAAAAAAAAAAAAACACCAAAATGTAAAATGTTATGTAACGTTAGCTGGATGTTACAAAACGAGCATACAGACTGCCCGCCTGGTGGCAGCCGCGGGTTCACGGTTGTCCTGGCGGTGTGGCGTATTGGCGGTAATGTGCTCTGAATGCTCACCGAGTCGTTGCTGATGTGCGGCTGTAGGGCCAGCTGCCTCTGCATGGCGTGGTTCTGGCCCGGGGCCTTGGGCTGGCCTCCAGGGGCTGGGGAAGGATGCTGCGGCAGAGGCTGGGCCGAGACACTCCCGAAGCTGCCGCTGGTCGGCAGGCGAGCCCCAGGAGGCAGGGCCTGCTGAGCAGGAAGGGAAGAGAACAAGACAAACACAGAACAGTTAAGCATCGAATGTAACACAAAGGTACTGCTCATGTACAGGCATAATGTGCTTGACCTGAAGCAGTGCAGTTCAGAGTGATAGTGCCAGGTTTATACCTCTCTGCTATAAGCCTGGTGAAAGCAGTGCAGTTCAGAGTGATAGTGCCAGGTTTATACCTCTCTGCTGTAAGCCTGGTGAAAGCAGTGCAGCTCAGAGTGATAGTGCCAGGTTTATACCTCTCTGCTGAAAGCCTGGTGAAAGCAGTGCAGTTCAGAGTGATAGTGCCAGGTTTATACCTCTCTGCTATAAGCCTGGTGAAAGCAGTGCAGTTCAGGGTGATAGTGCCAGGTTTATACCTCTCTGCTATAAGCCTGGTGAAAGCAGTGCAGTTCAGAGTGATAGTGCCAGGTTTATACCTCTCTGCTATAAGCCTGGTGAAAACAGTGCAGTTTAGAGTGATAGTGCCAGGTTTATACCTCTCTGCTATAAGCCTGGTGAAAGCAGTGCAGTTCAGAGTGTGACATCATCAGTATCTAATCTGGCACGTCCAATCAATGGTACATTGCTGTTCTCTAACAATCTAAGGATAGATTGTTTTGACAGTTTTGACAACCTCTTACAATTCTCATTGGTCAGGCTCATAAGGTTGAACCACTGAAAGCCTGACCAGGTTTACACTGAATTGAGATAACTCCTCCCATTTCACTAATTAACCAATGGTTCCTCTCTTCTTCTGTGACATCATAATGTCAGGTAGGTGGGCCTTCAACTGGAGTCAGAGATTCAGTCCAGCTAAACCATGTGAACCATAAGCCCAGCTAAAACTTAAAAGAGCCAATCGACATAAAACTTTGCTCTGAAAGCCTGTTTATTTTACTCAGACTTAATCGTGTCAGGGTTGTGAATTGTCAAAACAGGCACCAGGGGGCAGTGTTTGACAACATGTATGACAACACAAATGTGTGGTGTATGATGGCACAAACTCCCTTTCAACCAGGTTTGAAATGATTGAATGGGATAGCTTAAAAATAAATTAGTTCATTATAAGAAGAACCGTTCGTTGTGTTCTTATAAGGCCGGGGATAATTGAAAAGAGGGTTTGTGAGGAAAGTCGCATGAGAGAAGTCCACAGTTTCTCTTAGTGGGTTAACAACAGCCATGGAGAGCCGTGTGATTCAGTGCTTGGGGTGATTTTATCTGGGAGTCTCAAATGTACCGACGCTTTTTCCTGTAAAATACAAAACACAGGCGTGGTATTTCTTTGGACGCAAACCACAGCCGATGCTCGCTGAAATGTTTTTCAGAGAAGTGAGGACTTGGCGAACAGCAAAGGGACTTGCTAGTATATTACATCAGTGCTTTCATCAATATTTCAATTCTTTTAGTAATTAGCATGACGAAATATCGGCAACTGTTCAATGTCTGATCCACCGCTGGCTGTTTTTTTTTTTTTTTTTTTGGTTGTAAAAACAGAGTCTTTTCTGAGCCGAGAAAGACCATTTTTGATTATTGCCAGTGTTTGTACACATTTACATGTAGTAGATGCTCTTATCTGGAGAATCTTACACAGTTTATATTTCTACACAATATCCATTTGTACAGCTGGATATTGACTGGTCTGAGTTAAGCACCTTGCACACGGGTACAGCAACTCTCTGACCATCACAGGATCAGAACACATCGTTCTGATGAATTGTTCCATGAGGTCATACTTTACAGAACAGGCTTTTTTCAGCAAAAGGGGTCAAACGCCCAGTAGTTCAAACAATATGTAAAATTATGGGTTTTCTTACATTTGCACCCGAGTGAAGTGAATTTGACATGGCTAAGCTACAGCAGTTGTAACCTATAGAAGGTTACAGTTGTCAGGTGGTCTGCGTTGCACCACACTATCCTAACCCAACAAATCGTCTCATCAACGAATAATCTCTGTTAACAGTAAAAGTAAATAGTAGAAAGTAAAAGTTCTGTTCCATTTACTTTCAGTAATTTAGCACTTCTGAATTCAATGTGACAGAAAGGAAGTGCACAAGTCCCTCAACAAGTGCAAAAGCATCAAATCTGTGAACTGCGAAAAAAAAAAAGTTGCACAACAATAAAAAAACAATAACAGTCACAGAAATTAAGCTAGTAAGTGCATACTTTAAAAAAATACTTATGCCAGTGGGATTTAGGAGGAGGGGGGGAAATGTCCTGTATTAATTCTTGGAAAACGTGGTCACTCTCGCAACACGTGAGAGAAGCTCCGGAGTGTTGATCGCCACTTTACCGGCGCTACGGCCGCCGCTTGCTGCGGTGTACCACGAACCAGAGCCCACGGTCCTTCTGGGAAGCAGCTGCGCTTCCTCCAGCGTTCGCTGAGTCATGTTGGCATGGCGACCCACATCTGCGCCCGCGTCGGAACACGCGTGTAATTACATGCCGTCTCCGCCAGACCGAGAAACCAGAAAAACCCGACCACGGCGGCCTCGTTTCGCTCAAACCCTGTAAAGTCAACTTCGTTTTGTCGTGTCAGCGACTCAGCCGACATGGAAACGTCGCAGTAAATCATGGTCCATAGTCCCTTTGTTTGTTTTTTCTTTCTTTCTTGCTTGTCTTAACACCGTCTTTACAAAAGAACTGGGACAAAACAAAACAAATAGAATCGAGGAGAATTGCTCAAAAGACTTCTAATTGCATATAAGTACTTCATTGCCCAGACACTCAATGTGCATTTTCTGGAATAGCTGCTGTCTTACAATTCTAAGTTTCTATTCTATATCCTGACCTTCAGAAAACAGGAAGGTCATGAGGGAAATTAAAATGTTCTATTTGATGCAGCGTGAAGCACATCTCTTAATCAATGAGCTAAGTGATGCTGTTGGTGGTCGCTGTTCACTTACTTAACAATCTGAAGCTTTATCAAAATAGAAAATAGAGGTTGTGAGACCAACATTGCCCTCTTTCTCTTCTTCTCTGTTTATTCTGTTCCATTCATTCTTTTCTCCCATGAACTGGAGTACAAAGACTCTGGATTCTCTTGTTTTCTCTCATTAATCTCTTTTTCAGCCGTTTTCCCTCCACATTGTCATATATAAACATGTTCCATGCACACACAACAAAGTTGTCCTTGAAAATTTAAGGGGTGAAAAAAAACAGAAGGAGGAAGGAATGTCAGAACATTTGCTACAGCCCAAACAAAAGTGTTGGGAAACCACGGGGCGGATTCAAGACCTCCAGAATGTTCCTCTGGCTACTGCATATCCAAACAGACATCTGCAGTTGGTAGCTTTTCAACTCAAACATGGTAGACAGATTTGTTATGTTGATGGCTTCACAATGGCCATTCTAACCCTGTTCGTGTGTCCAGTTAGTGGACGTATGCGGCCGTGCGGATGGTGAAGACCTTTGTGGCCAAATTGTTGCCCTGTTGCAGTGGACAGCAACACAGGTAGGTACTGACTTACAGTGACTTGCATTCAGTAATAACTTAAAGTCGAAAATATGTCAAGAGTAAAGATAATTTTTTTCTATATTTTTAAAGTTTTGTTTATTTGTCATATATAAATTAAGTAAGGCCCTCCAGGACTGGAGTTAAACCTGCAGACACTGCAGCCCTCCAGCACTGGAGTTAAACCTGCAGACACTGTGGCCCTCCAGGACTGGAGTTAAACCTGCAGACACTGCAGCCCTCCAGCACTGGAGTTAAACCTGCAGACACTGTGGCCCTCCAGCACTGGAGTTAAACCTGCAGACACTGCGGCCCTCCAGGACTGGAGTTAAACCTGCAGACACTGCGGCCCTCCAGGACTGGAGTTAAACCTGCAGACACTGTGGCCCTCCAGGACTGGAGTTAAACCTGCAGACACTGCGGCCCTCCAGGACTGGAGTTAAACCTGCAGACACTGTGGCCCTCCAGGACTGGAGTTAAACCTGCAGACACTGCGGCCCTCCAGAACTGGAGTTAAACCTGCAGACGCTGCGGCCCTCCAGAACTGGAGTTAAACCTGCAGACACTGCGGCCCTCCAGGACTGGCCCTGTGGCCCTCCAGGACTGGAGATAAACCTGCAGACACTGCGGCCCTCCAGGACTGGAGTTAAACCTGCAGACGCTGCGGCCCTCCTGAATGAAGCATTTCAAGTAATGCATTCATAGGCAGCTCAACAGATAGTCCAATGCTTCCAATATGCAATCTGGTGAATTATTTTAATCTTTCAGGATTTGTGTGAGAATAGGCTTGTGGTCCAAAGGCAATTAAACGAGGATAACAAAAACATCACGGCAAAGCTATTTCTAATGAGCCTGTAAACAAACTTTCACCAATCTCTGTTTTGGGACTGCAGCTTTCGCACTACGGGGGTCTCAAAGGGGTCAAGGCAAGTGCCTGAAAAACCCTGGAAATTTTAAATATGGCCATTTGGTTTTCAGCGACGCTGACATTGTTAATAGTCACTTCTGTTCCTCCCGAGCTGAAGGATCGGGCCTTTGAACAGGGAGAGGAGCGATTTCGCAGCAACACACACATCAATTCAGCCTCATTACCAAGCCTGCCGGGTAATTCAGTCTTTACCGGGAACAAAGGTCGGGCTGATTAATCGCCCCGTTTTTTTAGTCACCGCAGCCGTCGCTGAATGATTTCCAGACTCGCGGAAAGAGGGGAGCTGGCGCGGCTCCATGACCCGCTTCCTGTTTCGCGCACCTCGCCACTAGCAGCCGGCCTGACTCGTCTCTCAAATGCATGGTGACACGGTCGCCTTTCAGCGCATTCCACTTTGTTAAAAATCTGAAAAACACACAAGGAAGTGAGTAACTAATGCCGTTGTTTCTGTGGAAACTCGTTCAGCTGCTCTGTGACAAGCCCCCTCTCTCTCTTACTTTATTTTTGTCATCGTCTCATCCCCCCCCCTTTTTTTTCCTGATCAAACATTTGCACTTTTTGTGGTCTTACAGCCCTGTTCGGAGCTTGGATGACGTTTTTTTCAGCTGTGTGGCTTTGCCTCTCCCGGGTTTGGAGTCAAACAAAGCCGCGCAACTCACTCACTGCCTGGCCGCGTGCGGTAAAAGCGATGTAAGCGTTTGGGAGATCGAGCGTGTTAGAAAGCTTACGGATAGAGCAGGTACCCGCCTGGCAGAACTACAGTGACCAGAGTCTCTGACCGTGTGAGGCGCCAGCTTAATGTGTCCCGCAGCCTCCTCAAAGGGCAACCAGAAACACGCACAAACACGGGAAATGGTTGTTTTTCATTGCACCACAAATGTGGCGTGTTTGGTTAATGCTGAAGACCAAAAAGTGTGAATGTGTTTTTTTTCTCCCTCTCTCTCTCTCTCTCTTTCACCCAGATAATTATCATGTTCTGCTTTTCTGTTTTTTTCTTTCAGTCCCTGTATCCATGGTAACGAACCCTTCAAACTTGCTGCTTGGAAACAAGAGGCCGATTGAGCCCCAAAGCGCACGGGGCTCTCTCTCACCACTTGGCAAGCTCAGTTTTTTAGTGTTGCCGCCGCTAAAAAAAAAAGAACAGAAAGAAAAGAGAGACACTTTGAGTGATTCTATCCCTCAAGCCGACTGGCCCTGGATCAGTTTGCCCTTCTGTCGCATAATTACAGTGGCTGGGACTAAGGCCCAGCCAGCTGGTGCTGGATCAGTTGCATTGGGCAGTGCTTTGGCCAGAGGCCTCTGGTACTGTGAAACCTCTGTCCATACCTGCCCCAGGGAATTGAGGGTTACCATGTGACCTCCTTCAAGCCCAGATTCATTTCTCTCCTTCCCCTCTGTTTCCTTCTCTCTCCATCCTACTTCTCTTTCTGTTCCTCTTGCCCCCTCGCTCTCACCCATTCCACCTCAATGTTTCTCTCATTTTCCCTTTTTTCCCTGTCCTTCCCTCCGTCTCTCTCTCTCTCTGTCACTTCCTATTCAACCCCCTTCTGTATCTCTTTCAGTTTCTCTCTGCCTCCCTACTGACTCCCTCTCTCTCCACCCCCTTTCTCTCCCTGTCTTTCTCTCTCTCTCTCTCCTTCTCTCTCTCCCTCCTTGTCTCTCTCTCTCCCCCTCTCCTTCTCTCTCTCTCTCTCTCCCTGTCTCTCTCTCTCTCTCCCCCTCTCCTTCTCTCTCTCTCCCCTCCTGTCTCTCTCCCCTTCTCCTTCTCTCTCTCTCCCTCCCTCCCTGTCTCTCTCCCTCTCCTTCTCTCTCTCTCTCCCCTCCCTCCTGTCTCTCTCTCCCTCTCTCTCCTCCCCCTCCCTCTCTCTCTCTCTCTCCTCTCTCTCTCTCTCTTTCACTCTGACAGTAGTTGCAGGCTCAGCAGATCTGTTTCCGGCCGCTCTGGGGCCCTGACAAAGAGAGGCGATTGCTCCGCTCTCGCTCTTATCACCGCGCTCCTTATGTTAACACACAGCCATTAACTCTGCCTCATTTGCCAAATACACATCCAGCAACTTCATTTCCATACAGACAGGGCCGGCACAAAGACGCTGAGAGACCCACCATTACCGCAGCCATAATGAATGTACATATTCACTCCTGTATGAATGAACAATATTTAACAGCAAAAAAAAAATCTTTCATGTATAAAATACATTATTGCTGTGGTTTCAGAATAGAGAGACATTTTATTTCGAATAAAATGAATAATAATATATCTATTATTATATTAGAAGTGATTTGGACCCACAAGGGACGGACAGAAAGCCAGTGTTGAAGTCTCCAGAATGAGACTTGAGTCTCATTGATGACTCTGTGACCCTCAGAGGACAAATATGTTAATATTGATATATATGAAAAACCCTCAGTCTCTAAAACTTTATGAATTCATATCTATAGTCCAGAGTGACATATTTTTATATACTGTCCATTTATTCAGTTCAATGTATAATGAAGTAATTCAAATGAATTACCTTGTTCAATAAGACAACTATGCCCTACCTAAGATTCAAACCTGCAACTTCTGTGTTTCAGGCCCAGATCCATAACTATTATAATATTTTGCCTCACTGTTTTTAGATTAGATCAGGATCAAAAAACAAGGATGTGTTTGGGATAAAACTGGCCATATTCTGTCCCTCACTCTGTGGAAAATTACTCCTCTAGATTAATAATAATGTTGATTTGTAGCAAAGTTCGTACTAAGGCTAATGGGCGAAACAGCAGGATGAAGAGACAGAAGACAGGCCCGCATGCTGGCCATAAATGACTGTCTCTCAGGCTGGCTATCCTGCCTCTCTGGGAGGCTTCGCGTTCAAGCGCTACATGAGGGTTCTTCAGCTCTGGCCCTTCATTTCAAGCCAGCAGGTTATAATTTAATACTGGCCTGATTCATCCTCAGCAGCATTTGAGAGAAACACACAGGGGATGGCTGTGGAAGTCTCTGCAAAGCTTACAGAAAAAATGCTTCCGGAATGTTGGGAGAAGATTCCGGTTCTATTTGATTGTGAGGTAACAGTATGACAAGGAAGTCCACCCACACCCATGTCTGGGAGGAGCTTTCTTTTCCAGACATGTTTGGTTGAAGTCACAAAAAAATGTTCCTGGACAAAAAGTGTTCAGGGCACGTCTAGGAAGCTGGACAAATTGACATGTTTGGGAACGTTCCAGGAATGTTCCAGGAATATCACCAAAATATCCCAGTATCAGCATTTGTTGATCAGAGAGCCAGATGGACTGAAAACCTGATGGTTTCCCCATACAACCATAACTTAACAATTAACATTGAATATGTTGTTGAACCATTACAGTACGTATCTCTCTGAGACAGTGAGTGTGTATGTAGATGTAAAGAACACACACTTTGTAGGGCAGATTTAGACTAAAACAGCCCACAAAATGCTCTCTCTGGGTTTTTATTTTGTCATCTAAAAACATCTGATAGGATCAGACTCACCTTCAAAAGAAGTGGGGTGGTGCATGGAACTAAGAGTCATACGTTAAAACAGAACTTCATAACACACAAGAATGCAGGTTGCAAAAAAAATCATCTGCTCTTTGCGGTATCACATTAAAGGAGGCACTCTCTGAAATGTGTGTGTTTGTTCCCCTTCTGCTGCTGAAATCGGTCCAATAAAAGAGTGACAGCTTATTTTATAATTATTTTTTTCCAGTCTACATTGTTGTGTGCAAACCATTTTTTATTTTTTCATGGAAAAATTACTTTGAATCAGAGATTCAAAGTTAAAAATACCAAAAGAACACTCAATGTGTTTTTGCTGGGTGTATTTGAAGGTCCAAATATACATTTATTTTTTATGTATTTACTTAATTTCTCTTTTTATATGGCTTAATGTCTCGTTCAGCCCTTGTTAGTAAGTTGGAAATCTGCTTGAATGGATGGTGGTAGGTACTCTAATTTGCCAGAAGGGGTCTCACTTCTCAACACGTTGCTATGCGAGCAGCAGGCTGACATCATGGGAAATGCCTGGGGTCCCTGCTGGCCTGTGCCCTGCTGGTGGGAGAGAGAGCTCACACACCCGTGACAGCCAGCTTCAGGCATGTCTCCACAGACCACAGCCACGCACTGTAAACTGAGGGGGTCTCAGGCACATCTCACATGTGGGGTGTGTTCATTGTGTGTGTGTGTGTGTGTGTGTGTGTGTGTGTGTGTGTGTGTGTGTGCGTGCGCACAAAATATATATTGAAAAATATATACACACACACATTGGCTTAATTATGTCATTCTGTATGTCATGTTCTTCTATTCTTAAAGGACATTCAGTCTGTCACAGGGGTCCTTATGGAAAGGTATCCTGCCTTTAAAACATCACTACAATAATTGGTGCTTATAATTGGTACTTAGAACAGGTGCTTCAAGTTAATCTTTGGAAGGCTGAGATGAATCTCCGCAGAGCTGAATTCAGTTCATTGTGCTACCCCAGCTAACAATTGTTGGTCGCCAGAACATTCACAAGAACATTATGTCAAATGTTCCCAGGACCTACGTTTTGTCCAGTTTTCTTTGTGCTCCTTGAACATTATTTACCTGGGACGTTTTCTTGACAGAGCTTGCTTGGAACAATGTAGCTTCCTTAGAATGTTTGAGGAACATTCCCGTTATAACATGATGTCAAACCCCAGTGTAAGTATGACCTAATTTTCCTCAACATTATGGGAATTTTTTCTGTTAGCTGGGACACTGTTTCCCGTCAAAAAAAAATGAAAAGGAGCAGAGAAAGAGAACAGCCGGATGATCCGGAGAGCAGTGGACATATGGGTAAGTTTAGCATTATCTGAGTGTGACAGTGAGCAGAACTCAACTATCCCCCTTTTGCAAAAGTATTAGACTTTAATCCAAGAGCGATTTACCGTTTTAGCACAGCCTATTGGGGATTAGGCCTAGATTTGTTTCATAAATCGACTGTTACATTGTACTGCACATCGGCAGACATGCTACATGCTACAGACATATTGTAGATGAAGGCTTAATCTTTAATGCTCTTCTCGTGAATATTACAGTGTGAACCTGCAGTTATATTTTTTTTCCTCCGCTTCTCTGTGTTGTGGAGGGTGAGAAGAAGCCGGCGCATGACGAAAAGCCTGTGAGACTGGAGGTTAAGTCTCATCTCTGTTTGAACGGCCTCCAGTTCTCTCTGCAGCGGCGTCTCCTGGCTCTCCGAACGAGGAGAGGACACGAACGGTCGCTGCTTGGCCTGTCAGCACGCAGTATTGATCGGACCTTCCCTGTTCTCTAAATCTGTCATCAGCCGCAGATGGTGTTCACACACACACACACAAACACACACACACGCATGTGAGCACACACATATGCATACAAACATGAATACACAAACACAAGCAGTCATGCACAGTCATTTTTATACACACACACACACATCTACCTGTGCACAAGCACACACACACACAGACACACACACACATGCATGTACACACGTGTGCATGCAAACCCTCACACATGAATATAAGCACATGCACACACATTCATGCATGCACTAACACATTCCCACTTGGTTGTTCACACCCATGCACACACTTGCACACTCACACATACACATGCGCACGTGTGCACACACTCACATGCACACATGTGCCTGTGGACACACACACATGCATGCAAACACACGTACACATACATACTCAGGCAAACACTTGTACACACACACACACACTCGCACGCGCACACTCACACAGGCTCCTGCCATCCTGTACCCCTTATTTAGCCCACCTCGTCAAAGCCCCAGCCCAGAATGAAAGAAAAGACCAGCTTTGTAAAAAGCATCATAATACCAGCCGGGGCTTTTTTCAAAGGCTTTCCTCTCCGTTCCCTCTGAAATAACAACCCCGAGATCCCTTAAAGATGCAAGGCGGGCTTCTGGGATTCACATGAATACAGTGGGCCCCCCTCCTGCCTCTCGAGGCTGCTAGCAACGCATAAATACAACCTTCCCACAATCCAACTGGCAGTGTGTCCGTCTTCTTCAGTGACCTCAGGCCTGCAATCTGAGCGAATGCAGCGAGAGTGAATGAGTGAATGAACAGTGTGGAGTTTTATACTCCTTACTCTCCGTATGTCCTCTTTAAGGCCCAATCTGGTCAAATGGCTTTTTCATCTGAACTCTATGGTATATGTACATATAAGTCTGAGATCAGCATTGTTTTGCAGCGATGAACACATGAAAACCCTGGGCTGTTTTGATATTGGCTCCAGTTGTGACATCACAATTGGGCTTCATTTTAATAGTCCAATCATATTTGTCCTACACATTTGGCCAGCCTGACTCATAAGGCGCTTTCGTACCAAACAGTTCTAGGAAGTTTTTTGAGATGAACTGGGGAGGTTCCCCAAGAAATACAAACCTTCAAGGGCTTTTTTCTGTTTGCATTTGCACCGCCAGGGACGAAGTGACATAAGCCAGCGGTCAGTATACCAACGTCATTTCTGCATGATACAACAACAAGATGGACGGCACTATCATCAGAGCTGTGTGTTTGTTGTGTGTCGTGGGTTTCATAGGGTGTTTCTCAACACCAAGAACGGAACAACGGACTTGTGAGTTCACAAGGACGGAAAATGCATCCACCGAAGTTTTGAGACTGCCAGTTAAAGTCGTTGCAAACTCTCAAATTGGCCATTATTTAAATCGAATGAGCCAATATTCATGAACTTTAATACTAATTTCCCGTCATATTTTTGTTCACCCATGATATTACAATGCCTATTCATGGAGTTGGAAAGGACACGGGTTTTTAAAATGGTGGTTGCCGGTGCTGCATTAGCTCATGTGCTCGACCAATCGCCATACACTTACGTCTGGACCAATCACCATACACTTACATCACTCAAGGTTCCTGTTGTGCTGGAAATGTACCAACCCTGAAGCAGGAGCTGAAAAAGTTCCTCAAAACGGCAAGAACTACGATAGTTCCCAGTTCCTGCAGTGCGAACGCAATGAAAATGGGATAGTCACTTGAACAGCGCTTAGAACTATGATAAAGTTCCTCCGGTCCGAAAGCGCCTATTCTGAAAACCATCAGGATGAGTCAGGCTGGCCCTTACTGCAGATACTCTGCTGGAGTTTACGCTTCTAACAACAGAGAAAGCCCACGCGAGTGAGAGAGCATGAGGGATAAAAGGGGGAAAAGGGATAGAGTTACAGTGGGTCCAGCTGCAGACTGAAAGGGGAATTTTCTGGTAAGATAGCTACAAGCATGTGTTGATTTTTGCGTAGTACTGTCCACATTCTATAACTGGGGGTGAAAAATGGCAAGCCTGACACAGCTTAAGTTTTTATTATTAAGCCTTCTAGCTATCAATTTTGGTCAAAAAAAAAATCAAAAAGGTAACCTGGCATTGACCTGGCATAGCATGTTCAATTCAACAGTCATATGGAATTATAGTTTTAAAGCTTCATTATGATTGGTTCACACATGGCCGCACTTAATGGGCTCTTAACTATGACATCATAGAAGCCTGACAACCTTCTGTCTCCATTGTGTCATAATGCCTCCCAATTTCAGGTGGATGTTCTTACACACCAATGTTCCGACACTGTTTCGGCTTAATCAAAATCATATGTGGACGGGACTCCAGTTCAAACTGGGTATCCAGAGCTGAAAGGTTCTCTGGTGGTGCTTCTGCAGTTGAAGCAGACGTAGGCAAACATTTCTGGGCCAACCAAATCCACCCTCAGAAATCGGAGGGCACCAATAAGCTTGTAGGAAGCTGATGCCAAAAAAACACCCTCTGTTTTACACACATACTGTCAGAGACAGGGGATCTGGAAGCTTGCCCAGCCGAGGACCACGAGCACATGGTAGTTCCACCCAGTGCAGCGTTTACAGACCCCCGTTCTCCCCTCTGCACCATCATCTGCGAACGCCAAGCGCGGCGCACCGCCAACTCAAATTTAAAGTCACCGTGAGAACCTGCAAACTACTTCATGCAGCCGTTTTACTGCTTTATTTTGCAGAGTGAAGAAAAGCTTTACTGCAGCATTTTTCATTCTTTAGTTACTTAAGCATGCACCATCACCCAGGCCAACTTACTATGTAGTTTTCTTTTGTTCCTTCTGCACCTCATTTTTGTGTGGGAACAAGATCATTGTTATGTTCGGCACCCACAAGCCAGTGCTCAGACTGTTATATCATAGACTACCATGGACATGACAAACCCTCTCCTACGACACACCCCTCAGTGATACACTCTCTCCTACGACACACCCCTCAGTGATACACTCTTTTCTACGACACACCCCTCAGTGATACACTCTTTTCTATGACACACTCCTCAGTGATACACTCTTTTCTTTGACACACCCCTCAGTGATACACTCTTTTCTACAACACACCCCTCAGTGATACACTCTTTTCTATGACACACCCCTCAGTGATACACTCTTTCTATGACACACCCCTCAGTGATACACTCTTTTCTTTGACACACCCCTCAGTGATACACTCTTTTCTTTGACACATGCTAGGAGTGTCAAATTCAAGTCCTGGAGGGCTGCAATACCTGCAGAGTTTTGTGGTTTCCTTTCAGTGGGCAGACAGTTCAGGCATTGAAAATGATATGTCTGGACTGCACTCAATAAGCTTAATAAACTAATCAATTAAGTGCTGAAACACGACATAAAACCAGCAGACTCTTTGGGTCTGCAGGACTGTAGCCTGACGCTCCTGTCCTGAGCTACCGGTGAGACTGTTTTCCATCTCTCTCACCCGGTCAATGGAATCCGCGAGCGCTTCCGGAGCCCATAAAGCAGTCCTGTGATTCAGGAGCTCCGTCCGGAGCCGGAGCCAGGCCCGGCATCTGAGCAGGCGGACAGTGATGTCACTTCCTGTGGTCTGGAGCCGGGGGCCATCCCGAGGGAAGGCGTTCGGGAATCTGAGACTTGGCAGAGGATCCCTTTCCCAGGAAACAGACGGTCCGTTCACAGAGCTATTAAATACCGAGGCCCTCTCTCCAATGCAGAAACACACCCCCACTGCTTAAAAAGAGATACAGGCTGCTGAAACATCACCACCAGCTAAGCCTGCAGCCTTGCAGAAATGAAATATATCAGCATAAAACACGATCAAGATCAGCTGTCTGGAAAAACACTGATGCTTTTGTCTTTTGTATATTTTCAGTGAGATACCCTTTCCCATTCAGTGTCTTCAAAAAAAAACATTTTTGACACTTTGTTGCTGTGTAAATGTCAAATGTAGACAGTTTCCTATGAATATACAGTAAGTGTAAAAGATTATAATTAAGGCCAATGCCATTTTTCACTTTCCTGAGGTAAGACTTCACAACATACAGGCAGATTAATGACAACAGCTTTCAACATATTTAACAAAAACAGTGCTTTGAAATTATGCTCGTAATTATATTTTCCAAAAAGAGTCAACACATTTCGTCATGCTAGAGTCCATTCCATTGCTGGGAGAGCATGTTAAGTAGAGTGGCCATTTCTGAGCCGGACATGCGGATACTTCGTCTTCACCCACAAAAAATCCTCCCTTGCTTTAACTCAGCTTCAGCACTGCTCAATTATATGCCCATGTTGAGGTACAGCAGGAGATTAGCTTCAGCTGTGCTGATACAGATACTAGATACAGGAACACTGTGTTACAGGAGGAGCCAGCTTCAGCAGTGCAGAATTACACAGCCACGCTGTGGTAGTGCAGAGGAAGAGATCAGCTTCAGCTTCAGCAGTGCAGAATTACACAGCCACACTGTGGTAGTGCAGAGGAAGAGATCAGCTTCAGCTTCAGCAGTGCAGAATTACACAGCCACGCTGTGGTAGTGCAGAGGAAGAGACCAGCTTCAGCTTCAGCAGTGCAGAATTACACAGCCACGCTGTGGTAGTGCAGAGGAAAAGATCAGCTTCAGCTGCAGATCTGCTGAGTTATACACAAACTGTGGTACACAGGAAATCCCACTTCAGCCTTAGCTTCAGCTTCAGCAGCTCTGCACTGTACAGCCCTGTTGTGATACAGAAGGAGGCCGGCCTCCAAGCATACCCACATCTCTGTGAGGGCACAGCAGGTCCAGCTGGGATTAAATACACTACCTGTCAGCTCCAATCCTGCCGTCATTATGCAGGTTACCCTGAGAGTAATCACTTAATTACACTGGGCAGCTAGAGCTGGGCTCAGACTCCTGTGTGCTGGAGGAGGGAGAGAGGGATAGAGAGGAGGGAGGAGGAGAGAGGGAGAGGAGGGGATGAAGGATAGAGAGGAGGGAGGAGGAGAGAGGGACAGAGAGGAAGGAGGAGGAGAGAGGGAGAGAGGGATAAAGAGGAGGGAGGGATGATAGGGAAGTAAAGGAATAAAGAGGGAAGGAGGGATGGAAAAGCAGAGAGAAAGGTAGAATCAAAGGGGGCTGAGTGAGAGGAGAGGAGGGAGGGGGAGGCAAGGATGGAGGAAAATGGGGAAAAATGAGAGAAAGAAGTCAGGGGAAGAGAGAACTAGAGAGAGGAAAGAAAAAAGCAAAAATAAAAGAGGGGTCAACGTGCCGATGAACTGGGAGGGTTAAGCTGGCGGAGCGTCTTTGATCGCTCTGTGATCATTAGCGATGTTTAACTCTTCACTTCCTGCACCTCGTACCGTTTTTTAACAAAGCTGTTTGATGCTAACGACGCCACCTTGCACAGCTGTTTCCTTAGACTCAAGCACTTAGCATGACGACCCAGCTCTGGTGCAAATTCTCTGCAGGCTGGTGCCACTTACTGCCATGCAACAGGGTACCCTATGAGAGCACAGTGCTGGTGTTTGTGTGTGTCTCTGTGTGTTTTTTGTGTGTGTGTCTGTGTGTGTATGCATCTGTGTCTGTGTATTGTGTGTGTGTCTGTGTGTGTCTGTGTGTGTGTGTGTGTGTGTGTGTGTGTGTGTTTTTGTGTGTCTGTGTGTGTATTGTGTGTGTCCTGTGTGTGTGTTTTGTGTGTGTGTGTGTGTGTGTGTGTGTGTGTGTGTGCTGTGTGTGTCCCTGTGTGTGTGTTGTGTGTGTGTGTGTATTGTGTGTGTGCGTGTTTGCTTGTTTGCGTGTGTCCCTGTGTGTGTGTGTGTGTGTGTGTGTGTCTGCATGTGTCCCTGTGTGTGTCTGTGTGTGTGTGTATTGTGTGTGTGTGTGTTTGCGTGTGTCCCTGTGTGTGTGTGTGTGTGTGTGTGTGTGTTGTGTGTGTGTGTGTTTGCGTGTGTCCCTGTGTGTGTGCGTGTCTGTGTGTCCCTGTGTGTGTGTGTGTGTGTGTGTGTGTGTATTGTGTGTGTGCGTGTCTGCGTGTGTCCCTGTGTGTGTGCGCTTTAATCTGTACGCCTCAGAGCATGAGAAACAGCACTGCCTGCAGCCAGCCTCCCCACAGGCCCTGCGGAGCCCAGGCCCGCTCCGATCCACAGCAGCTCCCACACACGAGCACTGAGCCAGCCCCATCTCCCTGGCCAGCCAGAACCGCTCTGAGCGGACACCTGCTGGTACAGGGAACCATCGCAGCAACGTCCATCACTTTCAACCACAACCCATGCAAAGCAACTCTCTACTCTCCTCCACAACCGTAACCTTTCCTCTCATTTACAGTTGCAACCTCTCCTTTGCTACTGCAGGCTAACTAACCTGAATGAGAGTGGAGAGCTCAGCACAGACCAGGCACATTGCACGTACGCAATGTGAAACTGCTGCTCCAGCCACCACCTCTGCAAACGGCTCAGTTCAAGTTCGAAGTTAAAATGCAGTATGCTCAAAAAAGTTTTCTTGTTCTCAGGAACATACTGAGTTCTGTGGACTTTTGACAGCTTTTCAAAACCTAACTCTAATTAGGTCAGCCAAGCAAGACCTGCTCTCTAATTCCACCCATCCCATGATTCTGAAACTGAGCAGTACTTATGCACAGGCAAAAAAAAATAAAATAAAACAAAAATGAGCGGTTCCAGACTTCTCTGACAATTCCTATCTCCAGAGATCCTGTTGCAAACAGTGGGCGCTTCATGAAAGAATCAGAAGAAGTAGTTCTGGTTAATGGACGGTGAGACAACAAGCATGTAAAATGTGTTCTTAATCACATGGGAACCCTGTCGGTACGACACAGAACCATTAAAGAACCAATGATGGTTAGTTGCTGGTTCTACAGAGGTTCCCCTTTCATTTCAAGTAAAGAACCTTCTTAGTGCAGTTCATAACCTTTTTTTAAACAGTTTCCAGAGCAGGTGTGTACTGAAACAAAAGAAAGGCATGCTTTGATTTGTCATTGCTGTGAAAACAGACCACTGCAGCGTATTCCACTGGCACAAAAAATAAATACTCTGCGGCAATCTCCTGTCTGCTTTTTACCAAAACAAAAAATGCTGAGTGTTTTAGGTCTGTGAATAACTATTAACAACTATTTACTAAATGTCAGTTCAGACTTGTTTAAACAGTACAGTTTTTTTGTGTGTGAATAAATGCAAGGTGAAAAACTAATCCAAGAATATAATTTGCTTTCTCAGTTAAAAGTAGTTGCTGGCTGTCTGAAATAACCGATTAGGCTTCATGATTAAAATGAATTATACTCTGTTGGTCATTGTTTTATAACACCCATTCCTCTACCATAGGTTGTTTGCTCAAAAACACATGCAGAAAACTGATAGCAGATGTGGAATGTTCAATATTATAACAGAGAATTAATATGGAAAAAATCCCACCGTGTATGAGGTATACTCATTGATGAATTGCCCACTGCTATATCAGTTTGACATATCTGACACTTTTACTGTGATATAACTTTCTGCAATATATCAGTGGTGCAGTGTTTAATCTAATTAATCAGGGCGGATTGAGGAGCAGCCAGCTTTGCGTACTGATTGATATATCCCTTAAATATTGATTTTTACCCTGAATATATCAGTCTGCTTTCATAATCCATCTCTGTCTCTCCATCTGATGCAAAATCCAGCAGAAAATGCATCATCCATATCCAGGCTTAACCCCTTGCTTTGCAAAACCCCGACATTTTTGCTAACTCAGATGATCGACAGAATAATCAATTACCTTGACTGCACATGGGTTCTGGAAAGTTATGATGTTCAATATCTCTACGCTCATTTGCTCTTGTTTTAACTGTGATTTCTTTTTAACATAGGCTGTTGCTTATTTTCTCCTAAGATAGTTGGTAGGGGAGTCCTAATCTATTCGATCAACTTTGGCACTTTAGACTTTACCCCTCTCTAGGGTTATCTTTTGCACTTTTTGTACTGTTCGTATGCACTTTGTCTTGTAAGTCACTCTGGATAAGAGCGTCTAACAGATGTCCTTAATGTAATGTAATGTAATGTTATGAAAAACATATGATCAAACACAATCAAACGTTCAGGATGATAAATTAGCCATTAGTACGTTGTAGAGGAAGTCTTTTTGTATTCAAGAAAAAAACGTATTTTCTCTTTGAGGACTGCAGGGTTAAGTAAAATAACCACTGGATCCTAAGCTGTTCTCTGTTGGGATTTTTACAGTGGAGGTTTCTCGAATTACTTGCTGCATTTACTGCCCATCTCACAATGATCCTCTTGAGACCAAAACTCAACAGCCGTCATAAAACACGAATGACTGCGCAGCTGAAAGGTACTCAAAGACAGCTCCCTCGTTTTAAATTCCAGAACATTCCCCAGTGATTTCACAATGCAAATGTGTGTTATAGATTTCTCTCGTGGAGTATGAAAGACTCAGCTTGTTGGCTTCGTCATGTAATCCTACGTGAGTCAAGAGCATGCACGTTTTTATTACTTCCGTGATCCCGACAGCCCCAGTTTGCGTTCAGCTGTACGTATCCTTTTAAATTCACACGTAACTCAAGCAGGAATTTTTGGAGGACAAGACGAAAATGCTTCACTAGTTTCTGCTGCTATGCCTACTGCAGTCTGCTAAGTATGAAGAAGGAGAGACAGGGAGGTCTTAAAACTCCACGGAACTTCATCTCTGGTGAACTTCCGAGCAGTTGACCCACGTAGGAGGGGGGTTGATGGGGAGAGGCGGGGGGCGGGCGGGGGAGCCGGGATCTCTGTTTCGGGACCTTTCTTTCCGCTGCGTTACTAATTCAGCTCACTGTGGGAAGAATCCCGAAGCCGCTGTTTGCGCCGTCGGAGCCCCGCGGAAAGGACGGCGGTCTCATTCCTCGCCGGCAGCGCACTTACCGCTTAACCCCCTCGCGGCTGTACATAAAGCACTTACACAGCGAGTCCCAGCTCTCCCCCTCCGCTGTTCTCACCTCCATTACCATAAAGCATTTCCATATCCACTCAGCGCGCCCAACCACGGCCGGCCCAAAACGACAAACTCCTTATGGGATGTTACAGGTAGGATGTTTGGTTCCAGGGAAAGGTCAGCTCCCGAAAACCGCTTCCCTCTGTGCCTCGGGTCATCTGCCCATCCACAAAAACCCTTCAGTTTACCTCCCACCTGATTTGCATTTACACTGAAGCATTTTGAAAACTTGCATTGCTGTCATTTTTTGATAAAAATCCATTTATAATACTGGATACTGCGGCAATCCAGGCTCAGTACCTTGCTCATGGATACCACATCAGCGCCCGACCCAAGTTACAAACTCAGTTTCCTTTCATGAGCTCCTATAGGTGGGCCCAATATGTGCTGTCTGTCATATGTGCTGGTTTGTGTATTTGTGTCTGTGTGTAACCCGCAGAAGCATTTGAACTGTACACAACATTTATATCAAACAGAAAACATGGATGTGAAGGTGTGTACCAGAGACCCCACCCCATGTTAATATAACATCAATCCCAAAGACCCCATACTCATTCAGAGTGTCCTGTTCCATAGTGTGTAAGAACAGTTGCACTAAAACTGAGGGGCAGTGCTGGGTGACCATAGAGACTATTCAGCCTGCAGAAACTGGGCTGAAAAAGAGCCGGAATGGCCGCAGCCGCTCAGACACTTCAGCCGCAGGTCAGCCGTATTGGAGCAATCAACATCTCAGTGAGGCCTCATTAGTCTGTGGGAAAAATGCATTACTTTAACAGATAAAAATAAATCAATCTGTTCTGTTGGCGCTGTTGTTTTGTTCAGTTCCCTTATTATAATCAGAACGACAACAACTGCTCCAAGGAGGAAAATGGAGAGGGCAGGAAGTGACTTTTCTTTCTACAAAATGCAGATATTTATACACAGTCACTATAAAACAAAATTATCATGTATCTATATATAATTACATATTATTATCTAAAACATTATTATTCGTAGTATGTTAAATTTCTTTTTCTTTTGCATTACTCTTTTGTCTGTGTTTACGTTGTTTATGTGAGTGCGGTCAGCTGTGAGTCCCTCCGGGTTCTTCACACTTCACCCACACTGCTTTGGTTCCTTTTTTTAAATAATAGCTTTATACTTGTATTTACCTCTCTTCTTTTGCAAAATAAATAAACTAAAAAATAAATTTAAAAAATAAACTAATGGTATCACCTCAAATACTGTCAATGTAGAGGCAGACCATCCAGAATTTTATTTTTAATTTCTACAAGGAGAGCTTTAGTACATTGAAATGTTTTTTTTTTCAATGAGAGTCCTAAGATAGCTCAGTTAAATGTTTAGATTTTTTGCACACCCAGAGAAAAAGGAGTAGGTCCAGAGCTAAAGAGACAGAGGGGCGGTGTGTCTCTGAAGTTGAAAAGCTAATACAGATTGCTGATGTGCGTTTGTTTTTCCGCCTCTGGCCTGTTCTCGGCTGATGATGAATTGCTTGCGCTCTGATTGGATCTTACCATAGAGGACCGAGCTCGATCCCACAGACAGAGAGCGGCCTTTATCCGCCAGCTGTGAGATGTGCGCACAAGGCCTGCCTTTCATGAAATATTGATTTTTTTCAAAGTATCTTCAACTGATTATATTTTACCTCACTGTTCACAGCTCAACAACTTATAAAACGGATTTATCCAACCGCTGGTTTGAAACTTTATGTTAGCTACATGTTTTTTTTTTTTTTTTGAAGCCAGGTTGTTCATTTTTCCATAACTGAATGTAACAGTACAATATTCTGACAGCATTTTGCCTCACTTTAAATGAATGAAATGTTTGACTGGTCACTTTTTCCAGCAGAGTTACTCAGTTAAAAGGCTTAGCGTTAGAATATTGGGTTGACTGGTCTTAAGTAATTTTATGGTCCCTTTCTCAGATGGTCCGCTACGTCCGACTGTACCTGTCCACCTGTACCAGTAAGAGTGGTGTCCCTGGAGAGTATCTCCCAAATACTGGTGATGCAGTGCACACTGTATAAAATGTTGTGTTTGCAATAGCTGAAGGAAATTAAGGCGTGGAACTTTTTGAGTTGTATTAACTTAGGTAATTTCTAAGTTTCTACATCTACGCAACTCAACAAGACCCATGCACACTTTTGTCAAATAGGTTGTACTGCGCATACATTTTTTTGTTTTTGCAGTTGTCCTACAGAGTAGACATAAACTGATAATAATGTTATACTCTTCCGAGGGATGAAATTCCATTTCAGTTCCTCCACTCTTTCCGTAATAAAATTTTTACCAGTTACAAAAATAAACCAAGGATAAAATCCAAGAATACACACATACAGTACAATCCAAAAACAATGGGACTGAGTTATATACAATAACACAATGATTATGTCTTGGTCTTTTTCCACAGAACAGCTCTGTATGAGGAGTGTAAGTAAATGAAAGCAAATGGGCCCAGGAGTGTGTACCTCTTTCTCAAAGGGAATTCCTTCCTTCAGCCTGACAGTACACAAAGGAAACGGAGCGTGCCAGCATAACTCAACAACATCTCTGTGAGAGAGGCATCTCTCTCCATCTCTCCCTCAGATCTCTTCTACAACGTCTTTTGTCTCAGACGTTGTGCGCCAAAACCTCTGTCACTGATAAAGGGATCTCGACATCTCTCGTGTCATGCACGGCTCCCGTTCGCCCCGTCTCAGAAAAAAACGTGACTCTCCAAGACATGTCTCACAACGTCCTGCAGCCATAGAACCCCGAACTCAGACCTTCTGTGCTGCTTTAAATCACTTTCAACAGCCAATAATGCCTGTAAACCCCCAAAAAAAAGGAACAATAACAAATAAATCAAAAGGGGCGGTGGGTGTGTGTGTATGTGGGGGCATTCCATATCATCCCAATCATAACAAATCAGTACCTCCCATAGCCGGCTAAGCAGATTACTGTCATTTTGCACAACCTGTCCCTGGTAGCTAACAACTTCCAATTAGCGAATCCCGCTGCGCGAACCTCTGCTCTGACGGGAAGCGGCCGTGACAGGCGGAGAAACTGGAAGCGCTGTGTGTTAATCTACCGTGCTCCGGCAATCTGTGTCACCGTCAAACCGCTTTCAGCAGACATGCATATTCAGGAGCCGGAATGGCGAAAAGACAACAGCAGCCGGCAGACACCACAACCATGGAGTAAAACACACGCATGCACACACACACATGGCCGGCAGACACCACAACAATGGAGTGAAGCACACACATACACACACACACGGCTGGCAGACACC